>CM040118.1:417345880-417706744 GCA_022559845.1 Amorphophallus konjac
GTCTTCATGTTTCTTCAGCCACGGAACACGGTTTGCCACGGTGCCACCGAAGCCTAACACATCGGCTATGTGATAAAGGGGGCTCTGTTGGAAGAGCTTCGAAGCAGTCGGCATCCCCTCACGGTGGCCAAATTTGAAGTGCAAATCAATCCAGCAATTCAGAACAAGTGCGCAACCGAAAGGAGGCTTACCCATGCTCGAGGCAGTAAGGTCGCTGTAAAGGTAGGCAAGGACGGCGGGTCCCACCCTCTTTCCACTCCAAATCCCGCAGATGACACTCAGTTGGTCCTCCTCCACTATGTTGTCGGTATAAGGAAACAAGAGAGCACCCGCCAGACAAATGGCGAACCCTTTCATAATTCCTTCCAAGTGGTCATCATCTGGTGACACTCTCAGGGCATCCATAACCCATTCCGTGAGCATTTGCAAATCAATTACCTTTAGAGTGTGGACCTTTCTGGCTGCGTCGGGCGGCATGAAGATTCCAAGGACGCTCTCGGAAGTCCCCCTTGTCAGCATCCGCATAGCCTTTACCTTCCCGTCACTCTTGAATTTCTTCAGTCCGAGCAGAAGTTCCACCTCCTCGAGGAGGATGGTCGCCTCGAAGGTCGGGAAGATGAAAGTGTGGGTCTGGGGATGCCAGATCTCCACTAGTGCGCCCATAGCCGCCCAGTCCATGCGAATCTTTTCATAGTGCTTGGCATGAATAAGGAGCCCCTGAAGATGTCACCTCGAGAGTATGGCCCTCATGCCAATAGAGATGTTGGAAGTTAACTTTGAAAGCCATGGCAGTTTGGAAAACTTCCTCGGGCCTGGGAAGAGTGGATATGGCTGGAAAGAAGGAGAGAAAGGAAAAGAGGTGAAAAAGGGTTCACGCGGAGAATTTGAAATGAATCAGCTTACCATATGCGACTGGATCGTCCCACTCAGATGACCCTCGAGGTCGGAGAGTCGCCTAATCTCACTGCTAGGCCTGCCCCTCTTCATAACGCGGGTAGACTCTCCTTCCATCCTGAAATCTCTAGATTCTCCTCTCCTTCTCCTCCTGAGCTTTCAAAACTCTCCTTGGTGCATTTGGATGAACTAGCCTAAGGGAGGTACTTATAGGAAAAGAGAGCGCTAAAGGACGAAACACGTCACATCAGTGGTCAGTCGTCAGGGTTTTATCTAGATCTCCTTATACTGTGGTGCGATTCTGTTGCGATTCTGCTGCTTTCTGATCTATTTAATCTATGTTGGTCTGTGCAGGTTTTACTAACGGATGTCTTTATCCTATCTTGTGTACCGTCCTTCGGTGTTTTGTCCCCCCGTGTCATGCATCATATTATATGATACCTACGCTACTAGAACATGTCAAGGACCTTGCGACCCGAACGAATCTGGGATTTGAGTTCCCTTTCAACAAAAATGGTGATGATTCCGGAAGAATTTGGGTTGTACGGATAGGCCGTTAATTTGTGGTAGCATGGGGACGACGGTTCCATTCAGTGAGTTGGTGCGTGGATAAACGGGCCCCAGCTCAGTATCAGCTCACCGGATCGGTATCCTGACCCATTCTTAACGAGTTGACAATATTATCCTTGGCTAGTTTCTATTTTAGTTTGTTTTAAATTTTTTTTCTTTAAACCCAGCATGCATTCATATAGGACTTTGAATTTATTACGGAAGATCATTCAATGTGAAAGCCGTTGTGCTTCAATTCTTACAAATATGAGATATTCCACTTCGAATGAAGTACTGAGTTTCCTTGAGACAGCCCCGCGCTGTTCTTCCAAAAGAGACCCTTGTTTGGATTGATCCTCAAATATTCCTTTACTTTTACTCTATTTGACCCACCTTGGCCGCATCACTTCCACATTGGCTGGTAACCGCTCCCCAAGGTGAAACCTGCAGGTTTACGACCCAGGTACTTCCACACAGAGAAGTTGGTCCCCTTTTCTACTCGTGCCTGAGCGCACATTTTCTCCCCTTCCTTGTTTGATTTCCGTCCAAGCAGATGTTGAATTCGGAAGACCTTCTTCAAGGTCGTCTCGTTGAAAACTCCGAAAATATTCCAATACCATAATGTTGAAAGCGTGTCTCATCACACCTTGGCATCTACTTTTCAGTCCATTCTCACTCCATTCCACTTCACTTCAATGCCATTCCACTACGTGTCACTCCCTGGCAAAGCAGATGCCAAGGCGGGGTAGCTGTAGACACGTCGTTCTTGACATTACCGTGAGTAAATCTCATATTACACTATGATACCCCAAGGCGGCCTTCACATTTTTAATTACTCTGGTGATTTCCTATTTTTATGAATTTTTTTTACATTTTTTTAATTTTTTTTCGTGGAAAATCTTGGAAGTGTCCATGAGAGTGGACGCCTTCATCAGAAATTAATAATAAAATAATAACATTCATGAAGGCGTCCACCTGCCTGGACGCCTTCATAAAATGTGCAAAATATAAAAAATAAAAAATAAATAAAATAATAATATTCATGAAGGCGTCCACCTGCCTGGACGCCTTCATAAAAATAAAAAAAATAACAATAACAATAAAATAATAATTTCATGGAGGCGTCCAGGTGCCTAGACGCCTCCATCAACTTGCCCACGGGCGCCCCCCGTCTGCCGGTCGGTTTGTCGTTTGAGAAAAGATCTAAATTGTGAAGACGTCTTGCTAGCTAGACGCGCCCATTCGTGAATCACGGGCGCCGTTCAAAACCACGCGTTGTGCCAAACCGCGTGTGGCTTTCGGCTGGAGTTCGGTGGGCTTTTATGGAGGCGTCCAGTTGTCTGGACGCCTCCATGAAAATATTCGAAATAAAAAAATAAAAATAGAATAAATTATTATTTTTGCCCTAATGAAGGCGTCCAGGGTCCTGGACGCCTCCATCCTCCGGAGCCCTATAAATAGAGGCCCACCCCCTCAGTCCGGGAGAGCTTCTAAGAGGTCCGATAGGCTGCCGGAGCCCAGAGACTGCTGGAGTCATTTCTAACCCGTGGGGTCTTTTGTAGGGGGATGTTCTGCCGGCTTCTCGGGTGCCCACGCTCGCGAGAGGAAGGTCATCTTCATCCACCGCGCTTCCACATCGTCCCTACGCTGCCGAAGCTCCGCCGGATCCCGCCATCGGCGCATTCAATAAGCCAACTCTCTCCCATTTTTTTCTTAGTTCTTTTACATTCATCATCTCGTATTCTCCGTCTCCCTTCATAAGGGAATCTTCATCGATATATATTTGCATCATTCCATTCATCATAGCATTTTCCTCCTACTCGTGTCCGAGAGGGGTTTAAAAATAACACCAACCAGGTGTGTGTCTTGTCATGATTTCATTACTCTTTATTGCAAGAGATTGATACTACACTGCCGTTTTCTAATTCCGTCTATTTACTGTTTTTTATTTTACAAGGGTAACTGAAGAAAGCCCTCTCCGTCGGCCGGCCGAAGGGGGAGGAGGAAGCAACCCGCCACTTCCTGCTAGTGAGGTAGGCGCGATCACTCTTTCATTTTTGGGTCCTCGACCCCTGACGATCACATCATAATCTCGAGACCGCGGCGAGTCATATCCCGTAATGGCCGTTTAAATTTCTATCTTCATACTTTATGTTGCTCTTATACCTGCTATACTCTCGAGGCCGCGGCGAGTCACTTCCCCAATGGCCATTTAAATTCCCGTTCTTATATTCTCTTTATATTCTGTTATATTCTTATCTGCTCATATTCTCGAGGCCGCGGTGAGTCACTTACCCAATGGCCGTTTAAATTCCCGTTCTTATATTCTCTTTATATTCTGTTATATTATTATCTACTCATATTCTCGAGGCCGCGGCGAGTCACTTCCCCAATGGCCGTTTAAATTTCCGTTCTTATATTCTCTTTATATTTTGTTATATTCTTATCTGCTCATATCCTCGAGGCCGCGGCGAGTCACTTCCCGCAATGGCCGTTTGAATTCTGTCCTTTCTCTTGTATATCTTGAATTGCTGCTATATCTGCTATACTCTCGAGGCCGCGGCGAGTCACTTCCCGCAATGACCGTTTCAATTCTTGCTATTTGATTTCTGCACCATTCCCGTCCCCTTGAGGCCGCGGCGAGTCACTTCCCGCTATGGCCGTTTAACCCCCATATCTTGCTATATTGCATTTGTCCCGCTCGCCCCGCCGGAGCAATCTCCCGTGGTGACCCCTTCTCTTTTCTCTTATTTCTGTGTTGCAGCAAACAAAACGAGCCCGCGTGCTCCGCATTTTCGTTTCTCAAACCGCGTGATGTCGCTCACAGTGGTTACTTACCCTCTCGGAGAGTGCTACCTCGGTAGCCTCGGCCCGCGTCACCATCCGTGCAAACTCTGCCTCCCGCTCGACGCGGTGCGCAGGGGTCTGAGAAGAAGAAGAGGGTGCATCCGCCTCCTAGCGCTGGGCTCCCTCGGGTCGCTGCATTCAAAACTCTAGGTCAGTCATTTCATAGGCATAATTATAATCAAGTGCATAAGTAAAATTAAGAGTTTAGGGTCTAGGAAAACTCACCAGAAGTGTCAGTGTCTGTCGGAGCTCGTCCCGCTCCTGGATGGTCGAGTGAAGGAGTCCCTGTAACTCCTCGATCCTCCCCTCGGGGTCAATCTACATTTAGGAAGTCTAAACATTAGTGCATAATCATATAGAAAGCATAATAGAAGGCATTAGGGTTTAGAAGTCGTACCGGTCGGCGGGCACCACGGAACACCTGGTCCCTGTAGTGCTGAGCGTAGGCCATGTAGTAGGCCTCCTCGCTCTCCGCCCGGGCGGTCACCACCCGCCCATGCGCTGTCCGATCCGCGATCTGCTCCGCAGCTCGCTCTGTCCAGTCTATCACCGTGGCCAACCCTCGGGGTGTCGCCCGACGCGCTCCTCCGGTTTTTCTGGTGCCGGAAACTCGACTGCTGGCTAATGGACGCCGGTCATCCTCATCACCAGTTGGAAGTGGAGCGGCTCCACTACGTTCATGCAGTGCAGCCACACGTCTCGGTCTGAGAAGGCAAGGGCCGCCACCACCCACTGCTGACCCTTGTGCCCCTCACTCGTGTACGGTGTCCACCGAACTTGTCCACCAAATAGGAAAGTCACATTAGCATCATAAGCATATAATTTGCATTTAATTAAGAGTTTGAGTTTAGAATCGTACCAAGGCAAAGGGTAGTGTGTCTAGGTCATCCTGGATCTCCCGGACCTGTCTCCTGAGGGACCCAGTCTCTCGTGGAGCCGTCCACCGCCTGGCGATGGGCAGCCGCTCCGGGTGTGTCTCCTCGCCTCTCCCTAGCCCACGTAAGTGCATGTAGGCCCACACCTGCATTACATTTCACTAAATGTCAGCATATAGCATTTATGGGGTTCATATAGTTGATTGTATAATTAGTTTAAGAGTCGAGTCGTACCTGGAGTAAGGGAGAGAAGCCCCCTAGCATCGTCCACCGTCTGGTGGAGCTGAGGGTGTCGAACAAGAACATGAGGATCGCCGCTCCCCACGAGTTGTCCCCGACGTGCCCCAAGTCCTCGAGCAGTGGGAGGAACCGACAGCTGATGACGTTGGCCCTCATCGCGAACAGCAGTCGTCCAAAAAATAGCATCAGGAACATCCTCAGCACTCGGTCCGCCTCTAGTTCCGCCTCGGCCGTTACTCTAGGTCGGACCCAGTCCACTAGCCTCTGTAGGTGCTCCTCGGGCAGCTCCCCGGTCGTGATCCCCGCTCACCGATGCCCGAGGTTGTCCTATAGCCTCGCCCATGTCAAAGTCGTAGACTGTCGCTCTGGGTGCAGCAGCTCCAAGCCCAGCAGCTGCTGGGCCATCTCCCGGTAGTCGGGGTATGTCCTCCCGCTGACCGGAGACCCATGCATGTGCAAACCCGTGATGCGTGCAACATCCTCAAGCGTGGGGACCATGTGGCCCCACGGGAAAAGGAACGCCTAGCTCACCGAATCCCAGCGATCGTGCAGAGCATAGAGGAGTGGCGTGTCTAGCCTAGTCACCTCCACGCTCAGGAACTCAGCGAAGCCCATGGTCGTGAGCCTCTCCCGCTGGAAGTCCGGCAGTGCAAGATACACTGCTCGGACCTGCAGCCAGGAGATCCGAGTCCGGCACTTTCCCTGCATACATTTAGGATAAGTGCATTTTATTTTAGAAAAAGTGCATTTCATTCATTAAATCAATCTGCTCACTGAACGGTCATATATGGGCCGCTTTCCCTTTTTAACGGTTGCCTTTCAACCGTACCAATAGTCCCCCTAAGAAGCCCACGGTCACCCATGGACCATTTACACTTCCTCTGATTATCCTGGATTGGACCATTCCTGGCCGTTCAATAAATTCCATGGTCCACATCTGACTGCGTCACTTCCCTTTCATTCCCATATCATTTGGGGTTGAATGGTCTATCGTCCAACCATTCTAATTATCCACGGTTTAGTGGAAACTGTTTTGTTCTCAGGCATTTCTCACTCTAAACGGACCAATGTGGCCCGTCCTAAATGTCCACGGTCTTACTCAGACCGTGTTGCCCCGTCTGTTCAGTTCCTTTTGGACGGCCACCCCCGGGCCGTGTTATGGTTGAATGGTTCTATTTGAACCGTCTGGTTTTGTTGGGCGGTCATTGTTAAACCACGCTGAGACCGTCGTCCCCGACAACGTTCAAGCCCCTCCCCGCCGGCGGTGAGGGCCCGTAGGGCCTCCCAACTGGTCCTAATGGGGTCGTAAGCCCCTCATCTACCCTCCTAGGCTACATGCATGAATTGAAAATGAAAATAGGGAGGGTTTTAGGCAACCTACCTCGTCCGTCTTCGGTGGCTTCTCCACCGCCGCTGTGGGCGCCGCCTGTGGCTCCTCGACATCTTCTTCCGGGGCAACGATCGCCCCGGCCTCTTCACCGGCCGTGGGTGGCGGAGGCACTTCCTCTTCCGCCATGGACGGTGCCGCCGGAGCCTCCTCCGCGGCGGCGACGGGCGGCGGCGGTACGGTGTTGCTTTCTCGAGCCATTCATCGGTGGAGAGCGTGGTGTTTTGATCGCATAGAGAGGGGAGACAAGGGGGGAGTGAGATCGAGAATAAGAGTGGGGGAGTGTGGAGAGGAATGGAGTGGAATGTGAGGGGCGTTCGTATGCCTCCTCCGTTGGTTACGGTGTGGAGGGAGGAGGAGGAAGAAGAAGGGTTTTATTTTTTTGAAACCGCCAGTGATTGCACGGTCTATCGATAGACCGTGTGGCTATTGGACGGTCTCCTATATGACCATTTACACTCTAACGGTGCGCTTCATTGAACGGCCAAGGGATGGCCGTTCTGTTCATTAAACGGCCTCATAATGAGCCGTGTATTTTCACGATCACATTCAAATTGGTATTGCTTGAGCGGCCCCCATGGGACCGTTTACTTTATGGAGCGGTTTGTATTAGACCGTTCATGTGCTGAAACAATTGTGAAGAATGATCTTTGCTGCATTATGTGATTACGTGGTTGATTTCTTTTTTGGGCTTGAATGATTGTTTCATGATGTAATATTGCAAACCATGTTCATGAATTCTTTGCAGCACCACTTCAACTTGCCGTTTCACCTGCACAAGTAAGTCAGATATGACCTTCTATCCCTATATCCCTTATTGCATTACTATATGGTATTATGTTATATTATCTCGAGAACTAGTTGGTTATCTACGTGTTCCAGGATCTGACATTCCCCTATAACAAAAATAATGATGATCCAGGCTAGCATGTTTAATCATCGGATATGCCATTAGGTTGGGAAAATGAGGGGACGATGGTTCTATCTTGCACACCGTGGTTGCAGATAGTATCTTGACCCTGATTGTCCCGGTCTAGCAATATTATTCTCGAGTATTTTCTATTTTGATCTTTTCTTTGCATTTGTTTTATTGATTTCTTTTATTTTAGCCCAGCATGCATCATACGCATCTTTTCAGCATTCATGACCCATGGTTTGTCTGAAAATGTCCCACTAGTGATGTATGGCTGTGCATTCATGTCTGAGTAAGAGGAACTATTCCACTCTGAGTTGGAAGGTTTTTCTCTGGTCTATTCACTTGGTTTGATTGACTGAAG
Source organism: Amorphophallus konjac (assembly GCA_022559845.1). Lineage (NCBI taxonomy): Eukaryota > Viridiplantae > Streptophyta > Magnoliopsida > Alismatales > Araceae > Amorphophallus > Amorphophallus konjac. Next base: position 417,353,950 of record CM040118.1, read on the forward strand.
GTCCCCGTCTAGAGTTTTAGTTCGTTTCTTTATTTTGGCTGCTTATTCCGGTCTCCTCATTGGTCTGAGGGATTGTGTCCCCCATGAGGTTGATCGTGTGTTTTTCGTTTTATTTATTTAGTTTCTCCAGACAGGCATCGTTTTGGTTCGATCGTTCCTTGTGTTTGGTTCAGAATTTTCCAAAAAATTCATATCGCTCATTGGCAAGGAAACGTGCGTCTTTTACCTTAACGCCCGCTTTTTAGTCCGCTTCGTTTCATTTTCGCTGCATCTCCATGTTCCATTTCACTTTCACTTCACCTCCGCTCGCTCCCCTACAAAGAGGACGCCAAGGAGGGCCATCTGTTGACACCCATTTTTTACCGATGAGTTGAGTCATTTCTCTTACCACCTTTTTTTGATGTCTCGAGTTGTCCACCACTCATTAGGCTATTTCCAGGCATACCCATGGGCTTATTTCATGAGTCCCTCCCTCCTTGACTATGTCTATTTTAATCAGGGCTTAATGGGCCTTGATTTTGCTCATTTTTATGAAGTTCAAGCATCCAGGACATGCACGGTCTATCGATCAGTCGTTCCGTTACTGGGCGATCTTCTTTGAACTGTTTAATGATTTATTGATATTTGTTTGATTTTCTGAATTTCCACCAACAAGCTTCTGCATGGTCTCAAGCCAGCCGTTCAATCCCATTGAGCGGACGGGTATTAGACCGTCCAAATCCCAGAGTCCTCAACTCGTTAGATTTTCAGATAATTATCTATTTATTTTAATTCTTTGGATTTATCACCGACACGTGGTGGACGGCCAGGTAATGGACCGTTCAACGCATTGAGTGGTCTAGCAATAGATCGTTCAATCCTCAAGAGTCCAGCACTGAAGAAGTCGGTAAGTTCGATTATTTCCTGGTTTATTTATTTTCCACCGACAGCCTTAAACGGTCTAGCATCAGACCGTGCAGTGGTCTGGGCGGTCTATCGCTCGACCGCGTACAGGCCTGATTCCCCAAAATTTAATGAGTTTTCTCTCTCCATTCGTGGTCAAACCCCCAACTTCCCCCATCCATTTCTCCATGGATTCTCCACCAAATGGGGTGCCATTTGAACTGGATGGGAGATGGGAGTTTTATCTACGGATTTTGTTTCATTATCCTGACCTAATTTCCACTTGAAACCTCAATTTCGGGGCTAGATTTTCAGGGCTCTATAAATAGGACCCACATTCTAGGCTTGAGAGGGGGGAAGATCTAAGGTCGACGGTGAAGCCCTGCCGCATTCTCGAGGGACCTACAGTCAGGGAGGGAGGCTTTCTACATCCCCTTAAGCCTCCGGTTCAGGGAGTAGCTTTGTGTTTTGAGCCTTTGTTTGGTCGTCCCACCGTCTTTTCCTTCTTTGCATGCTCTTTTCCATCACATTGCACCCGCGTTTGTCACTGTTGCATCTCATTCTATATACCCTCCTATTGTTTTTCCACGCCCCTAGGGGTTTAAAAACCTCCCAGGTATCCCCCACTCCATGTCATTGCATTACTTTTCTCTTTTTTCTTATAGTTACTACACCTCGCAGGACTGATTTGGGTTTCTCTTTTGTGTTCTTCACGTTGTTTTACAGGTCAGCATCATCCTAGCACGAGGCCCATCCCCTCTGGCCGGCCGGAAGGGGTGGAGGATCAGATCCTATGACTTGAAACCTGGTGGCACTGAACAGTCTTCCTTCCGTCCGTCGGAATAGGAGAGTGGTCCCCGTCGAGCCATTCAACTTATTCCTGTGGCCTCCTTCGGACCGTCCCGTCGTCAGCCAGGCTTCGTCCCGTGTTCTTCCCAGCACTGGTGAGCGGTCTATCGAGCAACCGTGCGATTCACAGGGCGGTTCTTCCAAGACCGTGTATTCCTACAGTGCTGTTATGAGGCGAGTGTCTCCCTTTTCCAAGGTACGGGTGCATCCTTATGCATTTTGGTATCTTGGTGGCGGTCACGATCACACACACTTCTTCACCCTTCTTCTTGCTAGTCCTATTTTGGATTTTCTTTATAGATATTGGCTTAGGAAGGTAAGAAAGGGATTAGGAAGGGGAAGGATACACAAAAACAAGTCTACAGCTACCTTCTTCGTTCTCAAGGGGAGTAGTGCTCGCGCCTCTAGGAAACCCTTAGGCTACCTTCTTATTTTCAAGGGGAGTAGTGCTCGCGCCTATAGGAAACCCTTAGGCTACCTTTTTTATCATTCGTGGGCAACTTACCTTAGTGGAGTACGGCTGGTGACGTTTTATTGGAAGTATTTCCTGAGGTTGACGAAGTTCCACGTCTGGGCACCTCTCTCTCCTCCAGCGTCACTAGCCTGTACGCTCCTTTGTCGAGTACTTCTACTACCCAGTACAGGCCTTCCCAGTTTGGTGCAAGTTTACCTACGGCTCCCTGTGGGTCAGTCACGCTTGCTCGCCTCAGAACCAGATCGCTGGGGAAGAAGTGTCGCTCCTTAATCCGGGCATTGTAATGCTGAGCCAGCTTCTGTTGATATGCCATAAGTTTCATATGGGTGTTGGTTCTTCCTTCTTCGAGTAAGTCCAGGTTTTCTCGCATTGCCTGGTTGTTCCTGGCTTCATCGAAATGTCCCACTCATAACGAGGGGTTGGATATTTCCACCGGAACCACTGCCTCAGCTCCGTAGGCGAGATGAACAGGCGTCCCCCCGGTGGCGGCTCTAGCGGTGGTCCGGTGAGCCCATAGAATGCTGGGGATTGAATCAATCCATGCATCGCCTACTTGGTCCAGGCGGGTCTTGATGCCATGGAGTAGAGTTCGGTTGGCGTTTTCCACCAACCCGTTGGCTTGGGGATGCCCCACCGAGGTGTAGTGGTTCCAGATCCCCAGCTCCGAGCACTTCTCCTGAAAGCTAGTGCTCGCGAACTGTCTACCATTGTCGGTAGTGAGGACCCTGGGGATCCCAAACTGGCAAATGATGCTTCGCAGCATGAATTTTAAAGTTGCTTCACTTGTTATCTTTCCCAATGGTTCCGCTTCAATCCACTTGGTGAAGTAGTCGATGGCGACTATGAGAAACTTCTTCCTTCCTTGTGCTTCAGGGAAGGGTCCCAGTATGTCAATCCCCCACCGAGTGAACAGGCGAGGCTCCATCAAGGCGTGGAGCTGTGTCGCTGGCTGGTGGTGCAGGTGGGAATACTTCTGGCATTGGGGACACCTGATGAGAGTCTATGAACGATCTAGAGGGGGGTGAATAGATCAGTCACCCAATAAAATCGACTGTAGCAGTTTCAAGTGCGGAAATAAAACAAACTGATGCTGGACGGCAGAAAGATAAGCAAGAACGATCACAGAAAGCCAACTCTAGCAGATCTGAACATAAACGATCCTAAACATGCATCTACTGCTGATGAAAGAGATAACCAAGATGCACAACAATTCACAAGACAAACGCACAGTAGACAAGAAATTTTTAAGGTGGTTCGATCTCAAACCAGAGATCTACGTCCACCCCACACTCCAAACCAGAATGTGGCTTCAACCGCTGATACACAGCTTCAACCGCTCGACCTCATAGCTTGCCTACAACCGCTGAGCAACACAGCTTGCTGTCTGAGGTATCCACCTCGCCCGCTGAGCAACACGGCTTGCTGTCCGAGGTATCCACCTCGCCCGCTGAGCAACACAGCTTGCTGACCAGAGGATTCCTCCTCTGCAACGCTGAGCAATACAGCTTAGCTCTGCTGACTAACAGCTTGAAAACAAGGTTTCAGAAAACAAGATAGAAACAAACGAAAAATAAGAAATCCCCAGAGGGAATGTAGCTCACAATGAGCAATTTCAGTTCTGGTATCTGAACCGAGAGACTGATAAATAAACATTCAAAGTAAATCTCTCAGACTCCTCTTTCTTAACTCTCTCCTTCTCTTCTTCTCTTTTTCTTCTCTTTCTCTTCTCTTTCTCTTCTCTCTGGATCGTGTAGGCTCTCTCTACTTCTACACTTCTTGATATGATTTCTATCTCCCTGCAACACGATCATCTCTTCAGATGGAGAAGTCTTCTTTATATAGCAGCAGCAGATAGGTGGGCGTGTGTCCTCCACGATTCCCGCCCAAGCACCTTGACCACGTGGCAGCATTTCAGCCTGCTGCAATGCACGTGTCACGATCCTGGCACATCCTCTGTTCTTGGATCACGTGCCTTTCTTAAGTTCCTCGACCAGCAGTCCTGTCAGATCAGACTTGTCATCAGTTTGAATTAATCTGAAAGGAAAGACAGAAAGACACACCGAGTTAGTTCGAGAATTGAGCTAAGCATGTACAGACTTGATGCGTATAATGCAGTTTGCATGCAGGAAAGTATGCACATTGAAGATGAATGCACGGACATGCCACCAACGAGTGTACATACTTTGTGTGCAATGTACAAACGATGCTCAGATATGCCACCGAGGAATGTGCAGACTTTGTGTATAATGTACAAACGATGCATCGACTTGCTGTGCCAACAGTTTAAGCATGAATTCATAATGTACAGACTCTAATGGACTGATGTATGAACTTAAATGCTCGAATCAACAGAGGTTGTACAGACTTGTGAAATGATGCACGAACTTTGTGAATTTTGTGTATACGAGAGGCAAGGCGATGCACTGACTGTGTGTATACATGAAGAGCACGGACTGTACAGACTTCGATGCGGCTGTACAGACTCAGCTGCGAACTGAGCTAATGGTTGAATAGTGCTTGCACTGACTTGGTCGAGTGAAGCAACGTGGATTGTACATACTTGAAAGCATGCAGCGATGTATAGTCCCGACAGATGCAATGTACCCACATCGACTTACTTCTGAAGGATGTACATACTTTGTGTATGCATGGAATCAAAAAGAATGTACATACTTTAAAGTAAAAGATGCACATATGCATATAGTTAGTCGCGTGCAGCAACACATGTTGTACATACTTGTGGACTTGCACCAATGCAGAATGCACTGTTCATGCATAGACTATGTACACTGAAAGATGAAACATGCATTGAACCATGTATGTATAGATTGCATGCAGAACATCCATATGTTCTAACCTCACATGACTTATATTGTTTGCTATCATCAAAACAATACAACATCATTGAGTCACGAGGGGCACAACAATCTCCCCCTTTTTGATGATGGCAACACACTGCATAAATGCCATGAGGTCATGTCATGGATGCAACTACACAGGTTATGTATGCACAGACTTATGCACTGATTAAGACTCCTAATGCATACATCTATTCTCCCTCTGATGATGAATCTTAATGCAGACATCTATTATTCTCCCCCTTTGCCATCAGCAAATAAGGAGGAAAGAGAGGAACAACGTTCTATGTAAAGGTTCAGAATGTGAGCAAATTATGATGCAATCCTTAAAGTATATGAATCGAGCAATGGCTTTCTTGATGTCAGTCAGGTTTAATCAGTTATAGAAGGTAAGGAGAAAGCACTGGTTTTCTGAATTAGGGTTATATACACCAGTTATAGTAATGAACCTAAGTCACATAACCATAAAAGTCTAGGTCGAGACAATACCCTAGTTACTTCAGAGGGAGTGACAAGCAAGGAAAGTCACCTGAATTTGTATTGAGGTTAAACAATTGACACTCAATGACGTTTGTTTTCAAAGGGTTACAGCAATTTCATTTACTAGCTTCTGAAGCTTGAACTTATTGAACAGACAAGTATCATTTATGCCGTTAACATTAGGTGTATACCTTGATTAGAGGCCAATACCCCCAGTTACTAAGCATAAACTACTATATCTATTTCTGATCAAAAGCTACAGGGATAGTTTGCACCTTTGACATTAAAGGTATACCTTTATCAGAGGCCAATACCCCTAGTTACTCAGTGAAATCTCCCTTGTAGATTTGACCAAATGAACAGAGATAATCTGAGTCACTTCATGACATAAGGTACTCTCCATTTCTTTGATGGATACCTCAGTTTCTCAGTGAAACTCATTCGTTGCTCTGCCACTTTGTTCACTTCTTTTTCCTTGATGATCTTAATTATTGCTGCCCTTATGATTTTTGGAGAGACTTGTTTAAGAACAATACATAATTTTTGGTTTTTAAACCTTAACCATCACTAAATCTATCATGTTCAGGTACTGTGAAGACTTGTTCTATCATAATCATGAGATAAAGGTTAAGCTCTATAAGTGCTTTCTATCACCTTATTTTCAGAAGACAGTCTTTTGATCTTTACAGTCTATTAAAGTTAAACCTTCGGTTCATTCAATGAGCACATGTGATTCTTATAGTTTAAGGGTTGTAATAATTGCAGCTCACGACAATGAACCAATTACTAGACGGTTATTCATTCTGAGTAAAGGTTGAAATGAGATCTGATGAGTCTATCCTCCCCCTGACAACAAAATGCATTTTCTAAGATATGCAACGTGCAGACTTTGCATTGACCTTTATGCTGTTAAAACACTGGATGCATCAACTCCATGCTTCCGTAGACTATATGCCCAACTATGCATCGACTTCAGAGATAATATGTGCATGATGTGAAGCAACTTATGTACTCAGTCCACAAGTGATTATTCTATCATCAAACAACCTTATTCACAAGTTCAAGAACAGGCACACTCAATTATTTCAAGCACTCTAAAAGACATCCCATAAGACACCTGCTGAAATTTATAAAGCCCTAGTTCTCTTCCTAGATATCTAAATCTTTCATTTCCAAGAGGTTTTGTAAAAATATCAGCAACTTATTTTTCAGTTTCAACAAAGACTAATTCAATTTCTTTTTTGCTCACAACATCTCTAAGAAAATGATGTTTAATATCAATGTGCTTAGTCCTAGAGTGGTGAACAGGATTTTTAGTAAGGCAGATGGCACTAGTGTTATCACATAAAAGAGGAATGCATCCCAGAATTATCTGATAATCTGAGAGCTGATGTTTGATCCATAGTACCTGGGCAGCACAATTCCCTACAGCAACATATTCTGCCTCTACAGTGGAGAGTGCTACAGTGTGTTACTTTTTAGAGGCCCAAGATACTAGACAACCACCTAGGAATTGACAATATCCACTAGTGCTCTTCCTATCTATCCGACACCCAGCATAGTCTGCATCAGTGTAAGCTATAAGCTCTAACTTACACCTAGCAGGGTACCAAAGACTAAGTTCTTGGGTGCCTGACAGATACCTAAAGATCCTTTTCACTGTACTAAAATGAGACTCCTTAGGACTTGCCTGAAATCTAGCACATAAACATACTATAAATTGTATATCAGGCCTAGATGCAGTGAGGTACAAGAGGGATCCGATCATACCTCTATACAGCTTTGATCCACTGGGTTACCTTTTGTATCTTCATCAAGACTTGTGGAGGTACCCATTGGAGCTGCAATGTCTTTGAGGTTTTCGAGCTTGTATTTCTTCAGGAGGTCCCTAATGTATTTGAACTGGGTGATAAAGGTTCTATCTTTGGTTTGAGTCACCTGCAATCCAAGAAAGAGTTTCAACTCACCCATTGAGCTCATTTCAAACTCTTGTGTCATTAAGTCAGAAAATTCCTTACACATCTTTGGGTTAGTTGAACCAAAAACAATGTCATCCACATAAATCTGAACAATAAGTATGTCAGGGTGACTTACCTTTGTAAACAACGTTTGGTCAATCTCACCTCTCGAGAACTTCTTCTCGGTAAGGAATTTGCTGAGCCTGTCATACCAAGCTCTAGGAGTTTGCTTCAAACCATAGAGAGCTTTATTCAACTTATATACATAAGAAGGGAAATCTGAGCATTCAAAGCCAGGAGGTTGATGGACATAGACATCTCCTTAATTTCCCCATTGAGAAAGGCAGATTTTACGTCCATCTGCTGGAGAGTTATTCCAAGGGAGCATGCATAAGCTAACAAAATTCTGATAGCTTATATCCTAGCTACAGGGGCAAATGACTCTTCAAAGTCAATTCCGAATTCCTGGTTGTACCCCTGAGCAACAAGTCTGGCTTTATTCTTTACTACATTACCTAACTCATTGGTTTTATTTCTAAAAACCCATTTAGTTCCAATGACAGTCTCATGATTAGGAGGTGGGACTAGGTGCCACACCTTGTTCCTGTAAAACTGATTAAGCTCCTCGTGCATGGCATTGATCCAATGCACATCCTTTAAGGCATAGTCAATGGACTTGGGTTCTGTATGAGAAACCAATGCATATGTATTTAATTCATGCTGAGCTCTAAAGTAGCCTCTAGTCCTAGGGGGTTCATTTAGGTCACCAACAGGATGATCTCTTAAAAATCTGATATTGATAACTTGGTTACCTTGATCTTCATTTATCTCCCCCTGAACAGCAGGCTCCTCTACATTGTTTTCTTCTAGCTCTTCTTCTTGATCTGATTGGTCTGTCGATTGTCTTTCATTCAATATTTCACCATCATCTTCTTTCCTGCACAGACCATTGTCACATTTAGTCAGGGACTCATCAAAGACTACATGTGGAGATTCTTCAATAGTTTTAGAATTTGAATTGTACACCCTATATGCTCTAGTGGTTTCAGAATATCCTAGGAACAAGCCCGGATCACTTTTAGGTTCAAACTTATCAAGATCTCTTTTATCATTAACATGGATAAAACATTTACATCCAAAAACCTTAAAGTGAGCAATTGACGGTTTCTTACCCTTGAGGATTTCATAGGGTGTTTTCTGAGTGAACGGCCTTAACATGGCTCTATTTATTACATGACATGCAGTATTAACTGCTTCTGCCCAAAATTTTCATGGTAGGCCACCTTCAACTAGGAGTGTTCGGGCCATCTCCACAAGAGTCCGGTTCCTCCTCTCCACCACTCCATTTTGCTCTGGTGTCCTTGGTGAGGAGAACCGATGAGTAATCCCATTGACCCTGCAAAATTCATCAAATTGTGAATTCTTAAATTCACCTCCATGATCAGATAAAATATTTTCAATTGAATTTTCATTTTTCTATTTTATTTTCAAATAGAACTCCTGAAATTCTATGAATGCATCATTTTTATGTGTAAGGAAAAAGACCCAAGTATACCTAGAGAAGTCATCAACTAGGACATATCCATATCTCTTCCCTGACAAGCTGACTGATCGTGTGGGTCCAAATAAGTCCATATGTATCAGCTCATAAGGTTTAAGGGACATGTTTTTAGTTCTTGATTTAAATGACTTTCTAGTCTGCTTGGACTGTGTATAAGCACCACACACCTTATTTTCCTTCTTGAAAGAGATTTCAGGGAGTCCTCTAACCATGCTATGTTTATTCAATTTATGCAAAACAGTATAGCTGGCATGGCCTAATCTACGATGCCACAAAAATGCTAAATCATCTTTATTTGTAGTGAGACAAAGATTAGAATGAGCTAAATCATCTAAATCTACCAAATAAATGTTATTCACCCTTTTTCCTGAGAATTTAACTACATCGGAATCAGGTTCAAAGATTTTGTAAAAATGAGAATCGAATACTACCTTGTGTCCTTTATCACAGAGCTGGCTGATACTAAGTAAGTTATATGCAAGACCATCAACCAGTAGTACTTCTTCAATGCAACAGGTAGTACACTTACCTACCTTACCTGACCCGATGATTTTACTCTTTGTATTTCTTCCGAAGGTGACAAGACCTCCATTCTTCTCAGTCAACATGCAAAATTTGGCCATGTCTCCTGTCATATGCCTGGAGTAGCCACTATCAAGATACCACATATTGCTCCTGGCTGCTAGGCGTACCTGCAATCACAATCAGGTAGAGAGTTTTGGAACCCAAAGCTGTTTGGGCTCCGAAGCAGAAATAGAACAATTTAAGCAAGATAGTAATTGTTTAAGAATCCACATTTGTCTAAACATGGTTGGCTTAGTGGAATTCCTGACATTCTGTTCATCATATTTCTTTTTCTCAGCACCAACTGATTGAACCTTCTTCTTCTAGTGCTTTGGTTTTTGTTGAGTTCTGGCTCCATCTTTATTAGCAGCATGATTGTTTTTGTGCTAGTGCTCAGAGCCGTAGGTACTCAGATAGTTGCTGCCCGCAGTGGTCCTAGGCTGACCAAAGAAGACCTGTCTATTAGGACCCCATGTCCCAGGTTGACCAATCCAGCTGGCAAATTGAGATTTATGCCAGTGAGTAAGAAAAGGTTGATTTCTAGATCTCCCCTGGACTTGATTCCATCCAGACCTATAGAATGGTTGTGGCTATTTCTAAGAATAAGTGTAGTAAGTCTGGACCTTGGGCTGGTGAGTATGGCTGGTCTGGCCCCAAGCAGCATTAGTTCTCCCCTGTATTGTTGACTCACTGGACTTCTGTCCAGGTTTATGTTGGATCTTCTTCTTGGCTGGTGATGGTGGTGGAGACTTGGTGACCTTGCCCTGGAGTTTAAATTTGCTTGGAGGCTGACCCCGAACCTGAGACTTACTTTTGGGTAAAGGGCAGGATCTGCTAGGCTCACCAACCTTCTGTTTACCTTTGTCCTTGGCACTGGACATTTTCAAATTAACAATTTTTGAAACAGAATTTTCATTAACCATTTTTATAAGAGGTCCCTTCCTTTTCTCTGCCACAAATGATATGGTTTTCATGGCAAGGCTTTTCATGGCAGTTGAGTTGAATCCAAGACCTTCTTTTCTAAAATTCACCTTTGACCCTAACAGAGCATTGAGATTATCTGTGTCTTGGGTCATATTTTCTATAATTTTCCTTTTATCAACATTTTCTTTTTCTAAATTTTCAACTGTTTTCTTTAATTCAGAATTCACACACAAAACAGCTTCATATTTCTCATTTGAAATTTTTGCTTCATTTTCAAACATTTGAACTCTCAGCTTCAAATCATCAATGACATTCTTTAACCATTCATTTTCCTTTCTAGAATGTATTAAAGCATGCTTCAAATCATCAGATTCAGCACATGAAAATTTTAAACTATCATTTTTTGATTGCAGACAGGCAATTTTATCAGACATGGTTTTATCATTCATAAGTGAGTTTACTTTCTTCTTCAAATGCATGTTCTCCTTTCTAATATCATCCACTTTATCTAGCAAGTCTACGTAGGCATCCTCCCAATCAGAAATTGTATAGTACTCAAAGGGAGAGGATACCTCATCGGAGTCTCCTTCTTCTTCTTTGTCACTTTTGGCCATCAGGCAGACAAGATTTTCCTCATCCTCACCCTCTGAGGTGGTGCTCAGTGTGCCCTCATCCTCATCGCTCCAAGTACTAATCATGGCTTTTCTTTTTCCTCCTTTCTTCCTTAGTTTCCCCTTCTGCTTCTGGAGCTCTGGAGAAACTGCCTTCATATGTCCGTCCTTCTTGCAGTGATAGCAAACATTAGTACCAGGTTTCTTCGCAGGGTTAGACCTATACCTGTTATATCACCGGCACTTAAGTAGAGGAGCTGAGAGGGACCAACGATATAGCCGGCCGTCCACAATGGTGAAGTGGGCAGCTCTTGCCTGCGTGCGTCGCGCCTCGGCGTGGTCGCTCGGGAGCTATTTTCGAAGGAGGAAGTCGAGCAGAGGATCCATCCAGGAAGGTTCGTAATCGATGGCATTTACCTGGAGTGTTGGATCATCTATGCTCGGTGCTGATAGCTCCTCGATCAGGACTGACCTCAAACTGGAGAATGCGGTGGCTGACGCTAGGCGGGAGAGAGCATCTGCTCAGACGTTCTCTTCGCGTGGGATGTGGACCACTTCAAAGTGGGCGAACTCGCTTGCTGTGGCCTTGGCCTTATCTAAGTATTTCATCATGGAGGGATCGCGAGCCTCGAACTATCATGCCCCGACGCGGAATATCGGGAGCGGCAGTAGAAAACGCTAGTAAAGATAACATGCTAAGCTAAGAATTAACATAATGCCATAAACAGACATAACTCCAATTCTATTACAAATACCATCAAACTGACTTAAACATAATCAAGCATAATCTCTACTCGACTCCGTTACAATAACTAACACAAGTTCTAAGGCATAGCTAGATGTCAAACAACTATAGCAATCTCAACATAACGACTAGCTGATACACTCCAAGTCATCACTCTTGCCTGTTATGTTAGATGGACGCAGTCTATCTCCACGAATTGTGGATCTAGAGGGGGGTGAATAGATCTATTGCCTAATTTAAAACCAGTATAAGGCTCTAATGCGGAATATAGGCAAACAGCTGTTGAACGACTGAAGCAGCACAAATATATCAGAACAATGCAGATCACAGTGAATGCGGACCTAAGCAATCATCTACTATGATATGAACAGTTGAACTGAAATCATAAAATGCACAAATCAATCACACAATAGACACCAAATTTTTAGGTGGTTCGGTCAGGTGACCTACGTCCACCCCACACTCAACCGAGTATGGCTTACTGCTGCGCAGTACAGCTTGCGTCCGCTGGGCAATACAGCTTAGCCTACAACTGCTAATACACAGCTTCACTCGGCTTTACAGCTTGCCGACCAGAGGAACAAATCCTCTGCAACTGCTGGGTGATATAGCTTAGCCGTCTGAGACCTGGTCTCGCCTGTTGAGGATTACAGCTTCACCTGTTCAGTGGAAACCTCCACTGCAATTGCTGGCTCACAGCTTGAAGAAACAGATTCGGAAACAAAAGAAAGAAGTAAACGAAAATGAGAAAACCCGGAAGGGAAATAGCTCTCAATGAGCAAACATCTCAGCTCTGGTATCTGAACCAAGAGTCTGAGTTACAACCTCTCAATGAACCTCTCTCAACTCATCTTTCTCAATCGAACTCTCTCAACTCATCTCTCCTTTCTCTCTTTCTTCTCTTCTCTGCTTTTCTTCTCTGTGGATCTCGGTGGCTCTCTGCTGCTTCAGACTTTCAGTCTCACTGTATAGACTTTACCACTCGATCGATCAGCCTCCTTCTGAAGAAGAAAGCTCATATATATACCAGTAGTAGATTGGATAAGGGCGCGTGTCTTCCACATTTCCCGCCTAGAGAATTTGCCAGATCCGAGGAAATTTCATCCACATGGCAGCATCGTGGATGTGCTGCTTCCACATGTCACCATCTGGGCACCTCATCCTCCTTGGATCACGAGCCAATCCTTCATCTTTGCACTTTAGTCCCTGTCAGTCAACCGAAAGGAATTATCAGTTTAAGGATTAACTGATGTACAGACTATACATAGGCAGAGCTGAAGCAATGTATAGACTTCATGAAGTAGGACAATTGCGTTGTACAGACTATGTGAAGACAAAGCTGAAGCAATGTATAGACTTCTTGAAGCAAAGCAATGCAGTGTTCAGACTCTATGAATGCGAGGCTATGCATTGTACAGACTATGTGAATACAGTGCTATGGCCTGTACAGACTCTACGCATGCAGGGCTTATGCCATGTTCAGACTTTGTGAATACAATGCTGTGCAATGTATAGACTTTGTATATGTAGAGCTTAAGCCCAATACAGACATCAAATATGTAGAAGTAAACGTGCATCAATGTGTAGACTTAGTAAAACAAAATGTGAACAAAGCAACACAATGTGCAGACTTCGATCATAATTAAAGATAGCAATGTAAAGACTCTGCATTGTATAGACTAGCTGAAGTGTAATGTGCAGCCATTGTATAGACTTTGTGAATGCGAAACAATGCCATGTACATACTTTATATATGCAACGCTAGAGCATGTATAAACTTCATATATGCAGTGCTAAGGCATGTGCAGACTTCATATATGCAACGCTAGAGCATGTATAGACTTCATATATGCAGTGCTAAGGCATGTGCAGACTTCATATATGCAAGGCTGAGGTGTGTATAGGCTTAGTGAATGCAACACCGAATCATGTACAAACTTCACATTCACTATGCAGACGTTGTACAGACATGCTAATGTGTAACGTAGAATGCATCAAGCAAAGTGTGTACATTGAAGATATGCTCAAGAGTGTATAGACTTGATCAGACATCAGAAGCACAAGTGCTCAAGAGAGATGGTGGATGTACATACTTAAACTCTCAACTGAGACGGTGGATGTATAGACTTTAACTCTCAACTGAGACGGTGAATGTACAGACTTCGCATGAGACGCTAGACTCTGTACAGACTTGGAGACAATGCATGCTGCAGTGTATAGACTTAGCATTAAGCAAGGCAATGTATGGACTTCAAGTCATGAGACACAAGTTGAGACGATGGATGATGTACAGACTTCAATGCGTGCTTGCAACACGATGTATAGACTTAGCCTATGCAGACTTAGTCCAATGTACAGACTTTGCATTAAACAAGGCGTTGTATGGACTTCAAATCATGAGGTATAAACTTGCTAGAGGAACTAGACGATGTACAGACTTGAGCAAAGCAAGGTCTGTATAGACTTGAGAGAGAGTTCACGATGTATAGACTTAGCCAAGACACGATGTATAGGCTTTAGCAAAGCAAGGGCTGTACAGACTTCAACTCAGCTGCAATGTATAGACTTGCAGGTGCAACGTAGGTAAAGATCAAGGAGTGTATAGACTTGATATCGTGGAATACACAGGCTGTACAGACTTCATCGATGTCTAGACTTGGAAAGTTAAGCTGGTGAATGTACAGACTTCACCGATGTCTAGACTTTGAATGAATGTGCATGCATTGAATAGACTTCACATATGATGTACAGACTTGCTAGTCAGACAGGCACAAGCTCTGTACAGACTTTAGCGTGCAGACAGGCCATGTGAATGTATAGACTTATGTTCTAAACGATGCACAAACACAACAATGTAATGTATGGACTTTGAGTGTGTAGACTAGTGTGTGTGCAATGTGTAGACCTGTGTGTGTGTGCATGACGATGTATAGACTCTTACTGCATAGAACACATAGACAATCTGACAGAGATAGTTTCATCAAAATATAAACAGTGGCCAATCAATCAAAACAAGCTGTTGCCAATGAAATAAAGCTATTGTCAACATCATCAACACAGAGGAGTCACAACATTGCCCATTCCCATCCATCTGTGAATCTTCACCTGAGCTGCCTAGAAAGGGGGGAAAACAACTATATGAGCAAACGCTCAGTAGGTAACAACAGGCAAGTGTAAGTGATTAACCATTTAATTACATGTATGAAACGGAAGGAAAAGAACTAACGATCGAATGAAACAACATAATAAAAGAAAGTGCTAAAGAATGGAATGGAATAACAATATGACAAGATGATATAATTACAAGAATTGCTGTTTAAGAACAATATATATAACAGGAAATTGTAGGAAATTGGTCAACAAGTACGAATGTAACCAAGTCAAACACGATTCAAGTAAGAGATAAGAGATCATTGTCATAGACATCACGCTAGTCATGCACTCGGTGCAATGCCTCACCATGTCATTACAAACTCCCATAGGCACAAGTACTTTTCGGGCACTCTCCCCAAGACCAGACCGGGCCCCTATGATGCGTTGGCATTGATTTATTGGATCAAAGATCCCAAGTTCCGTCTAGACATTAATCAAGTTAAAATGGCCAATTATAATCAAGTACAAACTTACCTCGGAACATCCCAAGGCTAAGTTGAAGAGATACTATCCAGAATTTCTGTCCAGGAGTTCAAGTTATCAAGAACTGTCATGTTCTTGGATTCAAAACCATAAAACACAGATAAAACTCGTCTCTAGATGATATGCGGTTACTAATGGACCGCTCAAGCCGAACTGGGCTGAGCTTAAGCCCTCGGGGGTCAAGGTTGAATGGCTGATAAAGAGCCGCTCTTCTATATAAACGGTAAGGATTGGGCCGCACAAGGCCAGAAGATTTCAAAATCAAGGACAGGATATGTGGTCCTGACAGAGCCGCTCAATAGTTGAACGGTCCACTCAGGGCCGCCTGTAAGTTGTACAGGCCATTACTGGCCGCACAACACAGGGCCTAACCATGAGTTAGAATTTAGCCCAAGTGGGCTCCCGGGCTACCATAGGCAGGGTGAAACTGAACTAGAGTCCAGCCCACTGTCTGCTGGTCGGCCTAGGGTCTACTGGGCTGATCAAATTAGGATTTGGCTGAAGTTGGATCAAGGATAATCGGCCAAAATAAATTGACATCTGCCAGGGATGAACAGTCTCCACTAGCCCGTTCATGAGTATATGCGGTCCACAAATGGCCGCTCAAGTCTCTGTTTCTCTAATTCGGACTAACTCAAATCACAGCGGTTCGATTGAGTCCAATACAAATCTAGGGGGATACAAATGGTTCAAGATTAATGGTTATAACAAGTGTAAACCTAATAGCCATTTCAATTATAAAGGATTCACAATTAAAATTGACATTCATTGGAAAGATGAATCAAGATCAAGCTCAAATTAAATAAATCAGCAAGAATGATTTACTATCATGAATTACAGTTTATTAGCTATGTTGCTAACATGCAAATAACCACTAATCTACTAACATAACATGCTGTAATGATAATTAATCTGTTCTGTTACAGATGTGCGGTCGGTTCTGGACCTTACATCCCCATGAACGGTTACATACTGGCCGCACACGTCCCCACAGATCCGAAGACCTGCTGGATATGGACGGTCAGTAGTGTGCCGCCTGGAGGGATGTGCGGTCTGGAATTGGCCGCAAGAAAGACATGCGGTTAGGGCTCGGCCGCACGTTCCAGGGACACGATCAGAGACAGAAACATATATACGGTCCACAACAGGCCGCCTGTCTGGGATGTGCGGTCTATCGTGTGGCCGCACAAGTCTAGACAGGTCTCTGCCCCTTCACCTTGCCCGATCCCGGCGAGGTTTCTAGGGTTAGACTAAAACATGAAATTTGCACGACATAAAACATGGAATTTGGGGGTTTTAATACCAAAAGAAATAGCACGAAAAACTATACAAGATGCAAGAATCAATTTTATGTTTACAGCCTGAAATCACTACTTAATCGAAAGGGAACAATTATAACCCTAGATGTGACATGCTTATACTAAAACCTAAAATTCTCGCAGAACACTTGATGAAATTTAGGGCTTTCTACATCAATGAAAAGCTAACACGATGCTACTTCTAACCATATATTATTTGTAGGGTGTGTCTTGCTATCACCTACCTGAATCGGATGAAGAAGAAAGGAGAAAGAAAACCAAAGGCGCCGGTACACGCAGCCACTAATCGCTGGAGATCTCCCTCGATCTAACTTTTCTACAGCCGCTGCTGGTTCTAAACGATTCTAGGGTTAAAGAGCTTCATTTTAATAGGTCACACGCCTTCTGGAGGGTTCTATGCGCGGAGTATTCGTCCACGCAAGTCGGATTGATGTGAACGCTGCCGTAATAGTTGACTCGATCCAAACTCCGCCGAATGCCTCTCTTAGGGTTAGGATTTTGAGAGATTAAGAGAGGGAAAATGATCCTCTCATCCTGGCCTTTCATTTGCCACCGATTTGGGCTCAATTGATGGAGTATTGGGCTCGAATTTGGCGTTTCAAGGTATGGTTAACTAAGTGTTCAATTTGGGCTTAATCCACTAATTCGGCCTACTTACAGATTTTATTTGGGTTGGCCACAGAAGAGAAGTTTGTTAAACGTGTTATTCTCTACAAGAATATATTTTTTATGGATTTTTACAAAATATTCGAAATATAACTTATTCTATTTATTAAGGAATTATTCTAATTAATTTCTAATAAATTTCTAATAAATTTCTAAAAGAAATCGGGGTATTACACCCTCCCCCACTTAAGAAATTTGGTCCTCCAAATTTAATGCACTTAATAACAAGAGGGAGTGAGACATCTCACTTAGAATAAGTCGGGGTATTGTCTCCGCATAGTATCTTCTGACTCCCAAGTAGCTTCTTCAGTTCTACACCGACTCCACTGCACTTTAACCATCGGTATGGAACGATTCTTGAGTTGCTATTACTTCCGATCCAAAATCTTGATCGGTCTTTCTTCATAAGTCAGATCTTCCTTCAATTCGAAGTCCATATGCTGAATAATGTGAGTGGGATCATACACATATTTCTGTAACATAGACATATGGAAAATATTGTGTACTCCAGATAACTGAGGTGGTAGTGCCAAACGGTAAGCAACCTCTCCCACTATTTCCAGAATCTCGAATAGACCAATATATCTTGGACTCGGTTTGCCCTGAATACCAAACCGTCGAATTCCCCTCATAGGAGAAACCTTTAAAAACACATGCTCACCAACCTGAAACTCAAAAACTCTCCTCCTGGTGTCGGCATAACTCTTCTATCATGATTGTGCTACTTGCAACCGATCTCTGATAATACGGATGTTCTTGGACGATTCAGAAATGAGATCTGGTCCAAGCCATTGCTTCTCACCTACCTCGTCCCAACATAACGGGGATCGACAGCTTCTACCATACAAAGCTTCAAATGGAGCCATCTGAATGCTGGACCGGTAACTGTTGTTGTAAGCGAATTCAACCAATGCCAAATGATCACTCCAACTACCTCCAAAGTCAATCATGCAAGCTCTAAGCATATCTTCTACTATCTGGTTGGTCCTTTCAGTCTGTCCGTCTATTTGTGGATGGAAAGCAGTACTGAAATTCAGATGAGTTCCCAAGGACTCTTGCAATCCTTTTCAAAAATGAGAAGTGAACCTGGGGTCTCTATCAGACACAATGCTTACTGGTATACCATGTAGTCTTATCACTTCCTTCATATACAAAGCAACCAAAACATCAACTGTCCATTAAGACTTAATGGATAAGAAATGAGCCGATTTTGTCAATCTATCGACAATCACCCATATTGCGTCAAATCCACTACGAGTCCTAGGTAGACCCATACTGAAATCCATGCCAATGCTCTCCCACTTCCATTGGGGTATATCAAGGGGTTTCAATTTTTCTGCTGGTTTGAAATGCTCCGCCTTGACTTGCTGACAAACCAAACATCTACTTACGAAGTCCGCAACTTCCCTTTTCATATTCGGTCACCAAAAAGATCTTTTCAAATCCTTGAACATTTTAGTACCTCCAGGATGAATGGTGTATCTGGATCTATGAGCTTCCTCAAGAATCTTACTCTTTATCTCAGCTACATCAGGTACACAAGTTTTTCCTTGAAATAACAATCTTCCATCATCAGCCATCAGAAGTTAGGTCTGTTACTCAAGCTTCCCTTGATCTGTACCAACTCTAGGTCATCATCTTGCAGAGATTTGATTTCCACCAATAATTCGGGCTTAAGTTGAATCTGAGCAATCATAACCCGATCCTTGTCAACATTAAGATCCAAACTAGCTAACTGCTCCAACAATTTCCACTCTTGTAACATGAGGCTTGACAACTTAGCTATAGGCTTGCGGCTTAAGGCATCTGCCACAACATTACCTTTTCCAGGATGATACTCAATGGAGAAATCAAAATCCTTCAAATACTCCAGCCATCTTCGCTGCCTCATATTGAGTTCCTTCTAAGAAAAAAAGTATTTCAAACTCTTGTGATCTGAAAACACCGTAAATGCTTCTCCATACAAGTAGTGCCTCCATATCTTCTAGGCGAACACCACTGCTACTAGCTCTAAATCATGAGCAGGATAATTCTCTTCATACTTCCTCAATTGCCTAGAAGAGTAGGCTATCACTTTCCCGTGCTGCATGAGTACACACCCTAAACCAATACCTGAAGCATCAGTGTATACAACAAAACCTCCTTCACCAGAAGGTAAAGCCAAAATAGGTGCAGTAGTCAAACATTCCTTCAAGGTCTGAAAGCTTCGCTCATAATCTTCTGACCAATCAAATTTGATCTCCTTGCAGGATAATCTTGTCAGAGGTACCGCAATCTTGGAGAAATCTTGAATAAACCTTCGGTAGTAACCTGCTAGGCCTAGGAAACTTCTCACTTCAGTTATATTAGTAGGCTTATCCCAATTCTTTACTGCCTCTACCTTCGAAGGATCAACAGAAATACCTTCTTTTGTGATGATATGCCCTAGAAAGGACACCTCTTGCAGCCAGAAATCACACTTACTAAACTTGGCAAATAACCGATGATCTCTCAATAGTTGCAATGCCATCCTCAAATGTTCAGCATGCTGCTCCTCACTCTTAGAATAAATCAAGATGTCATCAATGAATACCACGACCCGTTGATCAAGATAGGGCCGAAACACATCGTTCATCAGCTACATGAAAGTTGTAGGTGCATTCGTTAGCCCAAAAGGCATTACTACAAATTCGAAATGCCCATACCTACTGCGAAAGGCTGTTTTATAGATATCCTCCTCCTTAATTCGTAACTGATGATATCCAGATCGAAGGTCTATCTTAGAAAAGTACTGAGCTCCTGCTATCTGATCAAATAACTCATCAATCCTTGGCAATGGATATTTGTTCTTGATAGTCAACTGGTTCAATTGCCGATAATCGATGCACAATCTCATCGAACCATCCTTCTTCTGGACGAATAATATAGGGGCTCCCCACGGGGAAGTACTAGGATGATTGAACCCTTTCTCAAGCAATTGCATCAACTACTGCTTTAGTTCCTTTAGCTCCACAGGAGACATACGATAAGGAGCCTTGGAAATAGGGGTCGCACCAGGAATTAGATCAACGCAAAAGATAACTTCCCTTTCAGGAGGAAGTCCTGGTAGTTCCTCAGGAAAGACATCTGAAAAATCTCGGATGACAGAAAGGTCCTCAATCTCAATCTTCTGCTCAGGGGTCACAAAAATAAAGGCTAGAAAAGTCTTACATCCTCTCCTCATCAGCTTAGCAGCTCGAAGAGCTGAAATAAGTGGAACAGACTTATGGTGTCTAGTTCCTATAAAAGAAAGTCCAGGGTGTCCAGTGAAAGACACAGAACTAGATCTGCACTGAACATTGGCCTCATACTTAGCCAACCAATCTGCTCCTAAGATTACATCATAATCCTTCATGTCCATACAAACTAAATCAGCTGGCAGGTTATGTTCATTGATCATGACCTTACTGGAAGGATAGAAATACTTAATTGCTGATCCGTAACGAATAGGAGTTGAAATCTCCAACGGAGAATTCATCAAAACTAGCTTCACAGCTAAAGACTTCATAAATCTCCGAGAAATAAAAGAATGTGTGGCACCAGTATCAAAAAGAACAAAAGCTGATTTATCATGTATAATAAGAGTACCTTCGACAAGTCCACCATCCTCGGTGGGTCCTGTCTCGTCTTCTTGTAGAGCCTGGAGCTTGCCTTGCTGCTTCTTGATTCCTTGCGGTTTCACCGGGGTAGCTCACTCAGATAAAAAGGGACACTCGAGAATACGGTGGTCCCTACTACCACAACGTAAACAGGCACCCAGCTTGCGCCAGCACTTGTCACGCCCCGACGTGGAATATCGGGACGTACAATTAGAAACGAGCTGGAAAGAGAGAGAACTAATCTAAATATATACAAATGCTAAGAAATGGAAATAACTTATTGACCATTAAATAAAACATAACGGGTACATAATCCTTAAATCAACTCAATACAACTGGGATAACAACTCTAAACCACAATAACATAACTGAAGCACAACACACTCTAAGCACAACTAACTGATACACTCAAAACATCACTCCTGCCCTTCCCCATCGGTAAGCGCGTCACCTGAAAAGCCTGGAAAGGGGGAAAAACAACAACTATGAGCTAACGCTCAGTAGGAAATAACAGATAGGTATAAGTGATTAGCAGTTTAATTACATTTTCAAAACATCATGCTACAAAGGATAATGCAATAAAAGAGTAATGAAGATATAATGAAACAAAATTTAAAGATCTTGCAAGGTCACGAAATATAAAGGAACAGAATGGTAATACTTACGAGGAATAACAAAGACAAGAATTTACTACAGGAGATAACGACAAAGAGTTGGCCATATCGAGATAATTCAAGTCATGTAAAGCACGTGTGTAGTTTCATTTCCACGTCCAAGTAACATCAAGTAAGTAACAACAAGTAGAGTATAGAACAGTGAAGAGTGGAAAGTGAAAAGTAGTAGAGAGTAGTAGAGAGTAGTGGCCAGTCCTAGATTTAACCCATGTCATAGTACTGGTGCCAAATGCCACACCTAGTCAATCACCTCCCCGGGGGTACACGTAGTGTTCGGGCGCTCCTCCTAGGACTAGACCGAGCCCTTAATTGTTTACCAGGCATTGATTTCTTTGGATCAAAGATCCCACGAATCTAGACTTTCACAATTTATGGCCAGAATTCTAAGGTTTGAACCATGTAGCAATAACAATTTCAAGTAGGAAGGATATTTATTTCAGAATTTCAAGGTAAGCACAATCATCAAGAAGATTGAAAACCAAGTCACAATAAGAGTTAATCATGCTGCGCTACTGTAGTACAGCAGCTATCCAACAAGCTAATCAACATATTAATCCTAATTACCAAGTTAATATGTCAAAGATTATCCATTGTCATTTGCATTAAGACAATTGCCAAAAGTTGATTCAAGATGATAAGGTAAAGGAACAAGCTTGTACAGGAAGGAAAAAGAATGCATTAACATAGATTTAATTACACTATTAACCACTAATTATGTGGGTTTGTATTTAACCATTGTATACATTGCAATTAAGATGATGAATGACATGCTTTTACATCGTGATAGAACATAGGAACCAATGCAATTTGAAAATCATAAGGCTCATGATTAGGTCACTGGTTCTTCAAAAGTATAGTTTTCAATTGGTCTAAGTTCAATGGGTCGATCCCCTAATGATCCGGATCGATCCACGGGTCGCAAAACGATGAAAACAGGGTTTCTGGTACATGGGTCGACCCCTGGGGTCGACCCCTGTAAAAATGGGGTCTGCCTGCTGGATGGGTCGACCCTTGGGGTCGACCCCCCACAATTTCTGAAGATGGGTCGACCCCAGGGGTCGACCCCCACACTTTCTGCAGATGGGTCGACCCCAGGGGTCGACCCCTTGCAGGGACAGGATGGGTCGATGGGTCGACCCCTGGGGTTGACCCTCTGGCCTGCAGGGCTGCCCAGAAAATGGGTCGACCCCAGGGGTCGACCCCTGCAAGAACAGCAACGGCAGTAACTTTCGGAAAGCACAAAAACTCACCCAATTATGGTCCAATTGAGTTGGAAACATAACCACATGCTATAGGAATCTTACTAGACATATGAGGGTCATAATACATGAGTTTTAAAGCACGAATTTCATCAGAAACCCACTTAATCACAACCTATTCTATGTCGAACACAAGAAGACCTAATTCTTGACATACTTCCACTAAATCTAAAAATTCTCCCAACATACACAACGGAATTTGGGGATTTTGGTGTCAAAAGAAAGCTAACAAGCTACTGATTACATTCATGTATATTAATTAGAAGTTGGGATGTTATAACCTACCTCAAATCGGAGAAGGACTTCGAAACCCTAGAATGAAGAACAAGCTTGACAACAGCTCACAAAAAGCTTGATATCTCCACGGATACCTAATGAAATTTGGGGCTTTCAGTCCCATTGGATAGCTCTCATCGAGCTGATCAAGATACTATATTTAAAAGTCTCAATTGGTTAAGGGTACCTACCTTAATCGACGGATTAAAGGGCTTGAGATGAAGAACGATGAACTACCAACACCCTCCACCAAAATGACGAATGCTCCCAGATCTGGACTCCTCGTCGGCTGACCCAGCTACCAAATGAAACTAGAGTCGAAGAGCTACATTTCTATAGGTCATGGGGCTTCTGGAGCCTTCGGAGTTGGGAGTATTTGGCGCTGCAAGTTTCGTGTTAGAAATGGCGCCGGAATCCTTGACTCGACCAAATCTATGTCGGCAACACGTTTTAGGGCTAGGTTTACCTCAAATTGATTGAGGGTAAATGTTCCTTATCTCGTGGCCTTCCATTTGCCCTTGATTTTAGATCATTTGGTCGAGTAATAAGGTCGAATTTCACGTTTTAAGTTACGATTAGGTAAAGGTTAGGTGAAAGTCAAATTCGGGATTAATCCTCTAATTAGACAAGGTTACGTAATTAATTTGGGTCAAGTCCAGAAGACAAAATTGCTATAAAAATGATCTTTTACCCAATTACTATTTTTACAGATTTTTCTAAGGTAGTCGAATTTTATAGGTTCTATTTTCTAATGAATTAAATATCAATATTTCAAAATTCAAACATTAATTCATTTTAATTCAATTTTTAATTAATAAAAGCTCAATAAAACTTAATAAATAATCAGGATATTACACCCTCCCCTACTTAAAGAATTTGGTCCTCCAAATTCACTGCACTATATACGGAAAGTAGGGAAAAGATAAATCACCTAGAATAGGTCGGGATACCGCTTCCGCATAGTATCTTCCGATTCCCAAGTAGCTTCTTCAGTTCCACGCCGACTCCACTGAATCTTGACCATCGGTATAGACCGATTCCGGAGTTGCTGTTGTTTCCGGTCTAGAATCTTGATAGGTCTTTCTTCAGAAGTCAAATCTTCCTTTAACTCAAAATCCACATGTTGAATGATGTGAGTGGGATCGTACACATATTTCCGTAACATAGACACATGGAAAATATTGTGTACGCCAGATAACTGAGGCGGTAATGCCAGTCTATAAGCAACTTCTCCCACTCTATCTAGGATCTCGAATGGACCAATATACCTCGGACTCAGCTTGCCATGAATGCCAAATCTTCGAATCCCTCTCGAAGGAGAGACTTTCAGAAACACATGCTCGCCAACTTGAAATTCTAATGCTCTTCTCCTTGTGTCGGCATAACTCTTCTGTCTTGACTGAGCCACTTGTAACCGGTCTCGGATAACACGGATGTTCTGTGATGATTCTGAAACAAGATCCGGTCCAAGCCATTGCTTCTCGCCCACCTCGTCCCAACACAACGGGGAACGACAGCTTCTTCCATACAAAGCTTCAAATGGAGCCATTTGTATGATGGATTGGTAACTGTTGTTGTAGGCGAATTCAATCAATGCCAAGTGATTACTCCAACTGCCTCCGAAATCAATCATGTAAGCTCGCAGCATATCTTCCACTATCTGGTTGGTTCTTTCAGTCTGTCCATCTGTCTGTGGATGAAAAGTAGTACTGAAATTCAGACGAGTACCAAGAGACTCTTGCAGTCCCTTCCAGAAATGTGAAGTAAATCTCGGGTCTCTATCAGACACAATGCTGACAGGTATACCATGGAGCCTTACCACTTCCTTCAAATATAAAGCAGCCAATACATCAACTGTCCACTTGGACTTAATGGGTAAGAAATGAGCCGATTTTGTCAAGCGATCGACGATCACCCATATCGCATCAAATCCACCACGAGTCTTAGGTAGACCCATAATGAAATCCATGCCAATGCTTTCCCACTTCCATTGGGGTATGTCGAGTGGTTTCAACTTTCCTGCCAGTCTGAAATGTTCAGCCTTAACTTGTTGACAAATCAGACATCTACTCACGAAATCTGCAATTTCCCTTTTCATATTTGGCCACCAAAATGACCTTTTCAAATCCTTGAACATTTTAGTGCCTCCAGGATGAATAGTATATTTGGATCTATGTGCTTCCTCTAGAATCTTGTTCTTTAACTCAGCTTCATCAGGTACACAAGTTCTACCCTGGAATAACAATCTTCCATCGTCAGCCACCATGAAGTCAGGTCTGCTGTTCAAACTTCCCTTGATCTCAACCAGCTCGGGATCATTATCTTGCAAGGATTTGATCTCCATCAATAATTCGGGCTTAAGTCGAATCTGTGCAATTATAACCCGATCATTATCAACATTTAGATCCAGGCTAGCTAACTGTTCTAATAGCCTCCACTCTTGTAACATGAGACTTGATAATTTAGCCACAGGCTTCCGGCTTAATGCATCTGCCACCACATTACCTTTACCGGGATGATATTCAATCGAGAAGTCAAAGTCCTTCAAGTACTCCAACCATCTTCTCTGCCTCATGTTAAGTTCTTTCTGAGAAAATAAATACTTCAGACTCTTATGATCTGAAAATACTGTGAATGTTTCTCCATACAAGTAATGCCTCCAAAATTTTAAGGCGAATGCAACTGCTGCAAGTTCCAAGTCATGAACGGGGTAATTCTCTTCATGCTTCTTCAGCTGCCTAGAAGAATAGGCAATCACCTTACCATGCTGCATGAGTACACAGCCTAAGCCAATACCAGAAGCATCGGTATAGACCACGAAACCACCGTCGCCAGAAAGTAAAGCCAATATGGGTGCAGTAGTGAGGCAATCCTTCAATGTTTGAAAGCTCTGCTGACATTCCTCGGACCATTCAAACTTGTTGTCTTTGCGGGTCAATCGAGTGAGAGGTACCGCAATCTTGGAGAAGTCTTGAATAAATCTCCGATAATAGCCTGCCAGGCCTAGGAAGCTTCTCACTTCGGTCACTGTAGTAGGCTGATCCCAGTTCTTTACTGCCTCTACTTTCGAAGGATCAACTAAAATACCTTCTTTGGTGATGATATGTCCTAAGAAGGACACTTCTTGTAGCCAGAAATCACATTTACTGAATTTGGCATATAGTTGATGATCTTTCAATATCTGCAATGCCATCCTCAAATGTTCGGCATGCTCTTCTTCAGTCTTGAAATAAATTAGTATGTCGTCAATGAATACCACGACCCATTGATCAAGATAAGGCCGGAATGCATTATTCATTAACTGCATGAAAGCTACTGGTGCATTCGTTAGACCAAAAGGCATAACGACAAACTCAAAATGACCATACCTGCTGCGGAAAGCCGTTTTATAAATATCATCTTCCTTAATCCTCAGCTGATGATATCCAGATCGAAGAACGATCTTAGAGAAATAATGTGCTCCCGCTATCTGGTCGAATAATTCGTCGATCCTCGACAATGGGTATTTATTCTTGATAGTTAGCTGGTTCAGTTGCCGATAATCGATGCATAATCTCATCGAACCATCCTTTTTCCTGACGAATAATACAGGAGCTCCCCAGGGTGAAGTACTCGGACGAATAAAGCCCTTCTCGAGCAATTCCATCAGCTGTTGCTTTAATTCCCTTAGCTCTGCAGGGGACATACGGTAAGGAGCTCTAGAAATAGGGGATGCGCCAGGAACAATATCAATGGAGAAGATAACTTCCCGCTCAGGCGGAAGTCCTGGTAGTTCCTCCGGAAAGACTTCGGAGAATTCTCGAACAATAGGAGTGTCCTTTATCTCAACTCGTTGTTCCGGTGTAGCATAGACAAAGGCTAGAAAAGCCTCGCAACCTCGCCTCATCAGCTTGTCGGCTCGAAGAGAAGAGATGAGCGATACGGGGTTATGGCGCTTGATCCCCGTAAAAGATAAACCAGAATGTCCAGTAAAAGTCACTGAGCTAGAACTGCAGTGAACACTGGCCTCATGCTTGGCCAACCAATCTGCTCCAAGGATTACATCATAATCCTTCATATCCATGCAAACTAAGTCGGCTGGAAAGTTCCGTTCATCAATAATAACCTTACTAGAAGGATAGTAATATTGAATAGCCGCTCCAGAACCAATAGGAGTTGATATAACCAATGGAGAATTCATCATAATAGGTTCGACAGATAACGACTTCACAAATTTCTGAGAAATAAAAGAATGCGTTGCACCAGTATCAAAGAGAACAAATGCGGGCTTGTCGATTATAGTAAGGGTACCTTCGACGAGTCCGCCATCATCAGAAATCCCAGTTTCATCCGCATGTAAAGCTTGGAGCCTTCCTTGCGGCTTCTTGATAACTTGAGGTTTTGCCGGTGTAGCTTGTTCCGATAGAAGAGGGCAGTCAGGGATACGGTGTTTCCTACTCCCACATCGTAAACACGCACCTAGCTTGCGCCAGCATTCCTCCATCTTGTGACCTGGACGATCACAATACTTGCACTTGCCCTTGAATGGAACAATAGGGCCATATTTCTTCTCTTCATTTCTTGGCATATTGCCTTTCCACGTTCCCGATCCGATCCATGAACTAGACCCACTCATGGGCCTCTTTTTGCTAGTGCCAAATCCGGGTCTAGGAGTTGGTTGTTCCTTCTTCATGCCTTACCCACGGATCCTCTCCGTCATTTCTAAGGTATCTTCTAGAACTTGTGCCTTTCTCACCATCTCAGAATAAGTAGAGATCTCCATCGGCGCCAGTTGATTGATGTAGTGAAGCTTCAACCCGTTGAGGAATCGCTTAGCTTTCATCTTTTCTGTGGAGATAAGGTGAGTAGCATAGCGCGAAAGCCGAGAGAATTGTGCTTCATATTCGGCCACCGATAAGCTTCGTTGCTTTAGAGCCGCGAACTCCGCCGCCTTCTTCTCTTGTATACGATCGGAAAAATATTTGTCGTTGAAGAATTCCTCGAACTCTTCCCATGTGACTTGTTGATCGCCTAGAGTTGCCTTGATGGAATCCCACCAAGTACGCGCGTCCCTCTCCAATTGGAAGGTAGAAAGAAGGACACGCTCTTGGTCGGTGCATTGCATGACTTCAAAAATTCTCCCCATTTCGTTGAGCCAATGCTCGGCCTCGTCGGGGTTAGTCGAACCAGCAAATCTTGGCGGGTTCATTCCTCGAAAGTTCCGGTATAAGTCACCGGTGCCATGACCTGCTGCTCCAGCTTGAGCTACCTGATGTAACGACTGAGTCAGGCCTTGAACCGTGCGCTGCAGGTTCCTCCATTCAGCACGTTCGGCTGCCATCTACACGAGAAATAGATTACTTAGGTCCAATAAAATAGATAATAACACTATTAAGGAACGAACTTAACCCAAGTTTCTACCCAATCTCACCAGGTCAGGTTCTAGACTTTAACAAGGTTAGAGGTCTAATGCACCTAAACACGACCAAAACTCGGTACCTGGAGGAGCTAATCGGTCCGAAGACCACTCGCGCAAGTATGCGACCTTCCCGATAGGCGTAGCCTAACGTTCGGACAACACCTTTTGATATACCGATTATTGGGATGCAATGCAAGAAAACCTAAACTTTGGGAACCTAGGAATATGAAACCTAGGGCTCTGATACCAACTAAACTGTCACGCCCCGACGCGGAATATCGGGACGTACAGTTAGAAACGAGCTGGAAAGAGAGAGAACTAATCTAAATATATACAAATGCTAAGAAATGGAAATAACTTATTGACCATTAAACAAAACATAACTGGTACATAATCCTCAAATCAACTCAATACAACTGGGATAACAACTCTAAACCACAATAACATAACTGAAGCACAACACACTCTAAGCACAACTAACTGATACACTCAAAACATCACTCCTGCCCTTCCCCATCGGTAAGCGCGTCACCTGAAAAGCCTGGAAAGGGGGAAAAACAACAACTATGAGCTAACGCTCAGTAGGAAATAACAGATAGGTATAAGCGATTAGCAGTTTAATTACATTTTCAAAACATCATGCTACAAAGGATAATGCAATAAAAGAGTAATGAAGATATAATGAAACAAAATTTAAAGATCTTGCAAGGTCACGAAATATAAAGGAACAGAATGGTAATACTTAAGAGGAATAACAAAGACAAGAATTTACTACAGGAGATAACGATAAAGAGTTGGCCATATCGAGATAATTCAAGTCATGTCAAGCACGTGTGTAGTTTCATTTCCACGTCCAAGTAACATCAAGTAAGTAACAACAAGTAGAGTATAGAACAGTGAAGAGTGGAAAGTGAAAATTAGTAGAGAGTACTAGAGAGTAGTGGCCAGTCCTAGATTTAACCCATGTCATAGTACTGGTGCGAAATGCCACACCTAGTCAATCACCTCCCCGGGAGTACACGTAGTGTTCGAGCGCTCCTCCCAGGACTAGACCGAGCCCTTAATTGTTTGCCAGGCATTGATTTCTTTGGATCAAAGATCCCAAGAATCTAGACTTCCACAATTTATGGCTAGAATTCCAAGGTTTGAACCATGTAGCAATAACAATTTCAAGTAGGAAGGAGATTTATTTCAGAATTTCAAGGTAAGCACAATCATCAAGAAGATTGAAAACCAAGTCACAATAAGAGTTAATCATGCTGCGCTACTGTAGTACAGCAGCTATCCAACAAGCTAATCAACATATTAATCCTAATTACCAAGTTAATATGTCAAAGATTATCCATTATCATTTGCATTAAGACAATTGCCAAAAGCTGATTCAAGATGATAAGGTAAAGGAACAAGCTTGTACAGGAAGGAAAAAGAATGCATTAACAGATATTTAATTACACCATTAACCACTAATTATGTGGGTTTCTATTTAACCATTGTATACATTGCAATTAAGATGATGAATGACATGCTTTTACATCGTGATAGAACATAGGAACCAATGCAATTTGAAAATCATAAGGCTCATGATTAGGTCACTGGTTCTTCAAAAGTATAGTTTTCAATTGGTCTAAGTTCAATGGGTCGATCCCCTAATGATCTGGATCGATCCACAGGTCGCAAAACGATGAAAACAGGGTTTCTGGTACATGGGTCGACCCCTGTAAAAATGGGGTCTGCCTGCTGGATGGGTCGACCCTTGGGGTCGACCCCCACACTTTCTGCAGATGGGTCGACCCCAGGGGTCGACCCCTTGCAGGGACAGGATGGGTCGATGGGTCGACCCCTGGGGTCGACCCTCGGGCCTGCAGGGCTGCCCAGAAAGTGGGTCGACCCCAGGGGTCGACCCCTGCAAGAACAGCAACGGTAGTAACTTTCGGAAAGCACAAAAACTCACCCAATTGTGGTCCAATTGAGTTGGAAACATAACCACATGCTATAGGAATCTTACTAGACATATGAGGGTCATAATACATGAGTTTTAAAGCACGAATTTCATCAGAAACCCACTTAATCACAACCTATTCTATGTCAAACACAAGAAGACCTAATTCTTGACATACTTCCACTAAATCTAAAAATTCTCCCAACATACACAATGGAATTTGGGGATTTTGGTGTCAAAAGAAAGCTAACAAGCTACTGATTACATTCATGTATATTAATTAGAAGTTGGGCTGTTATAACCTACCTCAAATCGGAGAAGGACTTCGAAACCCTAGAATGAAGAACAAGCTTGACAACAGCTCACAAAAAGCTTGATATCTCCACGGATACCTAATGAAATTTGGGGCTTTCAGTCCCATTGGATAGCTCTCGTCGAGCTGATCAAGATACTATATTTACAAGTCTCAATTGGTTAAGGGTAGCTACCTTAATCGACGGATTAAAGGGCTGGAGACGAAGAACGACGAACTACCAACACCCTCCACCAAAACGACGAATGCTCCCAGATCTGGACTCCGCGTCGGCTGACCCAGCTACCAAATGAAACTAGAGTCGAAGAGCTACATTTCTATAGGTCATGGGGCTTCTGGAGCCTTCGGAGTTGGGAGTATTTGGCGCTGCAAGTTTCGTGTTAGAAACGGCGCCGGAATCCTTGACTCGACCAAATCTATGTCGGCAGCACGTTTTAGGGCTAGGTTTACCTCAAATTGATTGAGGGTAAATGTTCCTTACCTCGTGGCCTTCCATTTTCCCTTGATTTCAGATCATTTGGTCGAGTAATAAGGTCGAATTTCACGTTTTAAGTTACGATTAGGTAAAGGTTAGGTGAAAGTCAAATTCGGGATTAATCCTCTAATTAGACAAGGTTACGTAATTAATTTGGGTCAAGTCCAGAAGACAAAATTGCTATAAAAATGATCTTTTACCCAATTACTATTTTTACAGATTTTTCTAAGATAGTCGAATTTTATAGGTTCTATTTTCTAATGAATTAAATATCAATATTTTGAAATTCAAACATTAATTCATTTTAATTCAATTTTCAATTAATAAAAGCTCAATAAAACTTAATAAATAATCGGGGTATTACAGCACTCCTCCATCTTGTGACCTGGACGGTCACAATACTTGCATACGCCCTTGAATGGAACAATAGGGCCAGGTTTATTGTCTTCAATCTTCGGCATCTTGCCCTTCCACGAACCAGACCCGCTAATGGGCCTCTTCCTGCCATGACCAGGCTTGATACTCCCAGAACCAGTATGGTGTTGTTCAATCTTAACACTCTTCCCACAGATTCTCTCCGTCATTTCTAAAGTATCTTCCAACACTTGAGCCTTTCTCACCATCTCGGAATAAGTTGGAATTTCTATCGGTGCCAACTGGTTGATATACTGCAACTTCAGCCCATTAAAAAAGCGCTCAGCCTTCATCTTCTCAGTAGATATCAAATGAGTAGCATAACGAGATAGCCGAGAGAATTGAGCTTCATATTCAGCTACGGATAGATTTCGTTGCTTCAAAGTAGCAAACTCAGCCGCCTTCTTCTCTTGTACTTGATCAGAGAAATATTTACCATTGAAGAATTCCTCAAACTCCTCCCATGTGACTTGTCTATCACCAAGGGTAGCCTTCACTGCGTCCCACCATGTCCTCGCATCACGTTCAAGTTGAAAGGTCGACAAGAGGACACGTTCTTGATCGCTGCATTGCATCACTTCAATAATCCTCCCTATCTCTTCAAGCCAGTGCTCGGCTTCATCAGGGTCAGTCGAGCCACCAAATCGCGGGGGATTCATCCCACGAAAGTTCCGATAAAGTTTGCCAGTGCCATGGTTTGCAGCTCCTCCTTGGGCCACTTGTTGCAAAGCCTGAGTAAGTCCTTGAACCGTACGCTGCAAGTTCCTCCATTCCGCACGTTCTCCTGCCATTGCAAAAGCCTACACGTGGAATAGGTTAAGTCAGGTTCAATTAAGAATGGATAATCGAGGATTCAGATTATTAACTCAACCCCAGTCTTCTACCCAAATCTCACCAGGTTGGGTCCTTAGACTTATAACAAGGTTATAGGTCCTACGGTATCACTAAGGATCCTAGAACTTAAAGAACATAGGGATATTAGAAAGCCTAGGCTCTGATACCAACAAACTGTCACTCCCCGACGCGGAATATCGGGACCGGCAGTAGAAAACGCTAGTAAAGATAACATGCTAAGCTAAGAATTAACATAATGCCATAAACAGACATAACTCCAACTCTATTACAAATACCATCAAACTGACTTAAACATAATTAAGCATAATCTCTACTCGACTCCGTTACAATAACTAACACAAGTTCTAAGGCATAGCTAGATGTAAAATAACTATAACAATCTCAACATAACGACTAGCTGATACACTCCAAGTCATCACTCTTGCCCATTCCCATCCATCTGTGAATCTTCACCTGAGCTGCCTGGAAAGGGGGGAAAACAACTATATGAGCGAACGCTCAGTAGGTAACAACAAGCAAGTGTAAGTGATTAACCATTTAATTACATGTATGAAACGGAAGGAAAAGAACTAACGATCGAATGAGACAACATAATAAAAGAAAGTGCTAAATAATGGAATGGAATAACAATATGACAAGATGATATAATTACAAGAATTGTAGTTTAAGAATAATATATATAACAGGAAATTGCAAAAAATTGGCCAACAAGTACGAATGTAACCAAGTCAAACACGATTCAAGTAAGAGATAAGAGATCATTGTCATAGACATCACGCTAGTCATGCACTCGGTGCAATGCCTCACCATGTCATTAAAAACTCCCATGGGCACAAGTACTTTTCAGGTGCTCTCCCCAGAATCAGAACGGGCCCCTATGATGCGTTGGCATTGATTTCTTGGATCCAAGATCCCAAGTTCCGTCTAGACTTTAATCAAGTTAAAATGGCCAATTATAATCAAGTACAAACTTACCTCGGAACATCCGAAGGCTAAGTTGAAGAGATACTGTCTAGAATTTCTGTCCAGGAGTTCAAGTTATCAAGAACCATCATGTTCTTGGATTCAAAACCATAAAACATAGAGAAAACTCGTCTCTGGATGATATGCGGTTACTAATGGACCGCTCAAGCCTTGTGCGGTCGCCTCTGGGCCGCACTACAGGAACTGGGCTAGGGTTAAGCCCTCGGGGGTCAAGGTTGAACGGCTGATAAAGGGCTGCTCTTCTATATAAACGGTAAGGATTGGGCCGCACAAGGCCAGAAGGTTTCAAAATCGAGGACAAGATATGTGGTCATGACAGAGCCGCTCAATAGTTGAACGGTCCACTCAGGGCTACCTGTAAGTTGTACGGGCCATTACTGGCCGCACAACACAGGGCCTAACCATGAGTTAGAATTTAGCCCAAGTGGGCTCCCGGGCTACCATAGGCAGGGTGAAACTGAACCAGAGTCCAGCCCACTATCTGCTGTTCGGCCTAGGGTCTACTGGGCTGATCAAATCAGGATTTGGCCGAATTTGGATCAAGGATAATCGGCCAAAACAAATTGGCATCTACCAGGGATGAACGGTCTCCACTAGCCCGTTCATGAGTATATGCGGTCCACAAATGGCTGCTCAAGTCTCTGTTACTCCAATTCGGACTAACTCAAATCACAGCGGTTTGATTGAGTCCAATACAAATCTAGGGGGATACAAATGGTTCAAGATTAATGGTTATAACAAGTGTAAACCTAATAGCCATTTCAATTATAAAGGATTCACAATTAAAATTGACATTCATTGGAAAGATGAATCAAGATCAAGCTCAAAATAAAGAAATCAGCAAGAATGATTTACTATCATGAATTACATTTTATTAGCTGCGTTGCTAACATGCAAATAACCACTAATCTACTAACATAACATGCTGTAATGATAATTAATCTGTTCTGTTACAGATGTGCGGTTGATTCTGGACCTTACATCCCCATGAATAGTCACAGACTTGCCGCACACGTCCCCTCAGATCTGAAGACCTGCTGGATATGGACGGTCGGTAGTGTGCCGCCTGGAGGGATGTGCGGTCTGGAATTGGCCGCAAGAAAGACATGCGGTTAGGACTCGGCCGCACGTTCCAGGGACACGATCAGAGACAGAAACATATATACGGTCCACAACAGGCCGCATGTCTGGGATGTGCGGTCTATCGTGTGGCCGCACAAGTCCAGACAGGTCGCTGCCCCATCACCTTGCCCGATCCCGGCGAGGTTTCTAGGGTTAGACCAAAACATGAAATTCGCACGATATAAAACATGGAATTTGGGGCTTTTACTACCAAAAGAAAGAGCACAAAAAATTATACAAGATGCACGAATCAATTTTATGTTTACATCCTGAAATCACTACTTAATCGAAAGGGAACAATTATAACCCTAGATGTGACATGCTTCTACTAAAACCTAAAATTCTCGCAGAACACTTGATCAAATTTAGAGCTTTCTACATCAATGAAAAGCTAACACAATGCTGCTTCTAACCATATATTATTTGTAGGGTTTGGCTTGCTATCACCTACCTGAATCGGATGAAGAAGGAAGGAGATAGAAAACCAAAGGCACCGGAACATGCAGCCACTAATCGCTGGAGATCTCCCTCGATCTAACTCCTCTGTAGCCGCCGCTGGTTCTAAACGATTCTAGGGTTAGAGAGCTTCATTTTAATAGGTCACATGCCTTCTGGAGGGTTCTATGCGCGGAATATTCGTCCACGCAAGTCGGGTTGCTGTGAACGCCGCCGTAATAGTTGACTCGATCCAAACTCCGCCGAATGCCTCTCCTAGGGTTAGGGTTTCGAGAGATTAAGAGAGGGGAAATGATCCTCTCATCCTGGCCTTTCATTTGCCACCGATTTGGGCTCAATTGATGGAGTATTGGGCTCGAATTTGACGTTTCAAGGTATGGTTAACTAAGTGTTCAATTTAGGCTTAATCCACTAATTCGGCCTACTTATAGATTTTATTTGGGTTGGCCACAGAAGACAAGTTTGTTAAACGTGTTATTCTCTACAAGAATATAATTTTTATGGATTTTTACAAAATGGTCAAAATATAACTTATTCTATTTATTAAGAAATTAATCTAATTAATTTCTAATAAATTTCTAAAAGAAATCGGGGTATTACACGAACTCTCCCCTGACCTGGTTGGCGATGAGCATGGAGTCGTTGTATGCTCGCACACTTGATGCCCTCAGGTGTCTTGCCAAACGTAGCCCAGAGAGGAGTGCCTCGTACTCGGTCATATTGTTCGTGGTCGGGAAGTTGAAATACATGGCGTACTGTAGCTCCACTCCTTCTGGTGAGAGTAAGACCAACCCCGCGCCGCTGCCCGCAGCGCAGGACGATCCGTCGACGTATAGCTCCTAGGTGGGCCCCGAGTCTTCGGTGGGCAGGGTGCATTCGGCGACGAAGTCCGTGAGGGCCTGGGCCTTGATTGTTGTTCTTGGTCGAAACTTGATGTCGAATTCTCTCAGCCCGATGGCCCATTTGATCAGTGTTTCAGACGCATTAGGGTTCTGAAGGATTTGTCGGAGGGGCTGATCGGTGAGGACGACGATCGGGTGAGCTAGGAAATATGGTCGTAGCTTGCGAGTAGCTGTAATCAGTGCGAAGGCAAACTTTTCAGTCCGCGAGTACCGGAACTCTGGTCCTTGTAGCGCTTGGCTAACAAAGTAGACGGGCTTCATGACTCCTGTCTCCTCCCATGCGAGTACAGCACTCGTGGTACTGGACATCACGGATAGGTACAAGTTTAGCTACTCTCCCCTCTGGGGCTTGGTGAGGACAGGAGGTGTCGTCAGGTAGCGCTTCAATTCTTCGAACGCCTGCTTGCACTCCTGGTCCCAGTCGATCCATCCCTTCTTTTTCGGCGCCAGGTTAGCTTACTTGATTAGTCGGAAGAAGGGTAGACATCGTTCGACGGCTCGACATAAAAACCGGGCCAGAGCGGCGACGCGCCCGGTGAGGCACTGTACGTCCCTCACCCGTTTAGGTCGCTTCATCTCCATCACCGCTCTGATCTGATCGGGGTTGGCCTCGATTCCTCGGTGGGTGACGAGGAAACCTAGGAACTTTCCTGACCGCACCCCGAATGCACATTTAGCAGGGTTAAGTTTCATGTTGTACCTTCTGAGTGTGGCGAAGGTCTCCGCCAAGTCGCGCAGGTGTTCGGCTTCTCGGAGGCTTTTCACGAGCATGTCGTCGATGTAGACCTCCATGTTACGGCCGATTTGCGAGTCGAACATATGGTTGACCAGGCGCTGATAGGTGGCTCCAGCGTTCTTCAACCCAAACGGCATGCGAGTGTAGCAGTATAAGCCGTGGTCGGTGATGAACGCGGTCTTGTCTTGGTTGGGCTGGTGCATGGTGATCTGATGGTACCCAGAATAGGCATCGAGGAAGCTTAGCATTTCATGCC
Source organism: Amorphophallus konjac (assembly GCA_022559845.1). Classification (NCBI taxonomy): domain Eukaryota; kingdom Viridiplantae; phylum Streptophyta; class Magnoliopsida; order Alismatales; family Araceae; genus Amorphophallus; species Amorphophallus konjac. Next base: position 417,391,154 of record CM040118.1, read on the forward strand.
CGACTGTAGCATCGAACAGCTGGTCGATCCGTGGCATGGGGAAGCTATCCTTGGGTATGGCTTTGTTGAGGTCGGTGTAGTCCACGCACATCTGCCACTTCCCGTTGCTTTTGGGCACTAGGACTACGTTGGCTACCCAATCTGGATACTGGGTAGATCGAAGTAGCCCTGATCGCAATTTTTCTCCCACTTGTGCCCTGATGATGGCTTGTCGCTCGGGGTTGCACCACCTCTGGAGTTGCTGTACCGGGCGATAGGTGGGGTCCAACCTTAGTTGGTGCGTGATGACCTCTGGGGGAATTCCGGGAAGTTCATCCTAGAACCAAGCGAACACATCCTGATTGGCCGTGAGGAAGCTCGCGTATGCTTGCTTATCGTGCTCGGCCAAGGTAGCACCGATCTTTAGTAATCTGCTTGGGTCATCCCCAACCTGGATGAGGTATAAATCCTCGGTTGGCGTGCTCACGTTCGGACCCGGATCTTCAGTCCTCGCCTTCTTTTCTAGAGGCACCACTTCAGGACATCGATCGCAGGTGGAGATAAGGTAGCATCTTCTGGACTCCCGTTGATCACCTCGGACTTCCCCTACCCCACGGGGGGTGGGGAACTTAAGTTTTTGGTGGTAGGAAGAAGGGACACCCCGAAGCATGTCGAGGATTCCTCGGCCGATGATGGTATTGTACCCTATCATTGCACGAACCATAGTAAAGTCGGCGAGGAGGGTTACCTCATTTGGCGCCGTCCCGAACGTGATTGGGAGCGAGATACGCCCTTTCGGGTGGACAGTCATGCCAGAGAATCCATACAGCAGCGTATGCAATGGCGCAAGTCATGACACGTCCACACCCATGAGCACAAGACAGTCGTACGCAATAACATCGGGTCCACTTCCATTATCCACCAAGATGCGTCATACAGTACACTGGTTGATGGTGGCAGAAACCACTAGAGCGTCGGAATGGGGTGTCATGACGCCTTCCAAGTCATCCTCGAAGAAGACTATGGGGTCTCCTGAGTGGCCTGAGGGGGAAAGTTCCCTTCGGGTACCGTCACCTTGGTCCGCCGTGTTGATGGCCGTCGCATACTGATGCCTTCTGCTCACGCTATCCCCCCCCCCATGGCGGGCCCTCCAGAGATCATCATGATCTCCTTGCCGTTGGGCCGATTGTCGATCGGAGGGGGCGTCTTCTGTCATCTTTTGGCGGCTTTGGCGAGGAACTTGTCGAGGAGTCCTCTGCGGATGAGATCCTTGATAGCATCCTTCAAGTTGATGCAGTCAGCAGTGTCGTGGCCATGGTCCCGGTGGAAGTGACAATAGTTCTTCTTATTCCGCGAGTTAGGATCCGACTTCATCCGCGATGGCCATTTGAGGAATGGCTCCTCACGGATCTCCATCAGGATCTGGTCGAGCGGGGCTGTCAGGGGCGTATAATGGCGATAGCCACCCCTTTTCTTCTTGGAGTGGTCACGGTGGTCCCCGTCGCGTCGCTCTCGCTTGCCCCGGCCCTCTCGTGGCTGGTCGGTGACTCTCTTCCGGTCGGGCTAGTCGGTCCCGACCCCACGGCGTAGGGCCGCGGTGTTCTCATTGCAGTGCGCGTGCTTCTGGGCCAGGGCAAGGAGGTCTAGAAGGGTCGTTGGGGCTTCGACTCCGAGCGCGCGCTGGAGGATGTGGTCCCGCGTCCCTTGGGTGAGTGCCGTAGTGGCGATGCCAACATCGAGATGGGGGATATGGAGTGCCTCTACGCAGAAGCGGGAGACGAAGTCCCATAGCGCTTCTTCCTTCCCCTGCCTGAGAGCAAGTAGGGTCACAGCAGACTTGGCTACCTTTCGGCAGCCCACAAAGTTCTCCTTGAATAGCTTTTTGAGCTGTTGGAAGGAGGAGATTGTCCCGGCTGGAAGGGACTCGAACCATGCTCGGGCGTTCTCCCGGAGGGTCGTAATGAAGGCCAAGCATTTCACGGTGTTGGAGGCCCGGTGGAACACCAAGTGGGACTCGAAACCGTGCAGGTGGTCAGCCGGGTCGGTGGTGCCGTCGTAGGAGGTGAATGATGGCAGCTGAAGCTTCAGCGGGATGGGGGCTTCCATGATTTCCCTGGAGAAGGGAGCGTGGAAGTCCAGGTCATCGTCGATGAGGCCGCGATTCTTGGCGGCCAGGAGGATGTCGTCCAGGTACCAGAACTTATCCTCCATTTCGTCGAACCGTTGGAGCCGACAGTCCATTTCCAAGTTGGAATGTAATGGGCTGTGTACCTTAGGCGCAGGCACGCTGCGTGACCGTCGGGTCCTTGTGACGGAGGCGTGGGATGCCTCCCGCACCTGCAGAAAGTTTTCCCCGGCCTGGCCTCCTTCGCCCTCCCGTCGCTCGGGTGGGGCGTACTGGGGCCTCTGGTCCCGGAGTTCTCGGCAGAATTCCGCCAGGGCTGGGACCTCCTAGCGGAGCTCGTATAGGTCACCTGGGGTGACCTCTTGTCGGGGGCTAGCGGAAGAAGTTTCCTGCGATTCCTGGCGAGAGTTGGGTCCCTAATGGGAACCTCGCCCCCGGTTGCTGGCGTTGCGGAGGCTTCCACGGGACGCCATACCTTTTTGCTCGGATTCCCATAGACGGCGCCAAGAAGTGTAGCGGCAGAAAAATGGTTCCTAGGCCACGTACCACCTTCTCTATTTATTTGTTGGGGAAGTCGTCTCGTGCCCGTGGAGCCCTGCACACACCAAGTAACCAGAAGGGCGTCAGAAGGAGTTCCGGGTGTTACTCAGGGGACAACCCTCCGATGCTTAAGTCAGCAAGGGATTAATGAGCAATAGAGAGGAGCTAGGTGAGAGAGAAGTAGAGGCCGTAGTAGATGATCCGAGAGGCGTGTAGGTCCTCTGCACGCGTGCTCGCCGCTTCCAGTGGGCTCTCGGAGAGTGCTCGCTGGGTGGTAAGGCCGTGCAGGAGGCGGAGGCTTTCTGGTTGTAGCGGATGGCCTCTCTGTCGTAGTTGCAGGTTGAGTTGCTCTCTTCTCAGTAGGAAGCTCTAGTGGCCGGAGTGTGCTCACTGTGTCTTCTCTTGCGTAGTAGCGTGGGGTTTAGTAGAAGAATCTATTGTGTCCTCTCTCTTCTGTCGATGTCTCTTTTATATGGGTTGTCCTGGAGCGAGGGGCCTCATCCCTTGATAGGGAAGGGTCCGTTTCGTAGAGTAACGTTCCCCCACTATGTTGGCGGGAGTTTCCAGTTGAAGGGCGATAGCCCCGGCGTCGGTTGGTCCCTGGGCGAGTCTTACGGCACTCATGGCGCTTGCTCGCCCGTTACGGAGTCAAGACCGACGTCATGGGGGCAACGGTCGATCGTCGGAGTGTCCTCCGACGTGAATTGCGCTTACGCCGGCTTCATCGTGTGTCGTGGAATCCGATGCTCTGCTGTGCCGGTCCTCTTCTTATTGGATCGGGCAAGCATGTTCGCCCCTTGCCTGGGCTTAGCTTGTCCAAACCATAATGGGCCTTTCGTATTTGGGCCATTTCTGGGTTGAAGCATATTTACCCTCCTCAGAGCTCATTAAGGCGAGAATTAAGGTCCAATTTAGGTGATTTAGGTTCTTCTTTATAAAGCTACGATTTTTAGCCTAAATTTTAAAATTGGGCCTAATCCAATTTTATTCCGTGTCCGATTCTTAAGACAAAGTTGTTGGAAATAGCATTTTACACATGATACATATTTTCTATATTTTTATTAAAATTTTAAAAATTTGAGCCAAGAATAAAATAATATAATAATTAAATAATATCGTGATATTCAATATTTTAAAAATTCAAGATGCTACCGGAGGTGTTGCCGAAATTCCGCTAAAAACGTGGCTAAAAAGAGAAAACAACACATGTCTTAACAATACTAACCATAAGAACAAGGACCAAAAAAAAAAAGAAATGGAGAAAAAGGACCCTCCCATGAATGAAATGTCTGAACCCTCACGAACCAAGAACAAAAAACTATAATCCAAACTCAAAACACTCTGTCCGATGAAGAGTCGACCCCAAGGGTCGACCCCCCCTAACGCCAGTTCTGTCTGACCCCATCTGTACTCCACTGCGTCGACTCCCTATAGCGTCGCGTCGACCCCTCAACAAAATAAGGTGAATCGGCACCCTTGCAACCCCCATGCGCCGATACACTCTCCTTCCCACTCACATCTCTCTCTCTCTCCCATCATCCACTGCGCCGATACACACTCTTCCTTCATCTCCCATCACCCACTGCACCGATACACACTCTCCCTTCACCTCTCTCATACCCCATGGACCGATATACACATTCGCACAACACTCATGCTAATAACACATGCATTAACCCATACACTCACATGCTAAAGCACACTCCCTAATACATATGTTAACACCCATGTGCACTAAACACACAATACACGTGTAACCAACGCAGGGTGCAAAAATGTGAAACTCCCAATACGTGATGAATCGGCAGATTTTTACTAAACCGCTTTTTTTATTTTTATTTCCATTTATATATTTTGTTCACCATAAAAAATTTGAAATAATAAAATAATATAACAAAACAAATAAGTGGATAAATAAACAAATAAATAATAACAAAATAACGTTAAAACAAAAAAACATAATAATAAAAATAAATATGTATAATTAAGAAAGCCAAAATAAAAAAGAAGAAGAAGAATGACAAAAAAAATCGAAACAAAAAAAATGAATGAAATGATGAAATAAATAAGAAAAAAAAAGCAATGAACAAAATACATCCGTGCCTCTGAATAAAGTTTAATAACCCAACAACAAAAATAATAATATCCGTTCCAGAACCCCCGCTCTCCCGGACCCGGTGAAAGGAATATCAATGTCACCTCGGCAAGCGGTGTCTGGACCTCAGGAATCATCCCGACATGGCCATGACTTGGCATTGCCTTGGGCCGATAACTTGTCGAACTTGACCCATTTTGATTGGGATTCGATCCCACTACCTTATTAAACTTGCCGTACACGCGGCAGACATTTACGCGGTTTTATCGCTGTCTTCATTACGCTTTCAATAGGACTTCCGTCCGAACAGAAAAAATGGTCAACAAGCGACCAACATGATGTAAATATTCACCCCAATATGGGGGCATTTTAACGTCGTTCATGAATTTCACGATCTCATTTTATTAATGTTAATTCTAGGCCATAGGGCCCCTTTTCCTGACAATCAATCAAGGGTTTTTCCCTCTCCGAGGGGATGTAATTAACGTCGTAGCCTTTACGGCACGGCAGGTTTCTGTCTCGATATGATACTCACTATCGTCTGATTAGTCAGACGGCGCACACCAAGGACTTTCTCGAAGTCCGAATAAATCGTCACTTATGTGACTGGCACTCCCATGCACAAATAAACTGAATAAATGAATAAACAAATGAACAAACAAATAAACAAAAAGATGTGTCCGAAAGTGCCTCCACACGACCGTACTTTCTTTCCCATGCAATTACGGTCCTTACCGACCAGCCCTTATGCCAAATCCTCCAAAACCCTGACGCTTCAGGAAGTCTCATCAAGTGGGGCATCGAGTTGGGGGAATTCGACTTTAGCTCCCACCCAAGGATGGCGATCAAGGCTCAGGCACTGGTGGACTTCATCGCCGAATGCACGCTCCATAAGGAGGAACTGTCCGAGCAGTCCCCTGGACCTGCATGGGAATGCTATGTGGACGGTTCATCCTGCGCGACTGGTAGCGGAGCGGACCTAGTCCTCTTATCATCGAAAGGTGCAGAGCTATAATATACCCTTCACTTCAACTTCCCGGCCACCAACAATGTGGCCGAGTACGAGGCCTTGTTATTCGGCCTCCGTATGGCAAAGCATCTCGGGGCGACCAATCTTCGGGCCTACAGCGACTCCTTACTCATCGCTAGTCAAGTTAGTGGGGACTTCGAGGCCCGAGAACTGGTAATGATCAAATACCTCGAGAAGACAAAGGAGGCCACCTTGGGCTTCTCCCGCTTTGAGATGGTCCACATCCCGAGGGCAGAGAATGTCCAAGTAGATCTTCCCTCCTGCCCAGTATTCTCCACCTCTATCACAAATTCGAGGGTAGTCTTGGTGGAGGAAATTACGAGCACCAAGCATTGAAGAATCTGATCCTCAGGTGAATGCCATAGATTATAAGCCGGATGGACTCCATCCTCGACTTCCTCCTATGTCAACATCTCCCCAACGACCGATTAGAGGCTCGCCATGTGCGAGCACGAGCAGCACACTTTACGATCGTCGACAGATGACTGTTCAGATGGTCCCTTTCCGGTCCCCTACTAAAGTGGTTGTTCCCCACCTAGGCTAAACAAGCAAATCGGGAGGTTCATAAAGGCCTCTGTGGAAGTCATATTGGGGGGCGAGCACTCACCAGAAGGTTGATCCAACAAGGATACTGGCGGTCTACTATATAGTAGGACTGTCTTAACTACGTACGGAGCTGCCCCCAGTGCCAAAGGTTTGCAAATTTAGATCACTTGCCGGCAACACAGCTGCATGCTCTAATGGAGCCTCGCCCATTTGCTCGGTGGAGGGTAGATATACTGGGCCCCTTTCCAGAAGCCTAAGGTAGAAAGAAATTCCTCATTGTCGGCATAGATTATTTAACCAAATGGGTCGAGGCAAAACCCTTTGGAAAGATCACGAGCAAAACAACGTGGAAGTTTGTCCTACACAGTATTATTTGCCGCTTCAAGATCCCAAGTGTTCTTACCACCGATAATGACAAGTAATTCGCCAGTGCTGTCTTCCAAGAAAAGTGCTTGGAACTGGGGATCTGGAACCACTATATCTCCGGAGGCCATCCCAAAGCAAATGGCTTAGTGGAGAATGCTAATCAGACTCTCCTTCACAGCATTAAGACCCGCCTAAAGCAAGTAGGCGAGTCATGGGTGGAGTCTATCCTGAGCATCCTATGGGCACACTAGACCACTGCTCGGGCAGCCACAGGAGAAACACCCTTCCAACTAGCCAATGGGGCCGAAGATGTCATCCCGGTCGAGATCTTTAACCCATTGCTGAAGGTTAGCTAGTTCTACGAGGCAAGGGACAATCAAGCAATGTGAGAAAATTAGGACCCACTAGCAGAGGAAAGGGACCACGTTCAGGTCAGGCTAATTGCTTACCAACAGCGGCCGGCACCATACTACAATGCCTGAGCCAGGGAGCATCACTTCCTCCCTGGTGACCTTGTATTGCTTGTCGCTGACCTCAGAGCCACCACAGGAAAGCTAGTCCCAAATTGGGAAGGTCCATACCGGGTGACGGAAGTGCTCGGCAAAGGTGTGTATAGGCTATCAGCCTTAGACGGGTGAGAAGTTCCACGCACCTAGAATTCTATAAATCTTATAGCATTCTATCAATAAATAGATAGAGTTGCTCCTTCTCGCCTCCCCATCCATCTCCAACACTAATGAGTCGTGTCTTGAGTACAATAGTTGGTGGCTTCCAAGCATCCAAGAGGAGGCAATAATCCTCTCCTCCTTAGGAGACAGACGAACGCCTACCTCCAAAATCATCAAGGGTGGGTTCCAAGCCTCCAAGAGGTGACCAGTAATCCTCTCCTTTTCAGGAGAAGGGCGAACACTCCCCTCAGAAATCATGGTGGCGACCCAGCCTCCAAGAGGTGAGCATCCGCTCTCCCCTCGAAAATCATGGTGGCTATTCAGCCTCTAAGAGGCTGGCCATAATCCTCTTCTTCTTAGGAGATGGATATACACTCACCTCCTAAATTGCCAAGGGTAGCTGTCGAGCTTCCAAGAGGCAAGCTGCCACGCTCCCCTTGAAAATCATGGTGACTACTCAACCTCCAAGAGGCGAGCAATAATCCTCTCCTTCTCAGAAGATGGACATATGCTCACCTCAAAAATTGCCAAGGGTATCTTTTGAGCTTTGAAGAGGTGAGCAGCCGCGCTCCCATTGGAAACCATAGTGGCTACTCAGCCTCCAAGAGGCGAGCAATAATCCTCTCTTCTTCATGAGATGGACTTATGCTCACCTCCAAAATCACCAAGGGTAGCTTCTGAGCTCCCAAGAGGCACAGACGCTGATGGATTCCAAGCATCGATCGAAGATTGGCATTCCAGTCAAGGAACCTACATTTACCGACCGAGGAGAGCCGGTGGTGTTCTTTACAAAGGCGGAGATTCAGGCATCAATTCAATTTCTATCTTTCTCTATTGTGGCCAAGTGTGCTTATGGTCATCCAGTATTTTCGGATATCAAGAACTTTTTGATGCAGCGTTTGAAGATTTCCTCAGAATTTGTCATAAGCAAATTAAATCCAAGACACCTTTTGTTGCGGTTTGATAATGAAGCGGATTTTACGAAACTACTAATACAGAAGAACCTATACATCAAAGGTTTCTTGTTTCGGTTCTTCCGATGGACTTCCGACTTCAAATTTGATACAGATCCACCGACTGTCCCTGTGTGGATAGGCTTCCCAGCCTTGCCGGCTAATTTGTATCATGAAGATTGTCTTCGGTCGATAGTCGGAAACTTTGGTGCTGTCTTGCGGATACATGAAAGATCATTGGCACTATCTGACACATCGGAGGCTCTGGTATGTGTAGAAATGGATTTATCTGCCCCGTGAAATGAGCGGCTCTGGATTGATTTGGATGGGTTTGGCTACTGGCAAAAGGTAAGCTATATCCGTGTTTCGGCGCTTTGCTCTTTTTGCCATAAGCTTGGACACTCAAAGGATGGATGCAAGAAAAAATAGGGTAGGTTGGCCCGGATCCAACTGGTTCAAGAACCTATAGTCAAAAATTCCAGACAGATCTATCGACCAAAGCAGGATGGTATGGCAACTGTTCGACAGAATGTGGCAGTTGAGAACAAATTTAAAATGTTGGAGCAGATTGATGAATCGGTGGAAGTGCCACATGATCCCAATCCATCTAACAGCAATGATCAAATGTTGGAGGCAAATGAAGGGAAGTCTCAAGACCTGGACATAATTCCAGGTAGGCAGTATGCATCTAAGCAACTATTACAAGATCATATGTTACCATTCAGTAAAGAGACAAGTAAGCCTCAGGAATTAAGTGATCCTAGTGATCATGGTAGTATCAACAGAGAAGTTACCGTGTCTATTGAGAAGATGAATTTGATTGAGAAGGAAACTGCTGTAATGGCTGACTCAATATCTGAAACAGAAGTCTCAAGTAAAATACATATGAATGAGCTATTAAAGGCCAGTAAGCAGGTATCAGAAAGAGCAATGCAGGATTATGAACTAATGCAGTCATTTAATCAAGTTAAATGTGTAGAAGTCATTAGCAAGCAGCAAGAAAAGGGGATAATCACTAGATCTAAAGCTAGATCCATGGAAGATTTTCCCTGGGAGCCTCAATGATACTGTCATCATTAATTTGGAATATTCGTGGAGTGGGGAATTCTGGTTCCCGAAGATGTCTGAAAGATTGTGTGCAATCCAATAAGGTCGATCTTGTGGCCATCTTGGAACCTATGGTAAGTCTTAATAAAGCCTCACCCCTGGGGAGGTATATAAAACTTAGGGGCTTTGCTAGTAGTAGCTCCCCTGACCCAAAAATTTGGGTATTTTGGCATGATAGTTGTAATTTGGAGGTTATTGAATCCTCCTCCCAACATATAACTCTAGGATTGAAAGAGAATAATTCTTTGTGTACATACTAATCCTTTGTATATGCTTCCTGTAATCCTTACCAAAGACAGTCCCTTTTCAATGATATTGTCAATTTTGGTGTTTCTGTCTCAATTCCCTGGCTGATAGGGGGGATTTTAACTGTGTCCTTCGCCCCTCAGAAAAGGTAGGAGGGGGTATGCCGGCCCTAACTGCTATGTCTGACTTCAACAATTGCTTAGGTTCTGCTGGTCTGATTGATATTGGTTTTATTGGAAATGCAATGACCTGGACTAACAATAGAATCGGTTCTGCAAATATCAAGGCAAGGCTTGACAGAGTGTTAGTGAACAACTTATTTCAATCATCTTTTCCCTAGCTGACTGTTAAACACCTCCCCAGATGTCCTTCGAACCATGCTCCACTGTTACTCCATATGGACAAAATGCTGAGCAGTCCAGGCCGGTTCATTTTTCAGAAGATGTGGTGCACACATGATTCCTTTCAACAGCTTGTTTCAAATACCTGGCAGCATTCTCAAACTCATCACCCTAATCCTTTGGTTAGGTTCTTTACCAAACTGAAGGCACTTAAGGTTTCGCTATGTAAATGGAATAAAGAAACCTTTGGGGATATAAATATAGTTGTAAATTCTGCTAAAGCTGAAGTAGAACTAAATCAAAGCTGTTATGACTTTGACCCCTCATATGAAAACAAGGAGAGGCTGAATGCTGCCAATGCCCATCTTCGTCAAGCTCAAGTCAGAGAAGAAAGTTTTTGGAATCAGAAATCTTGGGTTGATTGGATAGAAAGTGGAGAAAGAAATACTGCCTTCTACCATGCGGTTGCTCAATGTAACAGAAGATTGAACATAATCAGAAGGCTCAAAATTGGGGAACCTAATGAATGGTGTTCTGACCAGGACAATTTGAGGATACATGCTGAGAACTACTTCAAAAGTCTTTTTTCTTCAGAAGATCATGTCCTAGACTCAGAAATGCTGAACTGCATCCCGCAGGTTATCACAGATACTCAGAATATGGCCTTATGTGCTGTCCCAAGTCTTTCTGAGATCCGTGAAGCTGTCTGGTCTTTAAAAAGATCTAGTTCCCCTGGTCCAGATGGTTTCTCTGGGGATTTCTTCACAACAGTATGGGAAATCATTGGACAGGATTTTGGCGAAGCTGTTAAAGCCTTTTTCCAAGGCTTCCCCCTTCCAAGGGGAATATCTTCCTCCCTCATTACTCTAATTCCCAAGGTACATGAACCAAAATCTTTTAATGATTTCCGGCCTATTAGTTTATGTAACTTCACATACAAAGTTATTTCCAAGATTATTTTAGAAAGATTGGCTCCTCTTCTGCATAATATAATATCCAAGGAGCATGGTGCCTTTGTGAAAGGGCGGTTCATTTTGGATAATGTATCCCTTGCTAGACAGTTGATGATGGATATTAACAAGAAAGTTAGGGGTCACAATATGATAATCAAGTTGGATATGGCAAAAGCATATGATAGAATAGAGTGGGATTTTATTTTAACAGTCATGAAAAAATTTGGTTGCAGTACCAGGTTCACATCTCTAATTGGTATGCTTTTGTACAATTGCTGGTTCTCAATTAATTTTAATGGAACTGTGTCTGGCTTTTTTAAGTCCAGTAGAGGCATAAGGCAAGGGGACCCAATTGCTCCATATCTTTTCATTATAGCTTCAGAGGTTTTAAGCAGAGGTTTATCAGCCCTTTTTCACTCAGGGGGGCTTAAGGGATACATTGGGCCCAGAAGGACAATGCAAATTTCCCACTTGTTATATGCTGATGACACCCTGGTATTTCTAAATGCCAGCAAAAGAAACATAATGGCATTCCAACAGTTTATCAAAAAATATGAAAGCTGCTCGGGGCAAAAGATAAATGCTGCTAAGAGCTGCTTTATCCTGTCTGCAAAAGCCCCTCTATCATTAATACAAGTTGTCCGGACTTTAACTGGCTATAAATATCAGGCTGCTGGAATCAAGTATCTTGGAATTCCTATTAAAAAAGGCAGATACCTGTGTTCAGACTTCAAGTTTCTTGTTGATAGGATTCAGACCAAGTTAGAAGGTTGGCAATCAAAATTGCTATCCCAAGCTGGTAGAGCAGTTCTTATAAACTCAGTTCTCAAAAGTATGCCAGTCTACCTTGCATTAGCTTGCTTCATACCAAAGAAGATTATTAAGTTCATGGATAGCCAATGTGCTAGTTTTTTCTGGCAAGGAGAACATGGAATTAATCGCAGGCATTGGATTGCATGGCCTAACATTCAGAAGCCCCGTATAGAGGGTGGCCTTGGAATCAGGAATCTATTATATGTTCAAATTGCTTTTGCTGTCAAGATGCTATGGAACATTATTCATGGATCATCACTCTGGTCTCAATATGCTAGACAAAGATTTCTCAAAACCCACATTGCTAACAGTAACAATCCATTTCCAGCAGGCATGCCACTAACTGTTTTCAGGCAGGCCAGAGAAATTCTGCTAGAAAATAGTAGGTGGATTGCAGGGTCTGGAGATAACATTGATTTCCTTAGGGACAACTAGACAGGAAATGGCCCTGCTGTCAATGCTGAACAGGCCAGTAATAGAGATAATGGGAGATCAATTCCCAATGCTTCGGTTAGTGAAGTGCTCTGGAATAATCAGCACATGGCTTGGGGTTTCATTGGAAATGATAGTAAAACTCCAAATATACAGCTTAACAGTGAGCCTGATATTTGTTTTTGGACGAGTACAGGTAAAGGTAACTACTCCATTAAATCAGCTTACAATATTATTCGTACTAGAGGTATGACAAGGCCTGCCTGGGCAAAACTGTGGCATTCAGCCTTTAATCCTTGAGCTGCTCTTTTCATATGGAAGCTAATCCATCGGGCAATTCTAGTAGACAGTAGGGTTATTGATTGTGGTATTCAAATGGCTTCAAGATGCAGTTGTTGCTCTAAACCAGAGTATGAAGATCTTAACCATGTGTTCATTAATGGAGACTTGGCTGCTGAACTATGGGGCTGGTTACAACCAATAATCAGTAACAATGTATGGTTGGGTGATCAAATTACCAGAAGATGTTGGAACTTATTGTCTGCTACTAGAATGCAATCAGCTTTTTGCTTAGCGGGGATGTATTCAACATTCCTAATGCTATGGGAACTATGGAAGCAGAGATGTGCATCAAAATATGAAGGGGTTCCCATCAATATTATTTCAATTAAAAGGAGGATCATCTACTCTGTTCAAATGGCTTTGGATAAAATTATCTTTCACAGGCCTCTTTCTCCTGCTCAACTCAGCTGTTTAGCTTCATTTGGTTTGTCTCCGCGGGTGCAGGTCAAGCAGCCAACATTGGTATACTGCAAATTGGCCAAACAAGGGCTTTCTCTGCATGTAGATGGGGCATCGAAAGGGAACCCTGGCAGAAGTGGTGGAGGCGGATGCATTAGAAATCATAATAGTGATTTGATTATAGGATTTGCCTTTTACTATGGTGTAGGAAATAGCTTGATGGCAGAATGCAGGGCATTACACGACGGGCTGGCAATTGCGAAGCATGGTGGTATCAAGCTTATGGCAATCTATTCAGATTGTTCCCTGCTAGTTGAGGCATGTCGGAGTGGAAAATCTCCCAATTGGGCAATCTACCCGTGGTGGAGGGAAACCTTAAAGCTTCTTCATGAAAGTGGAACTAAAATTCATCATGTTTTCAGGGAAGGTAACCAGGTAGCGGATTCATTGGCCTCATATGCTTGCAGCATTAATACTAATATTGTATACACCAAAGAAAGGGAGTTACCGCAGTTAACCAAGGGAGTCCTTAGAGTGGAAAAGGCTGGTCTGCCCTCCTTCCGCTGTCATTAATTTTCTTGTTTGTAAATTCAGCTCTAGTGTCTAACATCACTGTCGTCTTGTTCGGGCTCTCACTATTAGCCCTTTGGTTTACTCAGGGGTATGCCCCTTTGATAGTGTATACAGCTCTTTCTTTTAATAAAAATTAGGACCACAGGGTGAGCTAGGAGGAGTGAGAACACTCTCCCTCTCTGAGGGAGGGTGCACTCGACTTGTGCCCACTCTGATTGGTCGGTGTTGGTTCAAAAAAAAAAAAAGCTTCCAAGAGGTGAGTAGTTGCACTCCCCTGAGAAATCGTGGTGGCTACTTAGCCCCCTAGAGGCGAGTAATAATCCTCTCCTCATTAGGAGAAGGACACACGCTCCCCTCGAAAACTCAGGTGGCCATCCAGTCTTGAGAAATGAGTAACGACTTAATCTACTCTATGAGGTAGATAAACACTTCTTTTGAAGATGTCAAGAATAGCTTTACGAAAGCTACCTAGAAGCGTGGTGTCCCATCCCTAAAGAACAAGCTTAACCTGGCCTTGAACAAGCCCTAGAGAGGTCGGCTACCATGATAAAGCACTCAAAATAGAAGCAGGGACTAAGAACACACACATGCAAGACAAAACAAACAAAGAAGTAAATTACTTTTATTTATAATGGAAAGGTATAGAGGGTGTCAATCATTGTCTTCGGAATAATATGAGCGATTGGAGGGCCCCAAAAATCTCCCGTCATTTCGAAAACAAGAAACCAACGCCAGCATGGTCTTTATGCCATCACGATGGCCCTCGTACCAACCCCATAGAAAATCCTCGTTGTCCTGGTCTTGCTCAACGGGTGCCGCCAGATGGGGATCAGACCCTACTACTGCGCCGGTAGAAGGGTTGAGACTCTTGGGGGGCTCGCTCCCTGGTCCTGCTAGAGGGGGACCAGACCCCGTCATGACATTGGTAGAAGGGCTGGGACCCTTGAGGGGCTCGCTCCCCGATCCCGCCTAAAGGGAGACCAGACTCCGTCGTGACCCCGGTGGATGTGCAAAGCCTTGGGGGCCCACCCTCCACAGAAGAGCTAGGGACTTGCTGAGACATGGCAACGAGATAGCGAATATGGACAGGGGGTTGTAGACGCCTAATTTTGGACATCCCGCGGACCTTGTCTAGCCATCATAGAAGTGACACATTTTCTCTTGGTTGATTGAGAGCGTGGGGTCTCATCCTTGTCTAGGTAAACTCCACCCTATCCCTTCGCGTGAAGTATTATATACACTATTGCTCTGATCCCTAGGTGGCCAGGGTGCTGGCCGCCCAGAACCTAAGGTGGCCAGACTTTTGGCCGCCCACCATACTAGAAGGCCACATGCCTAGCCACCCTCACCCACCTGGAAGGCCACTAGGCTAGCCGCCCACCATCTTAGAAGGCCACATGCCTAGCCGCCCTCACCCACCTGGAAGGCCACTAGGTTGGCCGCCCATCATCCTAGAAGGCCACATGCCTGGCCGCCCTCACCCACCAGGAAGGCCATTAGGCTGGCTGCCCAGGCCCTTAGAAGGCCACACAGTTGGCCCCCCACACCCTCAAGAATGCCATCGACCTAGCTGCCCAGCTCCTTTGGACGGCCAGAACCTTGGCCGCCTCCTGTCAACTGTCCGTCAACTCCACGATCTGCCCACTCCGGGCACATCCTCCGAAAACATAGCGCAGTTAGTCAGTATGTGCACACGTGGTCGGGGACTACAGATGTGTGCTGATGAGCACGACCCCGACTTCATGGGGGCATCTCCCGCCACTTCATCTTTTTACAGGCCCCGATGATCGCCAACGGCGTATAGTCTTGTTCGCCACTTTATTTCGAGTCATATGATGTATTTTTCATTTTCTTATGTGAGTCTTATCATGTAATTTCCCTTTTATTTGAGTCGTGTACCTAGGTTAGCAAGTTATTTACCTATGTTTAGAGTCAAATGGGCCTCTAGTCCATCAATTGGGCCCATTGAACCACCCTTGGACATGCTTGGTCTTTAGTGTAAATGTCAAGGGTATTATGGTCATGTAAAATGTTGGGGTCCTATAAATAGGACCCAACCCCCCATGAGTTGGTTAATGAATATTTGCTACATTTTTAGAAATTCAATCTTGAGTGGTCATTGGGTGAGAAGCCAAGTGTGAGGGTGAGAAGCCCTAGGGTGAGAAGCCCATACCCCAACCCCCCCTCTCTCTCTCCTATGCCATTTTCTCTCTCCTTCACTTTCTATCTCTAAAACCTATGCCCCCTTCTTCTCCTCTCCCCTCCACATCACACTCCACCTCAGCCATCACCCTCCACCTCATCTAAAGACCATTCAACTCCCTAGAGAACCATTACTACCCTCATTAACTCCACCCTCTCCCTAGGCACCCTTTCATTCTCCCAGGCCACCCTTCCACCATCCCAAGAGAGAATCCCTCTTCCCAAGCCACCCTTCTACTCCCCAACACAACCCTTCCCATCCCCAAGGCCCCCATTAACCACCCCCATTAAGCCACATTCCAACCTTGGAGAGAGATATCTCCTTCCCTCTCTCCCTCCCAATCCAAATTCACAGCTCCCCTCCTACCACCTGCTAGAACCCCCCCCCCCCCAGCCCCCATTATCCCCCTCCCTCACCTTGGTTCGCCCCCTCCCAGACTCCCTTACAGCCAGGGGTCACCCCCACACCCATCCACCCCATTTCCCCTCCCATATACCCCCATTTCTCATCCCTCATCTCAGCTGTCACCCAGAGACAGCAGCAGCAGGGTCATCCACTGACTTGCAGCAACGGCCATGGCATCTCCACCAGGCTTCAGGCAGCCCATCCTACACCGACGTCTTCGTCTCCAAGTCAGCTTCATCTCAGTGGTTGGAGCACCATCGTTCGACGTCAATGCTGTTCGTAAGAGTTGATCTCTCCCGACTACATAATTCTGGTCTGGCCAGCGACCAGTTCTGCTTGCAGAGGCTGCCACGACCACATCCCTAATCTCTTGACCTACCCTTATGGAAGAGGTCTCTAGGGTCCCCAGCTTTCAGCCAATCCTAGCCCCGCCCTATTCGGAGCTACCGTTCGAGAGCAGCAGCCCCGACAAGTTGAGCCCGATCTGCAGTCCGACCGTCCTGCGCCCTGGTCAAGCAGTCGACTATAGGAAGTACCAAGTCCACCTCCCACCTCTTCTACTTCGGCCAATTGGAGGAGCTCAGCACGGGTCTCCCAGCTTTCCATTGGGAGTGGTCTTACCCCGATCTAAATTCCCAGCTAGGAGATACACCCCTGGCAAGGCTTCCTTGTCTGTCTGGTGGCCTCACCTGCGCGACCTCAAGAGAGCGGACGGTGCCAGCTCTCCCAAGATCATACCGCGGCCATTCCAATTTTGGAACTACCCTGGGGCGTCCCTCTTCGAGTCGACTCCAACCCCACATCAATCTAGCATCGGACCTGGGAGTTACACCCCTGGTGAGTCGGACCTGTCCTCCTGCCCCTACTTTTAGTCTGACCCTACCGGCATCCAGGAGCTTCCACCAAGCTGTACGGGCGAGTTCGGTTGAGATTTTCAGTCGAGGTGAACTAGGTTCGACACTCTTTCAAGCTGAGGTGGTCCTGCCTCAATTTGACGACCCAGCCGAGAGCACGACCCTGTTCAAGAGCTCTCTAGCCTACAGAATTTGCCCCCTGCATAGTTCCACGCGATCCAGCGGCATCGGAAAGTACGAGCTCCGATCAAGGCGGGTCTTCTTCCTGGTGATTCCCAAGACAACCAGCTTTCCAGTGACTTCGGCCCCGCCTCCATCGGACTTCCCAGCATGGAGGTCCCCTCTGGACAAGGTGCTGATTGTAGATAGCCAGGACAGCAGACCAGGCCGCACCGACCGGGGGCTGATCTTCTTCGGCCACACTAATCTCCCCTCCCCGCCTGGCCGGCTGAGCGCCCCTCCTATGTGGAGGTAGTGTTTGATGTAATTAATCATTCCCCACCCCTAGTCCACCCCTCCTGCGAGAGGAGTAGTTTTGTAATTAAGCTATTTCAGGTCAAAGCGACTCCGAGGCAACATGCGAGGAGCAAACCCATGCTTCCCCGCTCGCCCTCGTCTTCGAACGGCAGCTGGTTTCTTCAAACCGTCTAGGTAAAGATCTCAGCCCTCGCTCCCTTTTGGTGCTTGTTCTTTCAATATTCATCATTTTCCCCGCCAGTTAAGAGAGAGAGTGCCCGGTCCCAAAGC
Organism: Amorphophallus konjac; assembly: GCA_022559845.1. Lineage (NCBI taxonomy): Eukaryota > Viridiplantae > Streptophyta > Magnoliopsida > Alismatales > Araceae > Amorphophallus > Amorphophallus konjac. The sequence goes on from CM040118.1 coordinate 417,408,871, forward strand.
ACCACCGCCTTCGAGTGACTGCCGTGGGGTTAAGTGAGTGAACCCCGTGCCCTTCGGCACACTATCGGCCCTTTGATTCGGGCAATTGTACCCAAGGGGAGTTCGACCTAAGCCTTGCTGGCCCTCCACCAGTAGGGGTCCAGCTGCATCCCCTCGACTCGGTATCCCCGAGTCACCACGGGTTGAGTGTGTGTGCCGTGAGAGCGCCCGCCTACACGAATTCGATAAACTTGTGATTGTGCTTGAGGTTGTAGGTCCAAGGGGCACCGGTCTAGTGGCGGCCATCTCCAAGGTGGTGTCACGTCAAATTGGTATCAGAGAAAGTTTTAGACTTGTCTCTACTAAGTCTAGTCCCAGGGCCATTGCATTGGAGTCATTCGTGCATATCTTAACCCATGTCTTCCCCTTCCCCGCCCAAAACCATGTACCTCACCGGGCACCCCGATGACTACCTCTTTGTCGGACCAGAGTTGCCCCTTTTCGATGGGTCCCACAACCCTCACACATATAGGGAATGGGAGGCCTCCATGGACATATACTTCCACCATTATTACATGTCTGAGGAAAGGAAGGCCGCATCACCAACGAGACCCTCGGTCCCCTCGGCAAGGAAGAATGGTGAAACCTTAAGTGTCTAAGGAGTGTTAGGCGGCAAGGTCCCATTCACACATGGGAAGACATGATGACCGAACTTAGGAAGGTTTACGCACCCTGACCCTCTCCCCCCTACAAGGCTAGCCACAATCCAATGAGCTCAACAACACTCCAATCCCCACCTGGCCTGCCTAAGGCCACTCACATGGCTCAATCGCCATGGCTCTCTACCCACCCTACCCCAACCACCACCTCAGCACCCTACCACCTAACCCTCACCACCACCAACTCTCCCCAAAATCAAGGGCGACCAACTTCCACCCCTCCACAGCCGGTCGATCCCAAGGGCAAGAGACCCCTAACCGACCCGAGCCCTCCCATGAAGGCTCCGGCACCTAACCCAAGTGGAAGTACCTCATCGCAGCCTACCAATCCCTCCCCCACCATCACAAGGGTCACCCCTAGTTGTCCCACTCCCCGTATAGAAGAAAATTTCAAAGAGCCAAATGCGAGTGGGGCAACCGCAGGTAGTGGTAAACAACAATGTTTTAGGTGCCAAGGCTTTGGACACTACGCAGGGCAGTGCCCCTCAAGAGGATTGTCTAGCTTAAGCATAGAGGAGATAGTTTCCGCTCCCCAAAGGGAACTTGAGAGTGTGATTGAGGTGCATGAGGCCACCCTTGAATGGGAGGAAGAATATGAGGCACAATGTAATAGGTCGGGCCCGGAAACCCCCATCCCACCCATTGACCTACAGTTAGGTGCAGTTAGGTGTATCCACATCCAAGCCCGAGAAGATGATTGGTCTAGAATCCCGACTCTCCCCACCTTTGCCAAAGCAAGTCAGATAATCATAGGGGAATCTCTAGCCCATTGGTTAAAGAAATGCCCAAACTTGGGAAGTCCAAGCACACTTTACCCGCTTCAGGAGCACCATTCTCAAGTAGTGCCCATCAACTCCTTTCACAACACATTCCAATCCTACTATGAGATAGAGACTTTGGATGATCTTATCAAGGGCGTAGAATGGCAACTTGAGCTGACTAGCATGTTGGATCTGGGAACCGACCGACCTAAGAGGCTTGACCTCATTCACCTATGTGTCGGGTCTATCACCTCGGTTTTGACGGTTGGTTGCTACACTACCAACCTCCTTTTATTCCTCCCCACACCTGATGAGCCCGACTCCATCCACGAATTAGAGCTACTTGTCTCCGGTAGAAAGTCAAGCCATCCCCTCGAGACCGACACCCCGTCTCCCGTCACCCTTAGGGATGACCCACCACCTTTTGAGGACCTAGAAGGCATATAGTTCCTCTCACTAAGTGGCCCTTTCCATGATCCCATTGACCCCTTCCCATGGGAGGTCGGGTACCCAAGTGGCCCACCCGCCTTAGTCACTACCCACTACTTCCTACCCCCACCCACAACGTTTGACCGAACCCACCTCTTCCTAGACTCGGACCACGTAAGGGAAGCCATGGCCATGGGCAACATACATGTCACGCCCCGAACCGATAGCAGCAGAACATGTCGTTTGCTCGGAACGTGGCAGTTAAACAGTCGAGTCAATTAGAGCATAACCATAAGACAACATATAGATGAACAAAATATAATTTCATTTCAAATATAAGTTTATTACAATTTGGACCCAAATAAAGGACTCAATAAAAGAAAAATTACAACAGACTTATGATTAGACAAATCTGATCGTAGACACAAGATAACCAGACTCGGGTATTCATCTAGGTTTGCCAGAGTTCTCTTCACTCTTGCCCTAGCCCATCATGTTCGGTCTCGTCGTCACTAAGGTCGTTACCTGAAAAACATTGGAAACCACTAGGTGAGCGAACACTTAGTAGGACTTAATATCTCAAGCTCTAAGTTAGCTTTAAGTCAATTACAGTTTAACATGCTCATGCAGGTCATGCAAAGTATCATGATCAAGAACTATAACGGTGCGAGATAAATTCAAGAACTAAAAGAGAGTAGACAAGATGATAGATGCTTTCAAGAGATATAAAGATATATAGATAGACGGGTTAATATATCAAGGATAATCATGACGAGAGAACACATACTTTCAAAGGAAATTCCAAGAACGTTCATGAGAGACAATAGCAATCACTCCACTATAGCATCCATTTTCACTAGAGCTTTTGTAACCATCACTTTATAGGATTGGCCATTGTATAAAAGAGTTCAAAACACTTGAGTATGCCATTCACTATGAAAATGTCGTAGACCAATTTTGCTATCTTTGGTGCAATGTCAACACCCGATCATTCATGATACCAGTACACGTTTGGACTTTGCCTCGCCCATGGGATCAGATCAGGACCTCATATTATATACACTAGCATTGAAATGTCATTATGTTTGGACCCATAGCCCCTTCTGTATCTAGACCAATTCCACTTAAAGTTAATGGCCAAGAGTTCCAAGGGTCACGTGTGTAGGAACATTGTGGTAGAATCATGGAATAAGGAGTTCAAGGTTAGAACTTTCGACCAGTTATCACAAGAGTTAAACCACATGAAAGGAGAATCTGGGATAATTGGCACCCATTTGGCTGCCACCAATTCAAGAAATATCGCCCACATGCGTGGTCGCTACTTCCTGTGTACAATACAGCTTTGATGAAATAGCGCCCATACACTGGTCGTTATATCAGTAAAATAGCGCCAAATACCTGGTCACCAATTCCTTCTGGCGCCCATGTCATTGTCGCCAATTTCTGTAGACTTCTCAAAGAGGTCAGAAACAGCACTCTAAGAGGGGTAAGGCATCCTGTTTCTTCAGAGTGACGTGACAAGACACGGTGTCATGGGTTCTTAAGGTACAACCTGTTCGGCGGCCTTGAGGGAATCCAAGGCTTCGCGTAGACTTATTGAGGTCTCTATGATGAAATCACCAGTCCGAAGGAAGAAATATCCCGCGGAGGGCTCAAACATCACCGAGAGTTAAGTGTGTAATCGATGAAACCAAAACTGAAACCCCATCCACGGATGTGAGATGAGAGTGTCAATGGTGCTGTGATATTGGCCAGAAAACCGATAAAACTGTGAGACAGGAAAACTGCGCCTGTACAAAAGGTGCTATTTAATGAAATAGCGACCTTCTGAAAGGTCATTCAATCAGGATTTATATTAGAATTTCCAAGATAATAATAGAATTAACGATAGTGTATAAAGGCATTAATTATATTATTTTCAAGAAATTAATAACTAAAATTTCAAACATCGACTGTGTACAATGGCATTCATTCCTTGAATGACGCCCTGTCCTTGGTCATGAATTTACAATTTCCAATATATTTTGTCATTTACTGGTTATTTAATAATTAGCGCCCTTGCATGAGGGCGTTCATTATTTAAATAGCGACTATATAACTATCGCCCATTTTTTGTCGATGCTACGCATCGGACAGGTACAATCACAGACACATGATGTTTTTAGTTTATCAAAATAGGAAAGTGAAGACATGATCAGGTAGAGGAAATTATCAGGAATCCAAATATATGTCCATGCATTACTTTTAACATCAGGTTACTTAGTTATTAAATTTTGAACATACTATAATTATTATTTTTTTCTGAAAGAATTAGCGACAGTCGTACTGTCGCTGATTAATTAGCGCCTGTTTGTACGGCTGTAGTTCCTTGTGAATAAGGGCCACACAGTGGTCGCTAATTCCTTTTCATGCAGTAACGATTCCAGACTTCCAATATTCACATTTAAACATGCGATATATGCAAGTAGAAAAGCCCATAAAGAAATCTACATGCTCTGATGATCTAGTATGACAGTTATCTAGTGTTTTGCTTGGGAGATTGCCTACCTTTTTATGCCGTTAATGGACGAAGACGTGAGATGGGGAAGAAGAAGAAGTAGCAGAGGAAGAAGAGCAACTTTAATAGTAGCAGCACACGGCAACTGCAGCAGAGGAGAAAGACGAAGACAGAGGAAGAAGCCTTGCTTCTTCTACAGCAACCACAGCTACAGAATGAACTGGGAAGGCGGAGGAAGACGACGTCGACCTAGCAACAGCAGGACATGCAACAATGGCTCTGCCATCGCCCCCGAGAGTCATTTTTATAGGGAAAGGACACATGAATCCTAATGGGGGTCGGGGTTTCCCTACGAGCAAGTTTCCTACCGTCTTCACAATTCCTCCGTGCGATTTCCTTTCCACAATCACAGCCGCCTTCTTTATCTACTTCAAACCCTAGCTCATGCAGAGATCGAACGTGAGAAGGTGTTGGGTATAACCCTGAGACCTTGTTATACTAGTATTTCTGTTTATACTCTTTTAGAAGTATGTTTATCACAAGATCTTGGTTTCTACTAAAGCCCATTAGCGGTTCTGACTCTCGAGGAGGCCCACTAATTATATTCATAAGCTTTAACTCAATTATTTAATAGAACTTTATATATATGTGATTTTTATTTCTTATAATTTTATTTATCTATCTTATTGCATTTTGGCATCCTCTCGGGTATCAGAGTCGGGTTCGATCCTATGACTCTTTACTTACTTATTTATTTGTATCACTGTTGAGGTCCATCAAGTTTTAGCTTTGTGGTTTGGGATTTAATCCTTTTGAAGGAATTAATTAAAGCCTTCTATTTAGGGCCATTATCAATTTAGGCTATTTCTATTATCAAAATTTTATTTTCTATATTTATTTTATGACTAATATTAATATTTATTCTTTATAAATTTTCGGGGTGCTACACCCTCCCCCACTTAAAAGAATTTGGTCCCCAAATTCACATGATTTCTTTCCATAATAGTGGGGTAAAATCACCATATCCAAAACATGTATTCATTCTAACTACTAAGATTACCATATCCGATTCATGCAATTTTGGATGAGATAGGTTTATAGAGTTACCTTCTAATACTTGCGGCGCTTCTTCCTTTAAGAGTGGACAACAAGCAATTTTCTGATCTCCGCTTCTGCAACGGATGCATTTCTCGAGGTTATACCAACACTCGTCCGGATTGTGCCTCCCTTTCTTGCAATGCTCACATTTCCCTTTAGCCGGAACAGTTTGTTGATCATCATTCCGGGGTTTCTTATCCTTCCGAAAATCCTTACCTCCATTGGGCCTCTTCTTGCCGTTCACGGGTTCCTTATTCTTGGATCCATTCGCTAACTCCGTTTTGGTAATTTTTCCCTTGATTCGCTCCATCATATCCATTGCATCTTTCAATAATTGTGCCTTCCTAACCATCACCATGTAAGTTTGGATTTCCAATGGAGCTAATTGAGGAATAAGCTCAACCTTCAAGCCATTCATGAATCTTCTCGCTCTCATCTTCTCTGTGCAGACTAAGTGTAGTCCATACCGGGCTAATCTAGAAAATTTTGCTTCATAATCCGCTACTGATAGACTACGTTGTTTTAATGCCGTGAACTCCATTGCCTTCTTCTCTCGGATTCTCTTCGAAAAATATTTCTCGTTAAAGTGTTCTAAGAACTCATCCCATGTAACTTGCTCGTTGGGCAAGATCACTTCGACGGATCCCCACCATGCCTGAGCATCCTTATCTAGTTGATAAGTTCCCAATAGTACCTTCTCTTGATTAGTACATTGCATAACCTTGAAGGTCCTCTCGATTTCTTGTACCCAATCTTCAGCCTCATCCAGGTCGGTTGACCCATTAAACTTAGGGGGATTCATCTTTTTGAACTTCCGATGCAAATCCCCGGCTCCATGTTGTGTTCCACCTTGTGCAACTTGTTGCAAGGCTTGTGTTAATCCTTGTATGGTGCGTTGCATCTCTCTCCATTGAGCTCGCTCAGCGGCCATTTTAGCCTACAACACAAGCTTTTAAGTAAAGATTTCTCATATCTTGACATTAATCTAGCGTAGATGGAACTCATTTTATTAGTTAGCCCAAAGCTCTACCCAAATCTCATGGAATTCCTATAGGATAACCGACAAGGATAACTCGATCTAAAACTTGGACTTAATGACCTAGGGATTTAGAAAGCCTAGGCTCTGATACCACATACATGTCACGCCCCGAACCGATAGCAGCAGAACATGTCGTTTGCTCGGAACGTGGCAGTTAAACAGTCGAGTCAATTAGAGCATAACCATAAGACAACATATAGATGAACAAAATATAATTTCATTTCAAATATAAGTTTATTACAATTTGGACCCAAATAAAGGACTCAATAAAAGAAAAATTACAACAGACTTATGATTAGACAAATCTTATCGTAGACACAAGATAACCAGACTCGGGTATTCATCTAGGTTTGCCAGAGTTCTCTTCACTCTAGCCCTTGCCCATCATGTTCGGTCTCGTCGTCACTAAGGTCGTTACCTGAAAAATATTGGAAAACACTGGGTGAGCGAACACTCAGTAGGACTTAATATCTAAAGCTCCAAGCTAGCTTTAAGTCAATTACAGTTTAACATGCTCATGCAGGTCATGCAATGTATCATGATCGAGAACTATAACGGTGAGAGATAAATTCAAGAACTAAAAGAGAGTAGACAAGATGATAGATGCTTTCAAGAGATATAAAGATATATAGATAGAGGGGTGAATATATCAAGGATAATCATGACGAGAGAACAAATACTTTCAAAGGAAATTCCAAGAACGTTCATGAGAGACAATAACAATCACTCCACTATAGCATCCATTTTCACTAGAGCTTTTGTAACCATCACTTTATAGGATTGGCCATTGTATAAAAGAGTTCAAAACACTTGAGTATGTCATTCACTATGAAAATGTCATATACCAATTTTGCTATCTTTGGTGCAATGTCAACACCCGATCATTCATGATACCGGTACATATTTGGACTTTACCTCGCCTATGGGATCAGATCAGGACCCCGTATTTTATACACTAGCATTGAAATGTCATTATGTCAGGACCCATAGCCCCTTCTGTATCTAGACCAATTCCACTTAAAGTTAATGGCCAAGAGTTCCAAGGGTCACGCGTGTAGGAACATTGTGGTAGAATCATGGAATAAGGAGTTCAAGGTTAGAACTTTCGACCAGATATCACAATAGTTAAACCACATGAAAAGAGAATATGGGATAATTGGCGCCCATTCGGCTGCCACCAATTCAAGAAATAGCGCCCACATGTGTGGTCGCTACTTCCTGTGTACAATACAGCTTTGATGAAATAGCGCCCATACACTAGTCGCTATATCATTAAAATAGCGCCCTAGTTTTAATGATGACAAACTATAAGTCATGTGAAGACTGGATTGCATAAATTTGGCTACATTTGATCATTTGGATTGCATAAATCTGTCTGTGCACCTTGCGCTTGTTGCACACTGTCCATGCATAGGTTAAAGGAGTCAGTGCATAGTCAGGTTTGTGCATACCACGTTACTTGGCAAATATCGACTACATATGTCTTAGTTGTTTGCATATTCAGGGTAGGTGCAATGTATTCACAATCGATGCATGTTCTGAAAGTCAGTGCATTCATTAGTCGGTGCAATCCTTGGCCTAAGGCATATCTAGGTCAGTGCACTTAGAAGATCGGTGCAAGTTTTTGCTTGGTCTGCATACCAACCCCGGTGCATTTCATTACTGAATTTAGTGCACGATCTCAGTGCACTCTTGCAGGATGCACCCACACGTAGTCTGTGCATTTCTTTGCCCTATAACCATAGTGAGTCTATGCATACCTCATTATGTACACCGATGGTCTGTGTGTGTGACTTGCCTAATATATGCATCAAGTCAGTGCATGTTGATTTATTCATATACGAGTCCGTTCATGCATAACTGTGCTTATAAAATGTTTGACCTAATGACTACTATTCTCCTGACAGAGATTTTCTCTCCAGAGAACTGAGGCCAAGTGATCCTAACTTCTAAAAGTGGCACGTGATCCAAGAGTGGATGAGGTGCCAGGATCGAGACACGTGGAAAGCACTGAGCTAGGATGCTGTCACGTGGGCCAAAGCATTTGGGCGGGAATCATGGAAAGTACGTGCCCTTCATCTGATGCCCATGAAATAAAAAAAAAGAAGGAGGAAGACGTTGAAGTGCGTAGTACGATATAGAAGTAGAATCAGAGAGAAAAATAGGAGTTCGAGCACCTGACAAGAAAGGAGACAGAAAGAGATAGAAAGAGAGAGATAGTTTTGAAGGGAAGAAAGTGCAGCACATTGAAGATCAGGTTTTCAGTAGCGTTCTCTGGATCAGATCCGATACACTTGGCTCCTGCGCGAGCATTTTTCGTTTTGGATTTATTGACAGCCCTCTGTTTGCTGTGTTTTGTTCTTTTCATTCTTTCTTCTTTGATACTCGTTCAAGTTGTTCGTCAGCGGTAGCAGAGGAGGTTTCCTCTGGTCGGCTAAGCTGTAAAGCCCAGCGGATCAAGCTGTTTGTCTGCATTGCGGAGGATTGGTTCCTCTGGACAGCAAGTTGTGAGGCTCAGCGGTCTGGGATTTTTCTCCAAAGCTGTGGATCAGCGGTCTCTCAAGCTGTGAGTCAGCAGGAAGCCATACTTTGGTTGGAGTATGGGGTGTGTTGGGTCCCGTGGTGCAGGAACACGGATCTGGAGGGGGGGTGAATAGATCCTACTACTAAAAACTATGTCCAATTAAAACACAACTAGCACACAGCGGAATATAAAAGATTGAGTAGATTGATCTAAACAGGTTTAAACTAGATTCATTCAATTCTCACCGAGCTCACACGATTGCACAAACAGATAGGATAGTGAACATACAATCACAAGAAACAAACCACAAGACACGGGGATTTTTAAGGTGGTTCGGGACCTCGACGGGCTCCCTACGTCCACCCCTCACCAAACCGGTGAGGCTTCACTACACGCTACAAAATGTAGCAACACGGGGACGAACCCCAACACACACACACTGCTTTCGTAGCAATACACACACACACACACACACACACACGTTGGGGAACACACCCCGAACAATATACCTTACACGGAGATACAACTCCGTCCACACACACGTAGGGCAATGCCTACACAAACACACGGGAGAAAACTCCCAACAACACACACGGATATACTCCGCACAAATCGACACACATAAGACCACACACACACTCGGAGACCCCTTTCTCCGAACACCCACACAAAATATTCTGTCAAATGTATATGTAACAATCACAAATATATGCTATGACCTTCCACACAAATTCTATAGATGTAAACTAGAAGAATGCATCAAGTATAAGGCTCCCCCTTCTTCAACAAAATCTGATCCTCCTTGCTCTTTAACAGATGATCATAATCTTGACATCATCTTCTTCCTTTCCTCTAGCCGCTTCTCTTATCCTTATTCCAATCTCCTCTCTTCACCTGAAAGAGTAGATAGACATAATGAGTTCAATCTTTAAGCTAATCTCAAACAAGAATATAGACATGAATGGTTTAGAGATTCCCCTCTTCATCTTCATCCTATACAGGGATCACATGAGCATTAGGATTGTTGAATCACACAATTCGCAGCTCATATATTTGTATGCAAGAGAGAGTGGATATAAGATTTATAAAACCATCCTAAGATGTCTTAAAGCAGATATTCATGCTCTATCAACAACAACGATTTCGAGAAATCAGAATGAAGAAGATGTTGCAGTGATTAGAGCTCCCCCTTTCTCTCCTTTGAACATATTTGAATGCTTCTGAAGTATGAAACCCGTTCTTGAAGAAGAATGATTTATTCTTGCGTGGATGATGCTTGTAGCATGAATTTCTTCGCAGCTTGTGGCAGAGGAATGGATGAGGACGTGAAACCTTGTTCTTCCCTTCATACACAAGCTCAAAACATGGTGGAAGAAGCCTTGGAGCTGCTACCTACGACCTGCATACACAAGGGTTAGAAGAAAACGATTTTCAGATCTAGCATCCTCTTCCTTAGGGTTTACAACCCAAGAGTTGTATATAAGTGTTTAGAATGGTCAAGGAACAGCTTGGAGACCAGATCCACGAATTAGGGAGACATATAGGGCATTAGGAATTGATTGGTAGGACTTTTGGGGCAAGAAAACGGCGGTCAAACATGGTGGCTGGGCGTCCAACCGGAAGGGGTCGACCCCAGGGTCGACCCTCGGGCACACCGAAGCCAAACAGAACCAAAAAATCGGTTCTGGGTTACATGGGTCGACCCCAGGGTCGACCCTCATGCTTCCAGAACCCAAACAGAACCTGTTTTAAGGTTCTGGGTTACAGGGGTCGACCCCAGGGTCGACCCGCGGGTCGACCCACGGGTCGACCCCTTTCAGCAGGTTTCAAAAAAAATAGCTTTGAGTGCTCCGGCGATAGGAATTAATTCTCCTAGCTCCGAACTCCGATCGAAGCAAGACCGGAGGCGTTGGAAAGAGGACTCACAGAGCTACAACATATAATTTTTATGGGGAGATCCAACGGTTGGATTGAAAGTGGTGAAGACTGTAAGATAGTTTGAGTTTGAAAAACAACTAAAACCTCCATCAAACCAAAGGGAAACAATTGATTAAATGTTACCATAATCCCATGAAGATCAACCATGATTTTTCATCCTGAAAAACATGATAAAGTAAGGTGTTAGTTGACAATTAAGATCTTTACATCAAGCATTAACACTATGACCATGTTCACAATAAATTGCTTTGTTGAACCTATTCCAAGAGTGAATGATGAACGAGATATCCATTTAAATCCATATAACAACACTTACCTCATTGTTTTACCTGAATTCACATTTCTTGTTGATTGGTTGAATCATTCATACACATAGTCATGAAATTCAAAATCTCATTCTCCATTGACTGATGGTATGTGTGGAATTCAAAGAGTAAGGAGCCAAGCCACATAGAACTATATTGAGTCACATTCAATTTGATCATCATCCAAGCTTTCAAACCACACATCATTACCTTGGGGGAAAGTATGAAGATATCCCCATATGACATTCATCCAAGTATGTTTTTCACATAGGCTTTCTCATTAAATACAAAGCAATCTCACCAAGTGTAGAGACAATATATATGCAATGTTTGTGCTAATCTCAAAGCACGCATGCATCTACAAGAAGATAAGCCTTGTAGAATTACAATTCATCTACATGATGATAAGCCTTATAGAATTATAATGCATCCACATGAAGATATCCCCATATGATTAGTTTATGTTCATTTCCACAACCAGTTCAAGTGAAGAGCATTCACGCACAAGGCTAAGCAACAAAGGTATTTTGTAATCATCAAAATTACATACACAACAATCTCCCCCATTTTGATGATGACAAAATATTATGCTATAATGCTCTCTCCCCCTTTGACATAATCAGAAATGGGGATCAGGATGGGGAATCCATAATGGCAAGAACCTTTGGACGACTGGAGTATGAAGAGAACCAATGAGCACAATATGCATGAACGAATTACAGAACTGTGGGATACCAAATGTTGAAATGAACCTCTATTACCAATTGTCTGATACCAATTGTGGAAAGTGAAAATGCAAAGGTGCACGAGTTACAGCAATTGGAATGGTGTATGGCATGAACTATGATGAGCAAGCAAACAAGCACTCAAACACCCTTAGAAGGGTATGGACTCATGCAGATAAGATCGCATGCAAAGCTCCCCCATTGACATTGACACATTAGATGACTGTTTTTGATTTTCAAATTTTTGATTTTTAGTTTTCTTGTGAAATGCATGAAACATGATGTATGAAAATGATGAGACATGAAATGCATACAATGTAATCAAGCAGATATCTATAGATACATGCAACATAACTCCTTCACAAGAAGTGATACCAATTGATATTCAGTGAGGGGATAGGTGTAAGAAAACTACAAATGAGTCATTAAGTTCAGAATGCTCATGGTGACACCTAGAGGATTGTGCAGATAAATAGGAGAAGATGTACAGCAGGTCATTGCAATTAATCAAATTTTCAGAATACATATCAAATCAAATTACCATGTGCAAGTGAGTAACGTGAGAATGAAGTTTAGCCATATGGATAACTAGATTTTCAAGTAAACGCAATAGCAAGTTCACAGACTACACTTCAATTTAGAGGACAGCGTATTGGAGGCTTCGCTCTACCTCAATCAAATATATCATCAAAAATTTTCATACTGACAATCTGAATTTTTTTAAGAAGGATCAGGTTCAACATAATTCCTTTTTACGCGAGGAGACACATGGAGCTCATGCCAGAATCCCCGGTTACTCAGAATACTGAACCTTGTCACCTTATTTGAACAGAGATACTTTAGTCAACACTTTTCAGAAATGAACCACATCACGTCTCAGGTGACATGTGCCCAGTTTACTCAGTGAGACTTAGCATTGCTCTGCCTTTCATTCCAACCAATTTTTTGTATGTGGAGGCAGGCAGCTTTTTCCTCAACTGCCTCTTATCATCCATGCAGCAAGTTGAATTAATTTAGAGTGTTGAAATGAAATTCCTATATCCTTATGAACAACACTCAATTTCACATTAAAGTGTATGAAGTGTACGAATTTGATTTAACATGTATAGAGAAAATTTAACTTAGAACGGGATAGTGTAGCTCCCCCTATGTAAATACAATAAGCATGAAATGCTCCCCCTTAGAGTTTGACATGAAGCACACTTGTTAAGACTCATATGCAACATTATTTAACAATGGAGTAAACGGTCTTAGAAGTTTCAAGGAAGGGGTTGAATAGCATATAATAACATGCAAGCATACAATGAAGATATGCATATGCAATGCAAAATGAGAAGATAGGCACTATATGCATGCTAGAAATGCCAGCTATGCAACAAGACACACAATGAGCTTCATCTTCCAAAAGCACTATGTGAATGATATGCAGAGAATGATATGCAAATATGCAATGTGATGCAAGATTTCAGATTTCACATGACACACTATATGCACCCAATGCAACTGATGCATGACACGTATTATCAATTGTTCAAATTTGAGGAGATAATTTTACTTTGAAAAGAGAATTCAGAATATTCATTCAAAGCATCAAAATCATCACATGTGAACTTTTCTTGAAGGCAGTTGTGCTTGTATCAAGAGAGATGAGTGGTACAAAGGTAAAGACCATAGAACAATGATCAACTCCAGTCCTCAGAATGTTCAGCCACAGAACAACATCATCATGCTAATAGAATGGAAAACATCATTTTCAAAATTTTTAGCATGCAAAACTCCCCCATAGTCAATGCATGATTTCAGAAAGTTCATTTAAGTTGGATGCCATATGCATAGATGATTCATGGTACCGGGCGGAGACATATTCTCACGCATGGTGATAGCTTTCAGACAGGCTTGACCTGTCCTTCCACATGTCACCATTTTATATACCATGTAATCATTGAAATGATGATCAGAAACAAATGTATGCACATTTGACATCCGGAGTTAAGCAAAAGGGCATTCAACGGCTACACTCTCATATATACTCTTCAGATGTTTCAATACCATTTAGCCAAACATTCATTTTCTCACCTTTACCTTTATTTACACTTTCAGATTCTTTACTTTATTTCGCTTGTTGTCATCTTCATCAACAAGCTCCTTTCTTTCTATCCATGATTTCAAGGGTTGATGGTCATAATCAAACCTGCACTGTAAAGAGCTCAATTCATGTCAATAGTAAGCCAATGCATATGAAGAAACTAACTGCAAGGCTTTTCATCACATATGACTCTCTCTCTCTCTCAACCTGTAATATTAGAGACTCAATTGCATGTCAATTTCAATTCAATACAAGTGAGAAGCCCAATTTCAGTGCTTTTCTTCCACAAGACAATCTCTTCAAACAAATCAGTGTGAAATCAAGGACAAACCCATATTTACCAAAGTATTACACCAAAGACTGGTCAAGTCGACTTAGGCCTCAACAAATGTCGACTTGAAGCACCCAAGACCACGGATTGGCCTTACGGCATTCCCCTATCAAAGTTCTCATATTGCAGACTTGAGTATCCAAGCTTCCTTAGATCTTTGGAGTTTGGCAACACTTGAAGAAGAGCATTCCATGGCAATTCATTTTCTGTACTTGTGTCTTGACCATCCATCATCTTCCAAGCCTTCCACTTGGCCTCAAGACAATCCTGCAACAAGGTTCTCATTTGGTTGCTTTGGGTACCCAAACCTTCTTGGGTCCCGGATGATTAGTTGTACCTCTAGTGGGTGTCTTCCACAGTTTTTGGGCATGCATATCATCAAAATACATTAAGGAGCAAACATTCATGGTATGCCCAAACTCACCACAATAATGACAACAACCAAGAAACTTCACAGAATTCTCATAAACATGGCAATCAAATTTATGTGATTTGGCATGAATGTTATCACTATAAGCATGGAAATTTTTCTTCTTCACAACAGGATGAGCATGAAGTTTTTGTGGGTTTGCAAAAGTATAATTGTTTTTAACTTTGAAACTCTTTCTTTCATTTGCTTGCCAACACTGTGACACATGGTGTCCTAGTTTTCCACATACAAAATAACCACCCCTTTTTCTTTTGGAAACAAGTTTGTTTTTGCATACTTTCAAATCATCAGATTTCATCAAAAAACAATCATGCATCAAATGACCATGCTTACCACAATAATGACAATTGACATTTGTTGATTTTGGAGCATGGTTTTTATGACTTTTGTGAGCATGAATCCTATTGCTCCTAGGTTGAGCCTGAGCCTTGGGATTTGATTTCTCAACACAAGAAGCATTTGACTTATTTGAGGAACATGAAGCATGCACAAAATATGTTTGAGTCTTTAGCCCAAAAGCTTTCCTTTTTGTGGGTTCATACCCAAGACCTTCTCTTTGAAAGTTTACCTTTGTCCCCAAAATTTTGTTCAGATTCTCTTCCCCATTCACAAATTTAGACAAAGAAGCATTCAGATCAAGAATTTCCTTTTCAAGTGATGAAATATGCAATTCATAGGAAATGATCTCATTTTCACAAGAAATGACTTTTTCATTCAATTGAGCATTGATGGTTTGGTAGCTTTCCATCTTTTGTTCAAGCACATGCATCTTTTCACAATCATCAATTGCCAAACTTTTCCCTTTTTCAAAAGTAAGTAATTTTTTAGACATGATTGTGTTTTGATGTTTCAAATTTTCATTTTCAGATTTTAACAAATCATTTTCTTTTTCAAGAAACTTCATGTTGCATTCAACCAGAGATGTCTGAATTAATATAGCACTGTTTTCCTTTTTGAGTTCTTCATTCTCATTTACAAGTTTATCATTCATAATCAATTCATTGTAAATATCATGATCAATAGAGTTTGACTCCATTTTATTTCTTAGATCTTTTTCAGTTTTCTCCAATTGATCAATCATGTTCTTGAGGGTAACATTTTCATTTCTCAAACATGCAATGGTTTCTTTGTGACATTCAACATCATGCTCTAAAAGTTCATTGAAGTTAACAAGCTCAGAACATTTATCATAGGAACCATTTTCATGGAGCATGTTTTCAGATTTCTTTTTTAATTTTCTATTTTCTGACTTGATTTTCTTATATTGCTTTTCCAACTCATCATAAGCTTCAACAAGATCATCAAGAGTAAATTCTTCAGAATCAGAATTTACCTCCTCTGTATTTTTGTCACTTTGTTGATCAGCATCATCGGCCATGAGACATTTTTGTCTTTCCTTTTCTTGAGCTTTGATCAACCGGTCCATTAACTCCTTCGCCGTCCTATAAGAAGATGTAAATGGATACTTGTTACTACTTACAGAAGCTTTCAATAAACTCAAAGCAGTAACATTATCATGATGCATCATTTTATCCTGCTTAGACCACTTGGTCTCATCTAGAGGTAATGTGTGTGGACCATGACAAATCAATTTCCAAAGACTAGGATTAATAGAATTGATCACCACACACAATTTACCTAGCCATGAATTAAAATTCAAACCAGTGAAGATTGGCAAACAGTTCATTTATATATGTTCAGTAGAAAAATTCATGATTGTGGAATGCACTAGGATCACTCTATAGATCGCAAGATCTAGGGACAATAGAGCCTTGCTCTGATACCAATTGTTGGGTCCCGTGGTGCAGGAACACGGATCTAGATGGGGGGTGAATAGATCCTACTACTAAAAACTATGTCCAATTAAAACACAACTAGCACACAGCGGAATATAAAAGATTGAGTAGATTGATCTAAACAGGTTTAAACTAGATTCACTCAATTCTCACCGAGCTCACACGATTGCACAAACAGATAGGATAGTGAACATACAATCACAAGAAACAAACCACAAGACACGGGGATTTTTAAGGTGGTTCGGGACCTCGACGGGCTCCCTACGTCCACCCCTCACCAAACCAGTGAGGCTTCACTACACGCTACAAAATGTAGCAACACGGGGATGAACCCCAACACACACACACTGCTTTCGCAGCAATACACACACACACACACACACACACACACACACGTTGGGGAACACACCCCGAACAATATACCTTACACGGAGATACAACTCCGTCCACACACACGTAGGGCAATGCCTACACAAACACACGGGAGAAAACTTCCAACAACACACACGGATATACTCCGCACAAATCGACACACATAAGACCACACACACACTCGGAGACCCCTTTCTCCGAACACCCACACAAAATATTCTGTCAAATGTATATGTAACAATCACAAATATATGCTATGACCTTCCACACAAATTCTATAGATGTAAACTAGAAGAATGCATCAAGTATAAGGCTCCCCCTTCTTCAACAAAATCTGATCCTCCTTGCTCTTTAATAGATGATCATAATCTTGACATCATCTTCTTCCTTTCCTCTAGCCGCTTCTCTTATCCTTATTCCAATCTCCTCTCTTCACCTGAAAGAGTAGATAGACATAATGAGTTCAATCTTTAAGCTAATCTCAAACAAGAATATAGACATGAATGGTTTAGAGATTCCCCTCTTCATCTTCATCCTATACAGGGATCACATGAGCATTAGGATTGTTGAATCACACAATTCGCAGCTCATATATTTGTATGCAAGAGAGAGTGGATATAAGATTTATAAAACCATCCTAGGATGTCTTAAAGCAGATATTCATGCTCTATCAACAACAACGATTTCGAGAAATCAGAATGAAGAAGATGTTGCAGTGATTAGAGCTCCCCCTTTCTCTCCTTTGAACATATTTGAATGCTTCTGAAGTATGAAACCCGTTCTTGAAGAAGAATGATTGATTCTTGCGTGGATGATGCTTGTAGCATGAATTTCTTCGCAGCTTGTGGCAGAGGAATGGATGAGGACGTGAAACCTTGTTCTTCCCTTCATACACAAGCTCAAAACATGGTGGAAGAAGCCTTGGAGCTGCTACCTACGACCTGCACACACAAGGGTTAGAAGAAAATGATTTTCAGATCTAGCATCCTCTTCCTTAGGGTTTACAACCCAAGAGTTGTATATAAGTGTTTACAATGGTCAAGGAACAGCTTGGAGACCAGATCCACGAATTAGGGAGACATATAGGGCATTAGGAATTGATTGGTAGGACTTTTGGGGCAAGAAAATGGCGGTCAAACATGGTGGCTGGGCGTCCAACCGGAAGGGGTCGACCCCAGGGTCGACCCTCGGGCACACCGAAGCCAAACAGAACCAAAAAATCGGTTCTGGGTTACATGGGTCGACCCCAGGGTCGACCCATTCAATGGGTCGACCCCAGGGGTCGACCCTCATGCTTCCAGAACCCAAACAGAACCTGTTTTAAGGTTCTGGGTTACAGGGGTCGACCCTAGGGTCGACCCATGGGTCGACCCACGGGTCGACCCCTTTAAGCAGGTTTCAAAAAAAACAGCTTTGAGTGCTCTAGCGACAAGAATTAATTCTCCTAGCTCCGAACTCCGATCGAAGCAAGACCGGAGGCGTTGGAAAGAGGACTCACAGAGCTACAACATATAATTTTTATGGGGAGATCCAATGGTTGGATTGAAAGTGCTGAAGACTGTAAGATAGTTTGAGTTTGAAAAACAACTAAAACCTCCATCAAACCAAAGGGAAACAATTGATTAAATGTTACCATAATCCCATGAAGATCAACCATGATTTTTCATCCTGAAAAACATGATAAAGTAAGGTGTTAGTTGACAATTAAGATCTTTACATCAAGCATTAACACTATGACCATGTTCACAATAAATTACTTTGTTGAACCTATTCCAAGAGTGAATGATGAACGAGATATCCATTTAAATCCATATAACAACACTTACCTCATTGTTTTACCTGAATTCACATTTCTTATTGATTGGTTGAATCATTCATACACATAGTCATGAAATTCAAAATCTCATTCTCCATTGACTGATGGTATGTGTGGAATTCAAAGAGTAAGGAGCCAAGCCACATAGAACAATATTGAGTCACATTCAATTTGATCATCATCCAAGCTTTCAAACCACACATCATTACCTTGGGGGCAAGTATGAAGATATCCCCATATGACATTCATCCAAGTATGTTTTTCACATAGACTTTCTCATTAAATACAAAGCAATCTCACCAAGTGTAGAGACAATATATATGCAATGTTTGTGCTAATCTCAAAGCACGCATGCATCTACAAGAAGATAAGCCTTGTAGAATTATAATTCATCTACATGATGATAAGCCTTATAGAATTACAATGCATCCACATGAAGATATCCCCATATGATTAGTTTATGTTCATTTCCACAACCAGTTCAAGTGAAGAGCCTTCACGCACAAGGCTAAGCAACAAAGGTATTTTGTAATCATCAAAATTACATACACAACAGGGTGGATGTAGGTCAGCTGACCGAACCACCTAAAATATCTTGTGCAGTGTGATTGAATGTCTTTCTCGTGTGTGGTTGATTGTTTCTAATAGCCTAGATAGCTTCCGTTCGCAAGTGTTCAAATAGTTGATTAGGCGTGCATCTCTAGTGTTTGAGAAAGTGTTCGCTGAACAAGCCATCATAGTTCTATTCAAATTTTTAAAGTTGGGTTAACTGTCTTAAGAAGATCCATTCACCTCCCTCTAGATCTACGTTTCTTCCTATTTCCATACCCATCAATTGGTATCAGAGCGGGTTTTCTGCACAGAGGGTCCAACGACCTGCAGATATGTTCCTTGATTTGGTTTAGGTGCGATCATGTTTGATCCGACTCTTAGCATTGCTCCTGATCTGATTTGTAGTGAATTCATTGCTGAAATTCCAGTATGCACCGGTTCTAATTTTTATGGCTGGTATGGCTCATTTAGAGACTATGTGATGCATGTGGATTCAGATCTTTGGGTTCTTATAACTCTTAGTCTGTATGAAGTTCCATAGGACAAATCCCAATGAAAATCTTCATACAGACAGAAGTTTGATGAAAATAAAAAGGCCCTAGATCTAACCAAAAGGGTAATAGACTCTAACTATGTTCCATATGTCAATGAATGCAGGAGTGCAGCGGCTATCATCAACAGAATTTTGGGAAGATCTGTTGGAGATGAAGAAATGTGCCTGATGGTCAGAGATCAGTCCGAGGACTCATCCTCCCAGGTAAATTTTGAAGCTGAGGATTTTAGCTATGATGATTTAGTCTCCATGAATGAACATTTATTGAATAAATATGATAGAGTCAAATCAAAAAAGAACAAGTTGAGAAAAGAAATGATTCATGAAGTTACACGCTTAAAAGCTGAGAAAGAAAATTTGAAATCTGAAAATGAGAATTTAAGAAACAAACTTGCTAGAGATGAAAATTCATGTAATGAATGTGCATTCTTAAAGGAAATAATTGAAGACCTTGATTCGGATGACAATATGCAGAAGAATCTAATTAGATCCCTGAAAGAAGAAAATGAGTCATTGGTTAAACAGAAAAAGGAAACTGATGAATATCAAGATAAATTGATTGAAGAGAACAGTAACTTGAAGGAACAGAATAAAAAGCTGATGGTCCTTAATACAATTCTTTCTGAAAGATGGCTGGCTTACGAAAAAGGAAAATCTATTTTGGAGGAAAAGGAAATAAATAATGAAATAAAGTTGCAACAAGAAAATGAATCTTTAAAAAATCTCAATGACTGTCTACATCAACAAGTTATCTCCTGTGAACATGATGCTGTCACTTTGCAAGCTGAAATTGAAGATCTAAAAAATTCTCTTTCAAAGTTTGTTAAGGGTAAAGATAACTTGAATAAACTGCTTGGGTCAAATGTGAATTTCCAGAAAGAAGGCTTGGGTTTCAATCCTGTTAATAGGAAGATTGATATGAAAAAGAACCTCACTATTTTTGTAAAAAGTTCTGAACAGGAAAAGCCATCCAGCTCAACTGTCTTTCAATTCACTGCCCAGAAAGTAGACAGTTCAAATAAAAATCTGAAAGAGACTCAAAAATAGAAACAGAAGGTTATTTCAAATAAGTCCAAATCTGCTTTTGATTCTTCTATGTAAGTTCACAATCATACTCACACACACTCACATGCACATGCAAAGGATAAATCTATCACAACAGTGCATGTGCACAATAAAAGAAATATTTCATGTCACTATTGTGGTCGGAAAGGACATGTCATGGATGATTGCATAGTATTGAAAAATGATGAGTTAGATGCATGCAAGCATACCAACACAGTTTGAAATAAGTCTATGAAAATCCCTGATAGAAATATCTCCAATGCATGTTATTACTGTGGCAAAAAAGGGTCATTACATGCATAACTGTTATTTAAAAAAATAGGAAGATCAAAACTATAGAAATGGTTATGTAAAGAAGCATGTGAAGAAATTTTAAAATCAGAGTGTTAATTGCTTTAACTATGGAAGATTTGGGCATGTTAAATCTGAATGCTGGTTTTTAAAGGACAGAAAAATCTATCCTGCTCACACGAACCATGTTGCATATAGGAGAGTTCAGAATCCTGTATTCATGCATAAACCTCCCATTTGCCATAAGTGTGGCAGATTAGGTCATACTATTTTTAATTGTTCCTGGAATAACTAGAGAGCATCAATGTGGGGTGCTATTCATCCAATTGGACCCAAGAATCCTTGGGGTCCAAGGCTGTTCAAATAACTCTTTGGCTACAGGTGTGGCCCTGAAGATAAATTAAAAATGGGGCTAAATAAATTCAGGGCACTAAGGTCAGTCAAATTCCACTCTTCAGTTTTGTTTGAATAATAATCTCTGTGGAATGTTACATGATTGATTAAAAAAAATCTAATGATTGATGATATTTTCTTAAGAGTAATACATATTGAGAATGAAATCCAAGCAAACTCCCTGCGAGATGTTTAGTTAGTTAGTTCTTCATGTTAATGAGTAGAGGCATACATCTGCATGACCTCCTGACATATCAAATGGATACAACTGCATTGCATTGCCAAATCTGTGCACAGTTAGTCATGTTCACATATAACATACGTGCATGCCTAACTAGAGTGTTATAACGTCTGTGAGAGAACTGTTGCTTCATGCAAGCAAGTCGGTGCACTTATCAGTTGCATGCATATAAACTCGGTGCATCCCTTGCCTCGAGTTAGATGAGGTCGGTGCAGTCCGTTTGTGTGTTATGACATAAATAGGTCTGTGCATGTTCCTGTAGAATGCATATAATGCTGATACATATCTGTGTGCTTTAAGAGAATCAGATAGTGGTTGTTTGACATCTCGACACATGTTGAGGGGGAGTTGTGCCATTCAGAGATAGAATACATGTTTTGGTCAGTGTTTCATTGCTGCTTGGGCAGTTAGCTTTATGTGTCTGATGATTTGCAAGGTTCTGCTCTTGTGGTATTGACTTTGGAGTCAGCTTGAATCTGGTCTAATATGAGAAGTCAAATGGTTGTGTTTTGGGCTTTTGGATTTTCTTACTTCCCAAAAGGCTGATTGCTTGATGGTTTATAGAGATGGGTGGTTATATGCTGATGGTCATTCAGGGTGTGCCTTTGGATTTGTGCGAACTAGCCTTTAGTCTTAACTCTGCTCGTGAGTGGTCCTCACCTACATCACTTTGTTCGTTGTCTTCCTCTACCACTCTCATCTGTCTTCAAGAATTCATAGAATGTGCAAGTAGGGGGAGTAATATCTGAATACTATGACCTTTACTCATTTTCAATAATTAACTACTAAGATCACCCTGAACTAAGAACGAAATTGCTGATCTGAACTAAGATGTGATTTTTGGTGTATGAATATTAAATCTTATCTGAAAAGCTCTCACAATTAACCCTGGAAGATACCCCAATGGTCTTAAAATAGTCCAAATTGGAAATTGCTTAGTAGGGCATCAATAATCTGAAAGTCCTTAGTAATAAACCAATATGATAGAAAATCCAAGGTTTATATGATCCTTAAGTCATATCTAAAGAAAAATTCTGACAAAAGACTTGGGAATACGCCATTAAATAAAAATTGAGTGTGGCAGAGCAATGGTATATTAGTTGAGAAACCGATCATCTGTTTCAAAGAAATTCAGAGGTCAAGTCATGATAAAGAATGCTATCTCTGTTCAAAAAAAAAAATCATTATGAAACATAAAGGTAAACTGCACTGAGTAACCAGGGACTCTGGTGTTTAATCAACATGTTTCCTTGAGCAAAAAAGGGGAAGTTATACTGAAATGTTCAATGAAAATCTCTTTTGGCAAAAGTTCAATTAAAACATGGTTGACCCTTTGGTCTCTTCAGAAAATTTAGACTGGTTTAATGTCCATATAAAATTTGGGTTCTTCAATCAGTAATTGGCTAATAAAAGGGACCTAGTAAGATTAATGATATCTTTGACTGGGTTATTTCCTTGATTAAGCTATCTCATTTCCATTGGCTCACAGGGATAACTTGTGGAGAATAGAATTCTAAGATATAATCTCATATGCCGGAAACCGCATTTTTGCATAGAAAGGCATTTTATTTTAAGTAAGGGGTAGTTTGGGTATTAATTGTTGAATATTGGTAAAGTTGGCAATGTCTCTAGTATATACGTAACCCTACTTGCCTCACCCATCATACCTTCTCCTTTGAAGTCGAAGCGGCCTCCCGCTCTCTCATCTTATTCACTCGAGTTCTTCTAGCAAGCTCACCTCTCCAGCCTTCCCTCTTCTCATCACGTCCATTCTCTCTCTCCATCTCGTCCTTCTCTTCTTTTTGCTTCCACCATGTCCTCTCCGTCGGCCACGAGTGAGGGGAAGAAGAAAATCATGGAAGAGCGGCAACCCTCGTCTCCTCAAGTCTTGGAGACCAATGTGACCATAGCCTATAAGCGAAGATCAAAGGAGTCACATGCAATAGGTGTAACATCAGAATCGGTTCAGAAGAAGTCGGGCAAGGGGAAGAGAAAGGAAACAGAGGTACAATCGGTAGAAGATCGGGAGTCAGTAAAGGTGGTTGCGGCATTACCGAAGGTAAAGAAGCTGAAGACAGCGCAGGGTTGAGATAAGAGAAAGGTACTCGAGGAAGAAGATATCACAGTTGAAGCTTCAAGACATGCAGAAATAACATTGGAAGCCGGCAAGATAGTCTTCCTACGGTACGTAGACTTTCATGACCAAAAAATGATTGAGAAATTTCTTGAGTTGATTGAAAATTTTAAGGCTCAGAAATGGTTAAAGTTTCTGGGTAAGCATAGGGTATACTATCCTAGACTCGTAGCAGAGTTCTACCAGAACCTGAAGTATGATTTGGATCAGGCAATACTGGTTTCTAAAGTCAAGGGGTCCAAGATTGAAGTCTCTAAACATTTCCTACATACTGTATTTAGAATACCATAAGAAGGAGTAACTGAAAGAAAGTTTGCATCTGATCTTCATGAGGTATACTCTGTCATCACAGATGAGCCTAAGAATCCCCAAGATAAAAATCAGTTAAAATTGGGTCAGTTTAATGCAAACAGTTTATCTCCACTCAAGAGATTGCTGCATCACATTCCACTGCTATGATCACTCCACAAGTCGGAGGGAGAGGAAGACTGACCAACATTCAGATATTTGTGTTATATTGTTTGCTTAAGAGAATCAGAGTTTGTTTGCTTGAAACAATGATTCAAGTAATGAGGACTTGCAAAGAGTCTAGAAGATATTTGCCCTATGCAGCTCACCTAACTGCTATTTTTAAGAAGGCAAATATAGTCTTAGAAGATGAGCCTTCGAAAGAAATTCCAAAATTTAATGTGTACAACATGGAGTTCATTGATACTTACATGAGGCTGAAAAAGACTAACTCAGAGAGTCCTTCTGGTGAATTTCAAAGAAAAGAGAAATCAGTAAAGCATGCTCCGTTGAAGAAGAAGAGGAAAGTTCAAGTGAAAACTATGTCAGAATAGCCTCCCCAGATTCCTCAAGAAGAAACTCCTTCTATATTAGCTGAACAAAACCAAGATTCTGCTGTTGAACCCGTTGAGAAGAATCTCAATGATCTACAACTAGAGCAAGAAGTCCATGAACTGAACCTAACTGATACTCAAATTATACAACAGCTGGATCAGAATATCAGTGAGCTTTTTGATAAATTTGGAGTACAATCTGAGTAGGAACAGCAAGTTGTTCAGCAAGAACAAGAAGAAGAACAACGAAAAGAAGTAAAAATTCAAGAAGTCGAGCCACAAGGCATAGAAGACGAAAGAGAAGAAGAAACTGAAGTTGATGAAAAACTGCTGTCTAGGGTGGTTACACATATTTTGACAGAAGAGGCTGATAAATTTTTTGAAGAAATTGCTGAGTCTATTGTCAATGATCAAGAGGGTGATCAACCAAGAGAACAAGATGTTCCACAAGAAGCCCCAGGGGCCACTGAAGAGGGTACACAGGAGTATGTCATGGGACTAGCTCCTCAATGTCAGATGTATCCAATAATATCTCTTGCTCCTGCTCCTTCATATGGACCTTACCTTGGGGAAATGATTAGTCTTGGTATACCATCCACTCCACCTCCAGAACAACAGCATGAGTACTTTACTGAGTTTTCAGAGTAGAGTGCATCCACTTTTAGTTCATCTAGAACTAGTCCTGAGCCAAATATTGCACAGATGCTGGCAAATCTGACTGACATAGTGTTGAATCATAATGAACTGATGAATAAATAGTTTCTGTTCAACACCGTTCAACTGGACAAAGTAAATTACCATTTGAAACATTTGGAAAGGGTTACGAAAACCCAATGGATTGAGTTCATGACTGCCAAGCAAAAGATTGATGCAGCAGTTCGAGAGATTCTGGAATCTATTATGGGAATCAACAATAGAATTGCTGACATGGTGAACAAAATACAAGATACACAAATTTCAACATTCACCAGGTTGGCTCAAATTCTCAGCCACACTTTTGATCTGAAGATTGAATTTGAGTTGATAAAGAGTACATTGAGCAATATAGCAGTCAGTTAGCCTGAGGTCATCAACAAGTTTCAAGATGTTCAGTCTAAATTGGAAAATCTTTCAGAGAGTATCAAACAAAATCTCACAAAGCAAACTGCTACTACCTCCCTAGTGGACAGACTTGGGGATACTGTGCATCGAAAATTAAATGAGTTGTTGGACTCCATTAGCAATTTACATACATCGGTGCTGAACAGATCCTCAACCCCTGGTTCTAGCTCTGCACATCATCCTAGAGACAGGGGGAGTTACAGAGGTCATTGATTCCCATGGATTCCCCATTTTTTTTGATAATGACAAAGGGGGAGAGCATTTTGGGTGTATGAAAGCTTACTCTGATGGACAGTTTTATGACATGGACAGATAGTTCTTTTGACAGTTTGACAGCTTTTCAAGTTTCTAATGTAAAGCTTGCATTGATTGACAGTTTTTATGCTGAATGAGATAGTTCACTCAGACACTAGTCTGTATTCTCCTACTGTACACAGAAATGTAACCTTTACATAGTGCAAATTTGTGTTGGATGCATGTTTTATGTTGAATGTCATCTTTGCCATGCATGTCAACATATAAACTCTCTATTAGTTTCAATCATACATAAATTATAGTTGTCATCATCAAAAAGGGGGAGATTGTTGGAACCCTGGTTTTAATGATGACAAACTATAAGTCATGTGAAGACTGGATTGCATAAATTTGGCTGCATTTGATCATTTGATCATTTGGATTGCATAAATCTGTCTGTGCACCTTGCACTTATTGCACACTGTCCATGCATAGGTTAAAGGAGTCAGTGCATAGTCAGGTCTGTGCATACCACGTTACTTGGCAAATATCGACAACATATGTCTTAGTTGTTTGCATATTCGGGGTCAGTGCAATGTATTCACAGTCGGTGCATGTTCTGAAAGTCAGTGCATTCATTAGTCGGTGCAATCCTTGGCCTAAGGCATATCTAGGTCAGTGCACTTAGAAGATCGGTGCAAGTTTTTGCTTGGTCGCATACCAACCCCGGTGCATTTCATTATTGAAATTAGTGCACGATCTCAGTGCACTCTTGCAGGATGCACCCACACGTAGTCTGTGCATTTCTTTACCCTATAACCATAGTGAGTCTGCGCATACCACATTATGTACACCGATGGTCTGTGTGTGTGACTTGCCTAATATATGCATCAAGTTAGTGCATGTTGACTTATTCATATACGAGTCCGTGCATGCATAACTCTGCTTATAAAATGTTTGACCTAATGACTACTATTCTCCTGACAGATATTTTCTCTCTAGAGAACTGAGGCCAAGTGATCCTAACTTCTAAAAGTGGCACGTGATCAAAGAGTGGATGAGGTGCCAGGATCGAGACACGTGGAAAGCACTGAGCTAGGATGCTACCACGTGGGCCAAAACATTTGGGCGGGAATCGTGGAAAGTACACGCCCTTCATCTGATGCCCATGAAATAAAAAAAAAGGAGGAAGACGTTGAAGTGCGTAGTACGATACAGAAGTAGAATTAGAGAGAAAAAGAGGAGTTCGAGCACCTAAAAAGAAAGGAGACAGAAAGAGATAGAAAGAGAGAGATAGTTTTGAAGGGAAGAAAGAGCAGCACATTGAATATCAGGTTTTCAGTAGTGTTATCTGGATCAAATCCGAGACACTTGGCTCCTGTGCGAGCATTTTTTGTTTTGGATTTATTGACAGCCCTCTGTTTGCTGTGTTTTATTCTTTTTGTTCTTTCTTCTTTGATACTCGTTCAAGCTGTTCGTCAGTGGTAGCAGAGGAGGTTTCCTCTGGTTGGCTAAGCTGTAAAGCCCAGCGGATCAAGCTGTTTGTCAGCATTGCAGAGGATTGGTTCCTCTGGACAGCAAGATGTGAGGCTCAGCGGTCTGGGATTTTTCCTCCAAAGCTATGGATCAGCGGTCTCTCAAGCTGTGAGTCAGCAGGAAGCTATACTCTGGTTGGAGTATGGGGTGGATGTAGGTCAGCTGACCGAACCACCTAAAATAGCTTGTGCAGTGTGATTGAATATCTTTCTCGTGTGTGGTTGATTGTTTCTAATAGCCTAGATAGCTTCCATTCGCAAGTGTTCAAATAGTTGATTAGGCGTGCAT
Organism: Amorphophallus konjac; assembly: GCA_022559845.1. NCBI lineage: Eukaryota > Viridiplantae > Streptophyta > Magnoliopsida > Alismatales > Araceae > Amorphophallus > Amorphophallus konjac. The sequence goes on from CM040118.1 coordinate 417,436,946, forward strand.
CTCTAGTGTTTGAGAAAGTGTTCGCTGAACAAGCCATCATAGTTCTATTCAAATTTTTAAAGTTGGGTTACCTGTCTTAAGAAGATCCATTCACCCCCCTGGATCTACGTTTCTTCCTATTTCCGCACCCATCACACTGGTCGCTATATCAATAAAATAGCGCCAAATACCTGGTCGCCAATTCCTTCTGCCGCCCATGTCATTGTCGCCAATTTCTGTAGACTTCTCAAAGAGGTCAAAAATAGCGCTCTAAGATGGCTAAGGCATCACGTTATTCAGAGTGACGTGACAAGACACGGTGTCATGGGTTCTTAGGGTACAACCTGTTTGGCGGCCATGAGGGAATCCAAGGCTTCGCGTAGACTTACGGAGGTCTCTACGATGAAATTATCAGTCTAAAGAAAGGAATATCCCACAGAGGGCTCAAACATCACCGAGAGTTAAATGTGTAATCGATGAAATCAAAACTAAAACCCCATCTATGGATGTGAGATGAGAGTGTCAATGGAGCCGTGATATTGGCCAGAAAATCGATAAAACTGTGAGACAGGACAACTGCGCCTTTACAGAAGGTGCTATTTAATGAAATAGCGACCTTCTGAAAGGTAATTCAATCAGGATTTATATCAGAATTTCCAAGATAATAATAGAATTAACGACAGTGTATAAAGGCATTAATTATATTATTTTCTAGAAATTAATAACTAAAATTTCAAACAGCGACTGTGTACAGTGGCATTCATTCCTTGAATGACACCATGTCCTCGATCATGAATTTACAATTTCCAATATATTCTGTCATTTATTGGTTATTTACTAATTAGTGCCCTTGCATGAGGGCATACATTATTTAAATAGCGACTATACAACTGTCGCCCATTTTTTGTCTGATGCTACGCATCGGGCAGGTACAATCACAGCCACATGATATTTTCAGTTTATCAAACTAGGAAAGTGAAGGCATGATCAGGTAGAGGAAATTATCAGGAATCCAAATATATGTCCATGCATTAATTTTAACATTAGGTTACTTAGTTATTAAATTTTGAACATGTTGTAATTATTATTTTTTTCTAAAAAAATTAGCGATAGTCGTACTGTCGATGATTAATTAGCGCCCGTTTGCATGGTCGCAGTTCCTTGTGAATAGCGGCCATACAATGGTCGATAATTCCTTTTCATGCAGTAACGATTCCAGACTTCCAATATTCACGTTTAAACATGCGATATATGCAAGCAGAAAAGCCCATGAAGAAATATACATGCTCTGATGATCTAGTATGACAGTTATCTAGTGTTTTGCTTGGGAGATTGCCTACCTTTTTATGTTGTTAACGGATGAAGATGTGAGACGGGGAAGAAGAAGAAGTAGCAGAGGAAGAAGAGCAACTTCAACAGCAGCAGCACACGGCAACTGCAGTAGAGGAGGAAGACGAAGACAAAGGAAGAAGCCTTGCTTCTTCTGTAGCAACCACAGCAGCAGAACGAACAGGGAAGACAGAGGAAGATGACGTCGACCTAGCAACAGCAGGACATGCAACGATGGCTCTGCCATTGCCCCGAGAGTCTTATTTATAGGGAAAGGACGCATGAATCCTAATGGGGATAGGGGTTTCCCTACGAGTAAATTTCCTACCGTCTTCACAATTCCTCCGTGCGATTTCCTTTCCACAATTATAGCCGCCTTCTTTATCTACTTCAAACCCTAGCTCATGCAGAGATCGAACGTGAGAAGGTGTTGGGTATAACCCTTAGACCTTGTTATACTAGTATTTCTGTTTATACTCTTTTAGAAGTATGTTTATCACAGGATCTTGGTTTCTACTAAAGCCCATTAGTGGTTCTAACTCTCGAGGAGGCCCACTAATTATATTCATAAGCTTTAACTCAATTATTTAATAGAACTTTATATATATATATATATATATGGTTTTTATTTCTTATAATTTTATTTATCTATCTTATTGCATTTTGGCATCCTCTCGGGTATAATAGTTGAGTTCGATCCTATGACACTTTACTTATTTATTTGTATCACTATTGAGGCCCATCAAGTTTTTGCTTCGTTGTTTGGGCTTTAATCCTTTTGAAGGAATTAATTAAAGCCTTCTATTTAGGCCCATTATCTATTTAGGCTATTTCTATTATCAAAATTTTATTTTCCATATTTGTTTTATGACTAATATTAATATTTGTTCTTTATAAATTTTCGGGGTGCTACAATACACCTCGGGATAATAGAATTTGCCAAACCCTTGCATGATAGAGTCACATTTGGATGTCCCGACCCCCCAATATTCAAAACCCTTGATACAGAGTCTAGACATGCTAGGTCCACTTTTGGTTGTCCAGGACCCCCATGAATGGTCCATATTCGGGTGTAACAGCCCTCCCTCATTCATTACCTCCCACAAAAGCAACCTTGTGCATGATAGGAACATACATGAATGTCCGGGTCCCCCGACATTTGCCAAACCCTTGCATGATAGAGCCACATTTGGATGTCCTGACCCCCCAATCTTCAAAACCCATGATAGGGAGTCTAGACATTCTAGGTCTTTTGGTTGTCCAGGACCCCCATTACCCAATAGCAAGTCAGCATTCATAAAGTTGCATGATAACCTTTGCAAGCACATCAACAATAGCAACGAAATTTACAAGAGGCAGGCCGACTTGCACTGGTGCCACCAAAAAGTTCAAGTGGGTGATTCTGGGATGGTGAGGAATGAGAGGCTCTCCCCTGGAGCCATCTCAAAACTGAGGCCTCGTGGGGTTGGTCCCTTCACGGTTCTGAGGTGCAACGGCACCAACGCTTATGAGTTAGACCTCCTTGAGGATGGAGTTAGCCCCACTTTCATTGTGGCAGACCTTGTGCCATACAAGGGCCCCATGGTGGTACCTAGTGAGGATATTGAGCCCACTTACTCCCTTGAGAGAGCACCCACCCCCATGAGCACACCTTCAGCTCGGAGAGCCCGACGTGAGCAAATTGAGAGAATATTGGATGAACAGGTCACCACCGCCAGGAGCAAGGTGTCTGAGTTACCTGGCTAGGTGGAAGGATCGGCCTCCCTCGGAAGACTTGTGGGGGGACCTACTACAGCACTGTCAGAGCAGGGAGGACCCTTACTCGACAGAGTCGAGTTATCCGCACCCCAGGGGTATGATGGGGACATCTCCCACCACTTCAACTTTTTCCAGGCCCCGATGATTGCCAACGGTGTATAGTCTTGTTCGCCATTTTATTTCGAGTCATATGATGTATTTTTCATTTTCTTATGTGAGTCTCATCATGTAATTTCCATTTTATTTGAGTTGTGTACCATGGTTAGCAAGTTATTTACCTATGTTTAGAGTCAAATGGGCCTCTAGTCCATCAATTGGGCCCATTGAACCACCCTTGGACATGCTTGGTCCTTAGTGTAAATGTGAAGGGTGTTATGATCATGTAAAATGTTGGGTTCCAATAAATAGGACCCAACCCCCCCATGAGTTGGTTAATGAATATTTGTTGTATTTTTAGAAATTCAATCTTGAGTGTTCATTTGGTGAGAAGCCAAGTGTGAGGGTGAGAAGCCCTAGGGTGAGAAGCCCATACCCCGACCCCCCCTCTCTCTCTCTCCTATGCCATTTCTCTCCCCTCCACTTTCTATCTCTAAAACTTGCGCCCCTTCTCTCTCCTCTCCCCTCCACATCACCATCCACCTCAGCCATCACCCTCCACCTCATCTAAAGACCATTCAACTTCGTAGAGAACCATTACTACCCTCATTAACTCCACCCTCTCCCTAGGCACCCTTTCATTCTCCCAAGCCACCCTTCCACCATCCCAAGAGAGAATCCCTCTTCCCAGGCCACCCTTTTACTCCCCAACATAACCCTTCCCATCCCCAAGGCCCCCATTAACCACCCCTATTAAGCCACATTCCAACCTTGGAGATAGATCTCTCCTTCCCTCTCTCCCTCCCAACCCAAATTTGTAGCTCCCCTCCCACCACCTGCTAGAACCCACGTCCAGCCCCCATTCTCCCCCTCCCTCACCTTGGTTCACCCCCTCCCAGACGCCCTCATAGCCAGGGGTCGCCCCCACACCCATCCACCCCATTTCCCCTCCCATCTACCCCCATTTCCCATCCCTCGTCTCAGCTGTCACCCAAAGATAGCAGCAGCAGGGTCATCCACTGACTTGCAGCAGCGACCACGGCATCTCCACCAGGGTCCCAGCATCCCATCCTACACCGGCGTCTTCGTCTCCAAGTCAGCTTCGTCTCAGTGGTTCGAGCACCCTCGTTCGACGTCGGGGCTATTCGTAAGAGCTGATCTGGCCTAGCTGCGCAATTCTGGTCTGGCCAGCGACTAGTTCGGCTTGCAGAGGCTTCCGCCACCACATCCCTCATCTCTTGACCTTCCCTTCTGAAGGAGGTCATCTACGGTCACCCATCTTTCAGCCAAGCTTGGCCCCACCCTATTCGGAGCTACCGTTCCAGAGCACCTGCCCCGACAAGTTGAGCCTGATCTGCAGTCCAACCTTCCTGCGCCTTGGTCAAGCAGTCGACTACAGGAAGTACCACGTCCATCTCCCACCTCTTCTGCTTCGGCCCTTTGGAGGAGCTCAGCACGGGTTTCCAAGCTTTCCATTGGGACCGATCTCGCCCCGATCTGAACTCCCACCCTCCACCACATCTAAAGACCATTCAACTCCCTAGAGAACCATTACTACCCTCATTAACTCCACCGTCTCCCTAGGCACCCTTTCATTCTCCCAAGCCACCCTTCCACCATCCCAAGAGAGAATCCCTCTCCCCAGGGCACACATTCACTCCCCAACACAACCCTTCCCATCCCCAAGGCCCCCATTAACCACCCCCATTAAGCCACATTCCAACCTTGGAGAGAGATCTCTCCTTCCCTCTCTCCCTCCCAACCCAAATTCACAGCACCCCTCCCACCACCTGCTAGAACCCCCCTCCAGCCCCCATTCTCCCCCTCCCTCACCTTGGTTTGCCCCCTCCCAGACCCCCTCACAGCCAGGGGTCGCCCCCACACCCATCCACCCCATTTCCCCTCCCATCTACCCCCATTTCCCATCCCTCATATCAGCTGTCACCCAGAGACAGCAACAATAGGGTCATCCACTGACTTGCAGCAGTGGCCACGGCATCTCCACCAGGCTTCAGGCAGCCCATCCTACACCGACGTCTTCGTCTCCAAGTCAGCTTCGTCTCGGTGGTTCGAGTACCCTCGTTCGACGTCGGGGCTATTCGTAAGAGCTGATCTTGGCCAGCTGCGCAATTCTGGTCTGGCCATCGACTAGTTGTGCTTGCAGAGGTTGCCGCGACACATCCCTCATCTCTTGACCTTCCCTTCTGCAGGAGGTCATCCACCCATCTTTCAGCCAAGCTTGGCCCCACCCTATTCGGAGCTACCGTTCGAGAGCACCAGCCCTGGCAAGTTGAGCCTGATCTGCAGTCCAACCTTCCTGCGCCCTGGTCAAGAAGTCGACTACAGGAAGTACCACGTCCATCTCCCACCTCTTCTGCTTCGGCCCTTTGGAGGAGCTCAGCACAGGTTTCCCAGATTTTTATTGGGACTGGTCTCGCACCAATCTGAACTCCCAGCTAGGAGATACACCCCCGGCAAGGATTCCCTTTCCGTCTGGTGGCCTCGCCTGTATGACCTCAGGAGAACGGATGGTGTCGACGCTCCCGGGATCAGACCGTGGCCATTCTAGTTCTAGAACATCCCAGGGCCATCCCTCTTCAATTCGACTCTGGCCGCACATCAATCCGGCATCAGACCTGGGAGTTACACCCCTTGTGAGTTAGACCTGTCCTCCTGCCCCTACTTTCAGTCTGACCTTGCCGGCATCCAGGAGCTGCCACCATACCGTCCGGGCGAGTTCGTTGGAGATTTTTAGTTGAGGTGAATTAGGTTCAACACTCTTTCAAGTCGAGGTGGTCCCGCCCCAATCCGGCATCCCAGCCGAGAGCACGACCCTGTTCAAGAGCTCTCTGGCCTACAGAATTTGTCCCTTGCGGAGTTCCACGGGATCCAGCGGCATCAAAAAGTACGAGCTTCGATCAAGGAGGGTCCTTTTCTGGTGATTCCCAAGACAACCAGCTTTCCAGCGACTCTGGCCCCGCCTCCGTCGGACTTCCCAGCAGGGAGGTCCCCTCCTGACAAGGTGCTGGTTGCAGACAGCCAGGATAGCAGACCAGGACGCACCGACTAGGGGCCGATCTTCTTCGGCCACACTAATCCCCCCTCCCCGCTGGGCCGGCTGAGCGCCCCTCCCTGTGTGGAGGTAGTTTTTGATGTAATTAATCATTCCCCACCCCTAGTCCACCCCACCTGTGAGAGGAGTAGTTCTGTAATTAAGCTATTTTAGGTCAAAGCGACTCCGGTGCAGCGTGCGGGGAGCAAACCCACGCTTCTCCGCTCGCCCTCGTCTTCGAACGGCGGCCGATTTCTTCAAACCGGCCAGGTAAAGCTATCAGCCCTCGCTCCCTTTTAGTGCTTGTTCTTTCAATATTCGTCATTTGCTCCGTCGGTTAAGAGAGAGAGCGCCCGATCCCGAAGCACCACCGCCTTCGAGAGACCGCCGTGGGAGTAAGTGAGTGAACCCCGTGCCCTTCGGCACACTGTCGGCCCTTTGATTCGGGCACTTGTACCCAAGGGGAGTTCAACCTAAGCCTTGCTGGCCCTCCACCAGTAAGGGTCCAGCCCCATCCTCTCGACTCGGTATCCCCAAGTCACCCCGGGTTGAGTGTGTGTGCTGTGAGAGCACCCGCCAACACGAATTCGATAAACTTGTGATTGTGCTGGCGGTTGTAGGTCAAAGGGGCATCAGTATAGTGGCTGCCATCCCCAAGGTGGTGTCACATCAAATTGGTATAAGAGCAAGTTTTAGACTTGTCTCTACTAAGTCTAGTCCTGGGGCCATTGCATTGGAGTCATCCGTGCATCCATTAACCTATGTCTTCCCTTTCCCCGTCCAAAACCATGTACCTCACCGAGCACCCCGATGACTACCTCTTTGTCATACCAGAGTTACCCCGTTTCGATGGGTCCCACAACCCTCACACATATAGGGAATGGAAGACCTCCATGCACATATACTTCCACCATTATTACATGTCTGAGGAAAGGAAGGTGCGCGTCACCAAGGAGACCCTCGGTCCCCTTGGCAAGGAAGAATGGCGAAACCTTGATGGTCTAAGGAGTGTTAGGCGGCAAGATCCCATTCACACATGGGAAGACATGATGACCGAACTTAGGAAGGTTTACGCACCCTGACCCTCTCCCCCCTACAAGGCTAGCCATAATCCAAGGAGCCCAACAACACTCCAATCCCCACCTGGCCTGCCTAAGGCCACTCACATGGCTCAATTGCCATGGCTCTCTAACCACCCTACCCCAACCACCACCTCAGCACCCTACCACCTAACCCTCACCACCACCAACTCTCCCCAAAACCAAGGGAGACCCACTTCCACCCCTCCACAGCCGACAGATCCCAAGGGCAAGAGACCCCTAACCGACTCGGTCCCTCCCATGAAGGCTCCAGCACCTAACCCAAGTGGAAGTACCTCATCTCAGCCTACCAATCCCTCCCCCACCATCACAATGATCACCCCTAGTCGCCCCACTCCCCGTATAGAAGAAAATTTCATAGAGCCAAATTTGAGTGGGGTAACCACAGGTAGTGGTAAACAACAATGTTTTAGGTGCCAAGGCTTTGGACACTACGCAGGGCAGTGCCCCTCAAGAGGATTGTCTAGCTTAAGCATAGAGGAGGTAGTTTCCTCTCCCCAAAGGGAACTTGAGAGTGTGATTGAGGTGCATGAGGCCACCCTTGAATGGGAGGAAGAATATGAGTCACAATGCAATAAGTCGGGCCCGGAAATCCCCATCCCACCCATTGACCTACAATTAGGTGCAGTTAGGTGTATCCACATCCAAGTCCGATAAGATGATTGGTCTAGAATCTCGACTCTCCCCACCTTTGCCAAAGCAAGTCAGATAATCATAGGAGAATCTCTAGCCCATTGGTTAAAGAAATGTCCAAACTTGGGAATCCCAAGCACACTTTACCTGCTTCAGGAGCACCATTCTCAAGTAGTGCCCATCAACTCCTTTCACACCACATTTCAATCCTACTATGAGGTAGAGACTTTGGATGATCTTATCATGGGCGTAGAATGGCAACTTGAGCTGACTAGCATGTTAGATCTGGGAACCGACCGACCTAAGAGGCTTGAACTCATTCACCTATGTGTCGGGTCTATCACCTCGGTTTGCACTGTTGGTTGCTACACTAGCGACCTCCTTTTATTCCTCCCCACACCCGATGAGCCTGACTCCATCCTCGAATTGGAGCTACTTGTCTCAAGTAGAAAGCCAAGCCATCCCCTCGAGACTGACACCCCTTCTCCCGTCACCCTTAGTGATGACCCACCACCTTTTGAGGACCTAGAAGGCATAGAGTTCCTCTCACTAAGTGGCCCTTTCCATGATCCCTTTGACCCCTTCCCATGGGAGCTCGGGTACCCAAGTGGCCCACCCGCCTTAGTCACCACCCACTACTTCCTACCCCCACCCACAATGTTTGACCGAACCCACCTCTTCCTAGACCCGGACCATGTAAGGGAAGCCATGGCCATGGGCAACATACACCTTGGGAATGAGGAAGCACCCCACTCCAAGATTTCCACCTTCTTGGACCCCTTTGATCCTTACAAGTGGAAACTCAAAGGCCAACCCACACCTCGGCACATAGAAGTTGTCTCTTGGATAGGTATGCATATGTCTTGGCATATCCCGTCATTCGGCCGGGTTAGTGAGTCAAGTCGTCCCATATATGTCACCGATACTTTGAGTCTGGTGCATGATTGGTCCATATTCGGGTGTAACGGCCCTCCCGCATTCATTACCTCCCATAAAAGCAACCTTGTGCATGATAGGAACATACATGGATGTCCGGGTCCCCTGACATTTGCCAAACCCTTGCGTGATAGAGCCACATTTGGATGTCACGGCCCCCCAATCTTCAAAACCCTTGATAGGGAGTCTAGACATGCTAGGTCCACTTTTGGTTGTCCAGGACTCCCATTACCCAATAGCAAGTCAACATTCACAATGTTGCATGATAACCTTTGCAAGCACATCAACGAGAGCAATGAAATTTACAAGAGGCAGGCCGACTTGCACTGGCGCCACCAAAAAGTTCAAGTGGGCGATTCCGGGATGGGGAGGAATGAGAGGCTCTCCCTTGGAGCCATCTCAAAACTGAGGCCTCTTGGGGTTGGTCTCTTCGCGGTTCTGAGGTCCAATGATACCATCACTTATGAATTAGACCTCCTTGAGGAGTACGGAGTTAGCCCCACTTTCATTGTGGCAGACCTTGTTCCATACACGGGCCCCACGGTGGTACCTAGTGAGGATATAGAGCCCACTTCCTCCCTTGAGAGAGCACCCACCCCCATGAGCACACCATCAGCCCGAAGAGCCCTACATGAGCAAATTGAGATAATATTGGATGAATAGGTCACCACCGCCAGGAGCAAGGTGTCTTAGTGTTACCTAGCTAGGTGGAAGGATCGGCCTCCTTCGGAAGACTTGTGGGGGTACCTACTGCAGCACTATCTGAGTAGGGAGGACCCTTACTCGACATAGTCGAGTTCTCCGCACCCTGGGGGTATGATGGGGACATCTCTTACCACTTCATCTTTTTCTAGGCCCCGATGATCGCCGACGGCGTATAGTCTTGTTTGCCACTTTATTTCGAGTAATATGATGTATTTTTCATTTTCTTATGTGAGTCTTATCATGTAATTTTCCTTTTATTTGAGTCGTGTACCTAGGTTAGCAAGTTATTTACCTATGTTTAGAGTCAAATGGGCCTCTAGTCCATCAATTGGGCCCATTGAACCACCCTTGGACATGCTTGGTCTTTAATCTAAATGTCAAGGGTATTATGGTCATGTAAAATATTGGGTTCCTATAAATTGGACCTAACCCCCCCCCCATGAGTTGGTTAATGAATATTTGCTGCATTTTTAGAAATTCAATCTTGATTGTTCATTTGGTGAGAAGCCAAGTGTGAGGGTGAGAAGCCCTAGGGTGACAAGCCCATACCCCAACCCCCCCTCTCTCTCTCTCCTGCATCATTTTCTCTCTCTAAAACCTACGCATGCTTCTCTCTCCTCACCCCTCCACATCACCCTCTGTAGATCGGATTAAAAATCCTCAAATACCAGGGAGTGAAAAATAAATAACGATGATGATAACATGTATAAGATGTGATAAAGAATATAGCACGAGGTGCTAAAGGGGAGTTGTGATCGCCAGAGGGTTTACCTCAATAAGAAGAAATGAGATCGCATGTACCTAGTGAAAAGTGGGATGCGGGATGAATGTGGGTCTCCTCCTCCAACTCCAATCGGCTGGCCGATGAAGTGGGTTTTCTCGATTGATTACCTTGTAAAAGAAGACAAGGAAAAACAAGGAAAAGAGAAGGGGATCAGCCAAAGTGCAATAGTATCAGTCAAGAGCCAACATAAAAATGATGAAAAGACATCAACATGCGCACCTTCTTTTTTTTGTTTTGTAAACCCCTAGCAGAGAACTAGGGAAGAATATGATATGCTAAATGCGGTAAAAGAACTAACGACAGGTAACAATAGTGATGATAAGAATGTGATGAACAACAGACAAGCTATATATATATATCGCCCTGCTCTCCCTGACAAGAGTAAAGGGAACCGGGAAGACGCTGAACGGATGCAGAGGGATGAAGAAAAATCAATGCTCGAAGGAGGAAGCTCTGCGTGCTTGCTTGATAACTCACGTCTTAACCTCTAAATGCTCAGGGTGCCTATTGAATACTTAAAATCTTCAACCTCTTTTACGAGCGAATGAAGTTTTCTTTTATAGTTTCAATCGGATATGATCAAACGAGGTAATGATAAGAATGGGTAATGAGGCATCCAAGGAAGGATTAAGATCGAGCAAGAGTCCAAGGATAGCAGGGAACTGTGGGGGAAAGATGGAGAAAAAAAGGACTCTGGAGTGAAAACACGCCTTGCGTCAGGGCGTCTTTTATGAATTGACGACCTGCACAGAGGCGTTTCTTGAAACACGACCTAGTAAAGGCCGTTTCTTCCTGGGTTTAATTTTGGAAATGAAAACTCCCTCCGTTTGGAAACTGAGATAACACGCCTGCGAAAACGGCGTTTCTTCAAAACACGCCCTGAGGAAAGGCGTTACTCAGAAAAAGCCTTTTATTTTGAAAATAGATAATTCTAGAAATTAAAGGATAATACCAGGAATTGACGCCCTTACATACGGTCGTCCTTTCTTTTAAAACGCCTTATCATAGGTCGTTACTTTATCAAGTAACGCCCTTAGTCAAGTCGTGATTCACAAAAATGCAGGAAAAATGCAGAAAACTCATGAAAAATAGAAAAACTTTATATTATAGGAATATTGAAGTCCACTTGGGGCGTTTACATAATAACATGAGATTTGATCAACAAAATGTCAATTTTAGCGTGTCTACAGCTGCCCCGCCTTGGCGTCTGCTTTGCAAGGGAGTGAGACGGAAATGGAATGAAGTGAAATGAAAGAAATGAAGTGGAACGAACTGATAAGGAGACGCCAAGGTGTGATGGGACACGCCTCAGACACTAAGCATTTGAAATCTTTCCAAGATTCTGAGTGAAACAACTCTGAGTGATTCCAAGGAAACATCGGTTTGTCGGATAAAAGGAGATTAAACTAAATAAATAAAGGGTGTGCGCGCGGGCACGACAGGGAAAGACCATTGGAGAGCGATTACCAGCCAATGTGGACGTGCTGCAACCAAGGTAAATTTTGCAGAAAAGTAAAGAGAATTGGGATAGAGATCCAACAAAAGGATACTTTCAAGGAATCAGCCTGAATGGCTTCAAATAGAACGAAGTACTTGATTTGGAATGGAATATCTCATGTCAACTCAATCGAGAGCGAGAGAACTTCATTATCGCCATAATATGAAGATTTTCAGCATGAAACTCAAAGTCCTACATGATGCATGCTGGGCTAAAAGAAAAGGTTAAAACAAACTAAAAATAGAAAATAATCAAGGATAATATTGCTAAGCTGTTTAGGTCTGGTCAAGAATCCATATTTCTGAGCTAACACTAAGCCGAAGCCTGTTTGTCCGCGCATCAACTCAGAAAGTGGAACCATCGTCCCAAGCCTTTAACAACTCAACGGCCTATCCGTGTGATCAAGATTCTCCTGAAATCGTCTTCATTTTTGATAAAGGGGAACTCAAATTTCAGGTTCATCATAACCACAAGGTCCCTGATATACTATAATATCGTAGATATCATATAATAATAATGCTTACAAAAAACAATACAAGGTGACACGATGTTGCTCCCATGAGCGATCCAAACGCCTCGAATCCTGCAAACTTCTGCACTTTGAAACTTATTAGACTTCATTTATCAATTCAGAATATGACATGATCATAAGTGCTTAATCATAAACAATTTCATCAAATAATAGCACTTAAGTTCATCAAAAGCATTGGGAGGGCAAAAACGTAGGCCAATAAAACACGCCTAAGAATAGGGCGTTAACAGCATGAAAGACGCCGTTCCATAGGTCGTTAATTGTTAAAACACGTCCTACTCAAAGGCGTCACCAAGAAAGAAAGCTTAGAAGAAACACGACCTCATCAAGTCACGACCATGCAAAATGTCGTCTCATCAAAATATACGCCCTTTCATAGGGCGTAACCAACAGAGAAAGCTTGGAAGAAACACGACCTCATCAAAGGCGTTACATGAAACACGACCAGTATAAGGTCGTCAAATCAAAAATACACGCCCTTACACAAGGCGTGAATTAGCCCGATCCTCCGTTTCTAAATCAAGAACAGAGTCCTTAACCCAATCAAACTTCTATCTTCGGGGCTCTTTAGGACTCTTCAAATCCTTATAAAACGGCAGACTTTCTTAACCAAATCATCAGAATTCTTCTGCGGCCGAACTGCTTCGTTTCTTTCTTTTTCTGCAGGCCTTTTGTTCTCTTCTTGCTTCTGTTCTCAACTGCTGGCGGCGATGGACAGAATACTGAAGAAACCTAAGATTTCTACTCCTAGAATCTCTGAAATACAAGGGCACATAAGCAACCGCATTGCTTTGAAACAGGTAAGCTTTCTCTTCTGCCCGTTGCTTTGCGATGCTCCTTCTGCCGAATTCTCCTTTCACGTTGCATATGCTCATACTTGTTTACTGCATGTGTTCTGTTCTTCACAGGACTATCCAAATCTTCCGGGAGCTAGAAGATATGTCCAAATCAAATGGTTGCCCCTCATCCTCTCCAAGTTTACTTCAGACATGAGGGTATATGTAGCTAGATGGCATCTCTTGGGGTTGATAACCCATGCCAAGCATTATGATCAAATCCACATAGATTGGGCTGCCATAGGAGCATTGATTGAAACCTGGCATCCTTCCACCCATACTTTCTTATTTTCCACATTTGAGGCCACCATCTTGCTAGAGGAAATAGAGATGATCCTAGGCTTGAAAAGGATGAAACACGGAGAAGAAGAAAAGATGGCCATCATGCCAAGGCCCATCTCCTCCCATGAATTGCTAACCTCGTTAATACCTAGCCCAAATATAGTGAACCAAATCAAGGTCACTAAAGGAGTTAACCTCTTGAAGCTCGCCTCGTGGGTGTACAAGAGAGCGGGTCAAGCTAAAGAGGAGGAGGAGATAGAAAGAGTGACCAAAGCCTTCGTGGTGTGCTTGGCAGGAGCACTCCTATTCCCATCCACGGAGGACTTTCTAGAGGAGTCCCAATTGAGCGCAGTGGTGAGCTTATGGGAAGAAGAGAGAGTTGGACCGGCGATCCTAGCATATCTCTATAGCGGGCTTACATCAGCGGCCATGGGAAGGCCCATCAACGGGTGCATGCTAGCACTCTCAAGTTGGGTTGATCTACACTTCAAATTCGACTCATGCCACGAAGCCCAACAACCCTCAAGAATTTTCTCAAAGAGCCCACTCTCATATATAACCGGCTCATTAGGTATAAGCAATAGAGTGACCAACCGGATTCCTCAAATCAAGAAGAGAGGGGATTGGAGGGAGCATTTAAAGGTAATGCCAAAGAATCTTTTTACTTGTGCACCGGGTGTATTCAAAATGCAGGAGCTTCGTGCACGCTTCTCCATTGGGACGGACCTTCGTCTTATTGGTGCTTCGGACTTCGTTTTATATAATGCACACCGGTGCCTTCCTCAGCTTGGGCTCCCAAGGCAACACTTAGAAGACATCTCTCATCTCCCTCCAATCAGATCAAGAGACCTAGGCAGCAATGAAGATGGAGAAGAGGTTACCACCATTCAAGCTCTATGGAGGCTAAGCAAGCTTCATCAACCTGTAGAAGACTTAGACGAAGACAAGGAACAGTGGAAAAATTATGTAACTTCATTGAGAAAATTAAGGCCCAAAGTGGCTCATTAGTCATTGTAGTTCCTCTTTTCAAGATAATAAAGACTGTTCTCTGATTGAGCCAACTGCCACTGTGATTATGAACCAAATCATCCAAAAACCTGTGTTTCTGTCATGAATAACGCCTCCAAGAATGCCGTGAATTCAAAAATACACGCCTTACCTAAAGGCGCTTCCAGTGGGCCTTTGTCAACAGATGACGCCTGCAGAGTGGGCGTAACTTTAAATAACGACCTCAAGCAAGGCGTGACTAGATTCAAACCAAAAGAATATAATCGTTGACTCTTCAAAAATAACGCCTTTTCCTTGGTCACGTTTCAAGTGTAACACGCCTTTACAAGAGGCGTTACTTCAAACAGCAATAATGACTTCTCTTACATCAATCAACGCCCATTCAATGCGTCTGACGGCGGTTATCGTTCCCCATGCAAAAGAAATTAACGCCTTAATCCTCGTCGTCAACGTTCATAAAACGCCCAAGGAATGGACGTGAATTTCATTATAAACGCCCCCCATTAGGGCGTGTCTTCTTTTCGAAACCCAAAAGCCGTCGGGCCCCTTCTTCTTCCTCCTTCCATTCTCATTTCACCCCTTTTCTCTGCAAACCCTAACCGAAGCCCTCCCCAAAGCCTCTCTCCCGTTCTCTTCCCTCACTCTCTCCATCTCCCCCTACCCTAACCCTAGCCATGGCCGGTGGAGGACAGAAACGCCAGAGGGTAGCCGCCCCAGAGGTTGTTGATCTCGACGCCTCCCACGCCCAAGAGGAAGAAATCTCCGTGGAGGAGCTCGCCGTCGTGGCTTTTGAAGAAGAGCCGGTGGTGGCCGGCGGCGACGAGGCCGACGAAGCAGCGACAGGAGGAGGAGGAGAAGACGAAGGTGGAGAAGAAGGAGAAGAAGACGGAGAAGAGGGAGATGGAGAAGAAGAAGGACCACCGCCCACGGCAGCGGTCGTTCCCCGGGGGCAACTCCGGCGGCCCAGACGGCCGCTACCTCGGCCACAACCCCAGAAGCACAAGAAGGTAGGCTCCCCCTCCCCAATTCCATTTTTTTTATTTTATTTATATTTTTTTCTTGATTTTTTCATAGCCCTCGGGCATTAAACCTGCAACTCAGAAAATACACGCCTCGCACGGGGGCGTTACTTACAAACGCAACGCCCTAATCCAGGGCGTTAATTAGTTTTAATTTCTGAAAATTAATTATCCTTCATGAAAAACGCCCTGAAGCATGTCGTTTCTTATGATTTTTCATGAATTCCATGCTCACTAAACAATTTCCAAAAATATTTTCATGAATTATTTCACATGCTGTCAGTTATTTGATTTTCTGTTAAATTGAGAAAACCACGCCCTCCAGTAGGGCGTTAATTCAACAAGATACGCCCAAACCAGAGGGCGTCGCTTCATTCATTAACGATTCAAAATCAACCACATTTAGGAAAACGCCCTACCACAGGGCGTTAATTCAACAAGAAACGCCCAACACCGAGGCGTGATTAGAAATACGTTTCAGAAATAGTAAAACAGCCACAAAAATACGCCTAAGACGGGGGCGTGATAAACATAAAAAACGCCCTCAGTAAGGGCGTTACATTAAAGTTCATTCTGAAAAACGCCCCCCACCGGGGCGTGAATTTATCAAGAAACGACCTGAGGGTGGCCGTGAATTCCAAAAATGCTAAAATTCAATATTTAACCCAAATCAAATGTAATTCCACATGGATATTCAGATAATTAAGAAAAATAATTCTCTTTTAATACATGCAGGGGCTGATGAGGACCCGTATCTCATGGGTCATGGTCTGGGCAGCATACCAGGGTCTCCCCGACTTCCAGAGGGTTAGGGTAGAGGCCATGGGGTTTGGGGCTTTTCTATCCATCGAGCCTTTTAGACCTGACCTAGCACTGATCCAGGTTTTGAGGGAGAGATGGGATAGGGTTAGCCGGACTTTTCTGATGCCCTGGGGGCATATGGTTCCTAGTTTAGAGGATGTAGCCAGGATCACAGGTTTACGGGTAGATGGTGAGGCCGTGAGTGGGTTCACCTATTCTGACTATACGAGATGGCCCAGAGGCTACTAGGGCTTGAGATGGTCTATGTGGGACCTAGCGAGTGCAGGACCATTTTCCGTACGGACCTGACTACAGCGATGGGTCTAGGAGATGCCAGGCATAGATCGGGGGAGACCTTAGGTGAGTTTGCACAGCGACTGACCGACGGGGTGAGAGCGGCATGCTGCCAGGACCCGACTGACCATGAGAGAGCGGAGGTTCCTGCTGCTGCTGCTCGGGAGATTGTTGCTGGGGACGAAAGCCGATGTCATCAACTGCCGCTTCTTAGGCATCCTTGAGGATCTGGAGACGGTTGGCACATATGCTTGGGGAGCGGCCCTGCTGGCGCATTTGATGGCCGATCTGTCCACAGGGACAGGCCGTGAGACGACCGTCAGTGGCTTCTCACCTCTTCTTCAGGTATGCAATTTCTCATTTTTACATCTTTTCCTTCTTATTATGATGCGTGTGAATATAGTACTAATTGCAATGCATGGATGCAGGTGTGGAGCCACCTATACATGCCGATGGGGCGCGTTGACCCACGGCCAGGAGCTGAGGGATCCTTCCCTCTGGCGCGACGCTGGGTGCCTGTCATCTTTGGCGCCCCACTTGACTACGAGTTGTGGGTTCTACGGAGAGAGTTCCGCGACTTCCCTCCCTCGCTGGTATGTATGAATGAATGATATGCATTTCTTTTTGTTGTTTATTTGAATATGATGAAATGATAATGATGCGTGTTCATGAATGCAGGTGCAGTGGAGACCATATGAGGGGATGACCGATGAGGGCCAGCCTTGGGTCGTATCGGGGCGACCTCGCTTCGGGCGTGAACTGTGGCTACACTGCTTGAGCGAGATTGAGCCGTTACGGCTTCGGCTGGTGATGAGGACCCTGGGCCTGCCCCAGGAGTGGATCGAGGTCGGAGAGCCTCGAGGGATTGGCAAGAAGACCCGCGGTCGCACCAAGACGACCGACTGGAGGGTGCGATTCGAGGAGCAGTACGCCGACTGGCAGCGTGGCGGGACCACAGTCGTTTCCCACGCGACTGACAGCTCTGAGTACCTCCGACGCTACTGGGAGGTTCACGCCGGCAGACCTCAGATGAGGGTCTTAGGGGTATGTATGAATGCAATGATTTCTAAATTGAATGCAAATGCTTATGTAACTATTATGCGACTAACATGTAATGAATGCAGGATGCGAGGGACATAGCGGCGATAGATGCCCAGGCTCACCTACATAGCCTGGAGGACCAGCTAGCTGCCACACGGGCAGACCTGGAGATCCTGGTGTGTGTTTAAATTATTCCTATATGCAAATGAATTTTTTTTTTGTTGTGTTGAATTAATGATTAGCCACTGACGGTCTTAATGAATGCAGCGTGCCCAGCAGGGAGCAGCGAGGAGAGATCCAGGGGAGGCTTCCAGCTCGAGGGGGCCTAGTGCAGAGGTGACTGCACTGACAGAGCAGCTGGCTGGTGCGATAGCGCGAGCCGAGGCGGCGGAGCGTGACCTCGCCTCACGGGTAAATTCTGAACTCAAAACCTCATTCAAATAATGATTAGATATAAATTGTGCACTGATAAAAATTCATTTTTGCAGACTGAAGAGCTTCGAGCCACTCTTATCTGTGTAGATGAGGGCTTCCGAGCGACGAGCTCATAGGTGCATGATCTACCTTTAGTCACATGTTGTTATTTCATTTCATGAATTATTGAACTGTGGAACTGATGATTTGTTTACCTGTTTGTAGGCTGCTCAGCTGAAGGCTATACGTACCGAGTTGTCGATCCGCGATCAGCGGATCGCAGAGCTTCAGCGGACCCTGCAGCGACGCAGTGAGCTTCCTCAGGACGTAGTCGAGCTGCGAGTTGCCCTAGAGCTGGAGAGGAGGGAGCGTGCTCGGGAGCGCGAGGAGCGGGCTCGTGAGCAGGAGGAGCACCAGGCGGAGCGTGCCCGGTTCCAGGAGCAGCTGTCGGTACGAGAGCGTGAGCTGGCGGACTCGAGGACCCAGTTGATCCTTTCCCAGGAGCGGCTGCGAGTGTCCGAGGAGCGGTTGCAGCGAGGCCGCGAGCGAGCACGGGCCGCGGGGTACTCCTTCACCAGCTCCACCTTCGTGGCGGGTTCTTCCCTCCGAGAGAGGAGCGAGGTAGGGGGACACGTTCGGGTTCCGGCTTCTTCACGGGGGCCCATGCCTCCTCCACCAGCACCAGCTCGGGACGGCGAGGAGGAGGTTGAGAGTAGGAGAGAGGAGGGTGGAGGCGAGAGCTGAGAGTTTTGTACTTGTACTCCTCCACCTTCACACCTGTACATGATAGACATGATGATATATATATATAGGAGATTTGAGCTTTTGTTACCTGAGCACTTGTATGGTTGTGGACTTGTGTTTGTGTACTTTTTCTTTCCACGTTCCATGTGTTTGCTTTATTTTGCCCTATATCTGCAGCTGCGGTTTTCACTTGAACAAACAGGTTAATTCATCTGTTCGACTTGGCCCCTTGCCCGATGAGCAAGGGGTGTCCATATTCTGACCTTAGTAATGGGTCAAGGGGCCAAGCCTTTAATAAGGCAAAATGGAATAATCAAAACTCGTGGATGCCTCATGCAATCACACATATGTAAACAATAATTAAAAAGATGTCCAGGCAAGAATGCAACTCATGCAATATGAAGAATTTATTTTTTGTTCTTTTCAGTATATATATATATATATTTTTTTAGGGATTTTCTGAAAAACACGCCTTAGATTAGGTCGTTACTCAAGTAAAAGACGCCCTCGGAGACGGCGTTACTGTGAAAAGATTTTTTTGAATTTTGTTGAAAACACGACCTTCCCAGAGGCGTTATTTTTAAAGAAACGACTTTAAGATAGGCGTGAATTAACATTAAAGCGCCTTGAACAAAGGCGTTAATTCTATTCCTCCCAAATTGAGCTGATAAAGAAATTAAGGTGGTGGGCCCTACTCGGTCATCATCTAAGATCCATTAACCTTTCTTGAATAATTAAAAGGGGAATTGGCGTGAATATTGTTAAACTTATACACAAGATTTCGTGCAGTGCATTCTCTTCAGTTTGTCTCGGCCATTCTGCTGGTTCATGACTTTTCCAAAAATAAAAAAGAAAGTATAAGGAAGTCCACAAAAGATTTAGAGATACCTGAGGCAAAGCTACCTCCCCTACTCTATGCCTGTTGGGGTTCGGTCTTTGGCGTAGGGACGCTTTGTTGCCTTTTGCCTCTTTTCGTATTGCATGCATACGCCCAAGGTTTTCCTTGCGGGGACTTTGCCCTCTTGACATGCTTTTCTTTTCACCATTTGACTTTCACTTTAGAATTGATTTGCATTGAATAGATTTGAACTGATGAACAACCTAATTGTACTTGGGCTTTTTGTGGCATTTGTTCCCTTTTGGGCCCTGACTTCCTCCTACTAGGGCGGTGGATAGGCTTGGCGTGTCTACCTCGAGACCTCCCTTCCTCCCTTGTGGGCCGAAGAAGAAAAAGAATGGATATCGTCTTTCGCCTTTAGTCTGGTTTCGACTTTCAATCAGATTTTGCACTGCTTGAGCTCAAGAGTAAAGTGTGTAGTGTGTGCGGGGTCAACTCCCATTTTAAATTAGCAAGACTGACAAATGGATTCTGAATTTTGACCTTTCGGACCGTGGACCTTCGCCTGTCATGTCAGCCCAAAAAGGAGAACCATGAAAGAAAACTCTTTTTTTTGTTTTTGATTTTGAAAATATTCGACTTTTTTTTTATTATTTTGGGAGATTTCTATTTTCTTTGGATTTTTTGTGAAGTTTTGAAATTTTGTTTGGATTTTTGTTCAGGGGTAATATTTCTTGAGATACAAACCGTTCCAGGGGTGAGTTAATTCCTCTCCTTCAGCATTAACCAGTTTATAAGCATTGCCAGGATAAACGTCTTTTATGATGAACGGCCCTTCCCAATTTGGTTGGAGCTTTGAACGAGGGCCACCTGGTTTTACAAAAATTCTTTTGATTACCATTTCACCGACCTTAAATTTTCTCTCAATTACCTTCTTTTGATAAAAACGTGAGAGCCTGTTTTGATAAACGCGCGCATGCTCAGCGGCGACCAGACGCTTCTCATCTAGGAGTTCCAATTGGGCAAGGAGTGAATCACGACGTTCATCGATAGAGAGCTCCTCATCCAATTGTACTCGCAGAGAGGGGATAAGAATCTCATACGGGACTACGGCCTCCATTCCATAAGTAAGGGCAAAAGGAGTTTGCCCAGTGGGGGTTCGAATAGAAGTGCGGTAGGCCCAAAGAGCTTCAACCAGCTTGTCTGGCCAGTCCGAGAATTTATTAGCCTCGCACGTCTTCTTAACAATCTTGATTAAGGTTTTATTAGTGGCCTCTGCTTGGCCATTGCCCTGCGGATAATAGGGAGAAGAATGATGCAATGCAATGTTATACCTGTTGCAGAGATCCTTGAGATCTTGAGAGATAAATTGAGGCCCATTGTCGGTGACGATGGTGCTCGGAATGCCGAACCTCGTGATGATGTTCTTCATGATAAATTTGCAGACGGTTGATGCTTTAATTTCCACGTAAGCTTCTGCTTCCGCCCACTTGGTGAAGTACTCCGTTGCCGTGAGAATGAATGATTTTTGCTTGGTCAGGAGGTTCGAATCACCAAGAGGTCCAATGATATCAAAAGCCCACATGGAAAAAGGCCATGGGGAGGACGTAGGATGGAGTGAAGAAGCAGGAGAATGAATCTTGTCGGCGTGCAGTTGGCACTTAACACACCTTCGAACATAGATAGAACAATCCTCTTCTAGAGTGGGCCAATAGAAACCTAGTCTAAGAATCTTCTTAGCTAGCATCTGGCTGTTCACATGACCACCACACACACCAGAATGCGCCTCTTCCACAACTTTCCAAGATTCATCATCATCGAGGCATCTCAATAAAACACCGGTGAGCCCTCTTCTGTAAAGCACACCTCCAACCAAAGTATAACGTTGAGCCACTCTTCTTATTGCTTTCTTCTCTTCTGTTGTGGCTTCCTCGGGATAAGACTGATCATCACAGTATCTGGCAATCTCATAATACCAAGGCTTTTCTTCGTCAGCCAACTCTTCTTGCCAATCCAATAGCATGACCTCTTTGCCTTCAAGAGCTTCCTTCCGTCTAACCTTCTCAAGCACCTGATCCCTAATATCGAGAAAAGCACGATCCCTAATGGCTGGAGTATCACGCTGATGAATCAGGGGGACATGAAAATCACGCTCAGGAGGGAAAACTAAAGCGGAAGCTAAGGAAGCAAGTGCGTCGGCCAAAATGTTCTGGCTACGCGGGACATGAACGAAAATCAATTTAGTGAAGAGTTTGGCGTAAGCTGAAGCGAGCTCCTGGTAGGGCTTGAGCTTAGGATGGATGGTGCGGCACTTGACCAACACTTGGCGTAGAATAAGCTGACTGTCACCGACAATTCGCAAATGAGTGACACCATATTGATGAGCGGTTTTAAGACCAGCCAAAAGAGCTTCATACTCGGCTATGTTATTGGTGACGGGAAAAGTGAGCCGAGCAGCAAATGGAATGGTGACCCCTTCGGGTGTTAAAAGAACCATGCCGATCCCTCTTCCTTGAGAATTAAGAGCTCCGTCAAAATGTAACGTCCACATAGGATCATGGGATTGATTAATGGACATTAATTCTTCATCTGGGAACTCTGAATTGACAGGATCAAAGCGGGGGAGAGGGTGGTGAGCAAGATGCTCGGCAATGGCATAACCTTTGATAGCTTTTTGCTGAATGTAAGTGATGTCAAATTGAGAAAGGAAGCTTTGCCAGCGTGCCAATCGATCAGTGAGGACAGATTTTTCAAGGAGGAATTTGATTGGATTCATGCGAGCAATGAGGTGAACCTCGTGAGCTAGGAAATAGTGTTTTAGCTTCTGAACTACCCAAACCAAAGCTGCACAAGTTTTCTCCATGGCTGAGTATCTCTGCTCACAGGGGTTAAGAAGCTTAGACAAGTAGTATGCTGCCCTCTCCCTACCTTCTTCATCCACTTGAGCTAAGACAGCACCTACGGAGTCATCCAGGACTGAAACATAGAGAATAAGTGGCTTACCTGGAATTGGCGGCCTCAGGACAGGAGGATTGACCAAATAATCCTTCAATCCGTCAAAGGCTGCCTGACATTTGTCATCCCAATTAAACTTGACTCCCGGCTTAGTAAGCTCGTAGAACGGCCTACACCTCTGTGAATGCTGGGAGACGAAGCGGCGAATAAATTGCAACCTCCCGATTAATCCTCGAACTTCCTTCAAATTCTTGGGAGGAGGCATATCTCTAATGGCTTTTGCCTTGTTGGGATCAACTTCAATTCCCCTCTTGCTAACAATGAAACCGAGCAACTTCCCTGAAGAAACGCCAAATACGCACTTCTTGGGGTTCATTTTCAATTGAAATTCTCGTGATCTCTGCAAAACCTTAGCCAGAACCCCAGGATGCTCAATCCTTGTTCTTGATTTCACAACCAGGTCATCCACATACACCTCAATATAAATATGAATCATGTCATGAAAAATTGCCATCATAGCCCTTTGATAAGTGGCTCCAGCATTCTTAAGTCCAAAGGGCATGACCACATAACAATATGTGCCCCATGGTGTAGTGAATGAAGTTTTCTCTTGATCTTCTTCGGCCAGGCGAATCTGATTATAGCCTGAAAAGCCATCCATGAAAGAAAGAGTCTCAAATCCTGCCGTGTTGTCAATCAACACATCAATATGAGGGAGGGGGAAGTCATCTTTAGGACACGCTCGGTTGAGGTCCCGAAAATCTATGCAAATTCGAACTTTTCCATCTTTCTTCATAACCGGGACAATGTTAGCCACCCAATTGGGATAGAGGACGACTCTAACGAATCTAGCCTTGTGGAGTTTATCGACCTCTTCTTTCATTTTCAAAGCCATGCTAGGGTGGAAACGCCTCAACCGTTGTTTTACCGGGACAGACCCTGGCTTAAGTGTAAGGCGATGTTCAACAAGCGCAGGGTCTAATCCAGGCATATCTTCATAACTCCATGCGAACGTGTCTTTGTATTCTTGAAGAACTAAGATGAGCGCCTCCTCTTCGGAGGGCGGCAAATTTTTGCTAATGAGGACAATCCTAGGGTCTTCCTCGGTACCCAAATTGATTTCTTTGGTAGGTTCTTCTACGGAGGCTGATGGTTCGTCGAATCTTCTCATACCACTAGCAAAAGCATCAGCCTCGTCCTCATATTCTTCATAACTTTCATCCCCTTCTTCAATAGGGTCTTCATCATTCATGATTTCATAGACACCCAAACCCTCATTAGAAGCGATAGAATCCTAAATTTCTAACTCTGGCAGGATAATTGGATCTTCCATAAACTCAGGGAGAGCTAAACAAGCTTGGCATCTAACGGCCAAATCCAACAAAAATCTGCGAGGAATCTGCTTACCCTTGGCCTTCTTGTGTGAATTTACCCCATGATTTTTATTAGAAGAAGAGGAAGAAAGGGAGGAAGAGCTACTAGCTTGATTATAAGGGAAAGAAGGAGGTGATAAAGTGGATACAGGAGGTGATACAGGGGAGGGCCCCTCACCAGAGGGGGAGAAAAGACTTACCAAGGAATCTTGGAAGAGCGGCCCCTGGGTCGGGACGCGCTCGGGAGAAAAATAGGAGGTTTCCTCAACAGAAATGGAGGATTGGAAAGTTGGGAAATCGGCATTTTTTTTTCGTTTTTATCTTTTTCTTCATTTTTATTTTCTTTTTCAAGTAAAAAGCACTGTGAAGGGAGAATAGCAGGGTGAGTGGAAATTGCAAGATCAGAGAAAGCTTCAATTAGTGGTGGCCCACGCGGGGGCGAGATGGAGTGTGTGGAGAATCGCTCGCGGAGCGAAGGAGGAATCGGGAGGGAAATCTGAATTGAATCAGGAGACAAGTTGGTTATGAATGGTGGTGGTCGCGGCACGTGACCAAACCAACGGGAATATAAAGAAGCCAGCAAAGATGGATGCACAGAAGTGAGGGAGAAGAGGCCGGCCCACAGCCTATCCACGGTAAAACCTTCTTCAAAGGGGACATCTGGCTCCCCAGTATCTGTGTAGTCACTTAGCAACTGTCTCTTGTCTGTGATTGCGGCAGGTATTTCAATCAATTCTCGAATCAGTGGCGGCCATTCCGGATCTGTCGGCATGAACAGGCGGCTTAAAGAAAAAGTAATGTCATTCATGTCGAACCACCTGTACCAATCACATTCCGGATCATCCAGTTTTCTTCTTTTATCTGGCCTTAACGACTCCAGGGCTTTGTAAGTAGCCAATGGGGCAATGTGACGAGCAAACTGTCTAGCGTGCACATCCTGACAATCAAGCAATGATGTAATGATGGTAGTCTGTTCATTGTTCTGAACGCCACCGGTGACAAAATGTGTCTTTAAAGTCCAGGTGAGCGGCTGGCGATCTGGCTTGAAGGTGGACGTCATAACAGCCCACGGCTCTCCTTCATTCTTGCCCGGTGCTTTGTAGCCTAAGCCGCCTCGTGCAACCACTTTTTGAGGCTTAATGGGCCTAATCTTGCCCTGGAGTTTAGCGCCCAGGCCCTTGCCATCTTGATATCCCATTCTTATCAGAATGTTCCAGCCGGGGGTATTCATCATATTTTTCTTTTTCTTCTTCCCCTTAGAAGGCAGGGGTGTCATAGCAACCGTTGTAACAGTCTCAGACAGCATCGGCTGAGAGTGGGGAATGTCCAGCACAGATAATAACGGCTTGTTGGCTGGCCATATAGAAGGAACTGATGAAGCTACATGAATGTCCTCCTCTGGTAAGATCGGCACGCTGGTCACCTTGATAATGCGGCCCTTGTGCGGAAACTTAAGGCACTGATGGTTTGTAGAGGGCACTGCGTCAAGCTGCTGAATATAAGGGCGACCCAGGATGCCATTAAAGGTCGGGTCCATATCCAGAATATGGAAATCTGCCGTAATGGTGGCTGGACCTAAGCTGACTTTAAGAGTAATCATACCCAGAGGGGGTTTCTTTGTATTGTCATATGCAGTGACAGTAATGGTGGATGGCCGAATCTGGCTCTCAGGGATACCGCATAACTTCAGAGTGCTTGGAGGCAACACATTGATAGATGCACCGGTGTCTACCAAACACTGCTTAACAGCCACCTTGTTGATATCAACCGTAATACACAGGGCATATTTTCTTGCCGGTAGAGGTGCTAACTCATGTTCATGGAATGTGATTGCCGGCTGACTGCTAGCAGGTGTCAAGACTGTAATTATCTGTTCAACTGGAAGGTCCTCATTGACCATGACCTTCTGCAGGTATTCCTTCAGGGCCAGCTGATGAGTGGTGGACCTCTTGATTAATTCAAGGATGGAGATTCTGGCTGGAGTGCGATCCAAGTGCTTTAACAGATCATACTGAGTTCCCGGCACTGAATCTTGTTCCTGTTCCTGCTCTTGCGGCCCCTGCACGGGCTCTATCTCTCTCTGTGGGAAAACACGGTGGAACATCCGTCCACTACGGAGCGGCGCTACGCCTTGACGCGCCTCTGTCGGGGCAATATTAGGAGGAGGGTTGGAAGAGGAGGAAGGAATGTCGGTAGCAGAGATCCTGCTAGGGGATACCAAAGGGGAATTCAATGAAAGGGGCGCCCCTGTAGGAGGCGTAGTAGTGGTGTTTAATAGAGATGCCCCCGCGGGAGGCACGGGAGGAGTATTTGAAGAAGGTACCCTCGCAGGAGGCGTGAGAGAAGAAAGGGATATCCGAATGCGAGGGGTATTGGCAGGTGGTGGAATAAGGAGAGATCGTGGCACAAAAGGTGGTTGTACTGATGGTGGAGGAACTCTTGCCGGTGTAGGAGTGGTAGAGGGGGTAGCGGGTGCTGGCGGTGAACGGAGTAGGAGTGGCCTGGAGGGCGCGGATGTAGGATTGGTGGTGGAAGGTGGAATGGCAGGTTGCTGTGGTGGTAAGCGGTTAAGAAGAGCGCGAGCCGGCAAGGCCGTGGAATTGGTGGTGGTAGGTGGGTTGACGGGGCGTAAAAGAGAACGTCCCGATAGGAGACTAGAAGGAGAAGGAGGAACGCGCAAAAGGCGCGGAGTTTGATTTTGGTTTGGATCATGGTGGAATGCCCCGACAGAGGCGTTTTCTTCGTGCCATCCCTGCCCTCTCTCCACCTCGTAGAGAGACGTGACAGGGTTCACGTGTTGATTAGGAGCGTGCTCCGGCAATGGATTACGGACAATCCCCATATCCTGCTGGGGTGCTGGAGCTTGCTGTGGCTGAACTTGCTGCGGAGCTGGCTGTTGTTGTTGCTGATTTTGCTGTTGCCGATGCGGCCTTCTCTCTTTCATGGTGGCGATGACTTGCCTCATTTCATCCCAATTAATGCCACCCTGGTCATTCAAATCATAAATATGATCTCTGAAATGGAAACAACGATCAAGGTTGTGACCAGGGGCGCGGTGAAATGCACAGTAACGGGATGTGTCAACATTGTCGGGCCACACCGTTCTTTCTTTTGGTAGGACGAGCAGGTTGGCGGCCATCAAAGCATTAAAAATGTCAGGGAGACTCTCTGGGAGTGGCGGATAATGGGCCCTCTTGGGGCCAAGCGGTGGTCTCCGTTGTTGTTGGCCATAGTTGGAAGGTGGGGGGACCTGATGGTATTGTGGTGGTGCTGGAGGGTCGGTGCGAGGCGCTTGGCTCGGTGATGGAGCAAAAGAAGGTTGGGGTGTGAAGTGGCGTTGTGGAGCGGAGGTAAAATGGGGGTTTTGCTGTGGAGGTGGCGGAGGTCGTGGGTTTGACTGGTGGTGGGGGTGACCAACTACGCCAACCTGCTCGTTTATGACAGTGCCCTCAGTCGTGGGCCCGCTGTTGACATTTGTATTCTTTTTAAACAGCCGAGGCTTCGGCTCAAACATGCCCATGATGGGCGAATCCTTCATTTGTGTTTGTATATAACGAGCTCTTTCATAGAGCTCTTCCATAGTTGTCAGCCGATTCATGGCCAAAATGTGCCGGAATTGAGGAGTTGCATTAGAAATGACCATTTTTACTTGTTCTTGTTCCGACAATGTGTCCTTCAATTTCTCGGCCATAGACCGCCACCTGTCAGCAAATATAATGAAGTCTTCCTCGGGCTTCATCTTTTCAGCGACCAGATCTGTAACAGAAAGGGATGGTCCTACCCGGTCTCTGTACTTTTGCAAGAATTTCCTTTGGATAACATCAAAATCCCCGGCATCAGCTGGCTCCAGAGAATAAAACCATTCGAGGGCGGGTCCCTCAAGAGATCTCCTGAATAAATAGGCCAAAGAGGCTTTATTGTCTTGCCAGAAAGAAGTCTCATATCGGAAATCCTTTAAATGAATGAATGGGTTGCCTGTTCCATTATATCGCCGGAAATTCGGCATTTCAGAAGGTGGTAAATGGAACACTGGCAACGTAGGAAGAGAAATTTCCGGAGCATTCTTAGTTGCTGTAACCTTCTTGAGCTGCTCCTCCATGCTGGCCAGCTTCTGAAGCAAGAGAGTGTTGGTATCGGGCTCGACTGGGGCCTGATTCTGAACAAAAGAATGCGGTATAGGCGTTCGTAGAATCCGAGGAGGTTGGAAGGATTGATGCCTAACCGCCGAATAGCTCGCCTGCTGGGCCGGCATGGCCGCAGTAGGCGTTTGTGGACGAGAGGAAGGGGGATGCAAGACCGCCTGGTCATTAGCAATCTGATGGCCACTCACGGCCGGAGGGGGATTAGAGGAAGATGAAAGGACGGATTTCCCCTTTAAAGCGGCCTGAATGGCTTGCCGCTGGGAGTCATCCAACTGGGAGAGAGCTTGGATCAAATCTGTGACGTTGATGGATGAGGAAGGGTTCCCCGAAGTGTTGGAAGATGGAACTTGAGACGAAGGGTCCGCCTCATGGATGGTGGTATCGACCACATGGACTTGTGAGTAATGGGGGTGAGGAGGAAGGTAGTTCCCCTCATAATAAACAGAATCTTGGAGAGGGTCCTCATATTGACCAAATATGTTCTCATTCTCATCATCATAAGAGTACCCGTTGCCTGACATGTTGATGGTTTTACCTGAACGGAGTTTCATTCTTAAGAGAGAGGATGTTTAATGAAGGAACTATCACAAAATATTCAATCCAAACAAAGCAATCAAATCACCCAACTATGTTTTATGCAAACAAGGTTGGCAAGAAACGCAAGATTTTAATGTTTGATGTTTGAATTTAGGGTGGATTATTTGTGAAGGTTCACTCTTTTGCCAAATGAGACCTAGTTTGATCCGAATGTAACCTCCGGGTCAACTAAGTTCTTCTCTCTTTTAACAACGTATAGGTTCTCTAAACTCCAGGTACTTCGAGGGTACAACCAGCCCGGCGTCCGTGAGGGAATCCACGGGTGCGGGGACTTACGGAGGTCTTGGAAAAGGGATTTCCGGTCCAAAGAGACGGAATGCTCAATGGAGGGTCGTCCCGATTCCAAGAAGGGTGTGTGGATCCTAGGATAGAGAGAGGAGGTCTCTCAACCAAGCCAGCAAATCAAGATAATCCAATCAGCAATGTAATATCAAGACAAATGCTCAGCAATGAATAATAGCCAATCTGTGAAAAGAACAGTAAAGACACGCCTTTGGAAAGGTCGTGTTTACAGCAAGAGGAAAGACACGCCCTACGGCAGGTCGTGATAAAATGAAAACACGGCAGCGTGGCTGTCGTGAACTCTGTGAGGGTCTCACAGACCGTAGAAAAAAAATGCCTTAGGGTGAGGCGTTATAAAGAAAGGACGCCTGCAACTGAGGACGTCAAAACTCAGAGACACGCCCTGATGGAAGGCGCTGATAATAAATGAAACGCCTCTGAGAGGGGCGTTAATTCACAGGCAATATGATAAGGATGCAGCGAACAGCAGTTATGATAAAGAGAAACGCCCTAATGACAGCCGTTGATAAGAAGTGAAACGCCTCGAAGAGGGGCGTTATTCCACAGACAGTATAATCAGCATGTAACAAACCGCAGTTATAGAAACAGACGCCCTGGAGATGGGCGTTAATCAATGAAACACGTCCCTGTAAGGGGCGCTAAATAGCAGACGAGAAAATAGCGGAGATCAGGCAAGCAGATGCAATAAAGACACGCCCTTGAGGGGGGCGTTAATTAATAAAAACACGTCCCTGTGAGGGGCGTTAAATCAAAAGACGCCCTTGTCGAAGGCGTTAATAAGCAGCAATTGACTGATCCGGGGAGTGTGCAGGGTGCACAATGGAGGGTGCCCGAGGGGCACAAAGGAAAGGGTACCGAGGGTACCGAGGGGAAAGGGCACGCGAGGGTGCCTAAGGGGAAAGGACACACGAGGGTGTCAAGGGGAAAGGGCACACGAGGGTGCCAATGGTGATGGTAATCAACAAAGAAAACAGTGGATGTCCCACCGTGATCGCCAATTTGTAGATCGGATTAAAAATCCTCAAATACCAGGGAGTGAAAAATAAATAACAATGATGATAACATGTATAAGATGTGATAAAGAATATAGCACGAGGTGCTAAAGGGGAGTTGTGATCGCCAGAGGGTTTACCTCAATAAGAAGAAATGAGATCGCATGTACCTAGTGAAAAGTGGGATGCGGGATGAATGTGGGTCTCCTCCTCCAACTCCAATCGGCCGGCCGATGAAGTGGGTTTTCTCGATTGATTACCTTGTAAAAGAAGACAATGAAAAACAAGGAAAAGAGAAGGGGATCAGCCAAAGTGCAATAGTATCAGTCAAGAGCCAACATAAAAATGATGAAAAGACATCAACATGCGCACCTTCTTTTTTGTTTTGTAAACCCCTAGCAGAGAACTAGGGAAGAATATGATATGCTAAATGCGGTAAAAGAACTAACGACAGGTAACAATAGTGATGATAAGAATGTGATGAACAACAGACAAGCTATATATATATATCGCCCTGCTCTCCCTGACAAGAGTAAAGGGAACCGGGAAGACGCTGAACGGATGCAGAGGGATGAAGAAAAATCAATGCTCGAAGGAGGAAGCTCTGCGTGCTTGCTTGATAACTCACGTCTTGACCTCTAAATGCTCAGGGTGCCTATTGAATACTTAAAATCTTCAACCTCTTTTACGAGCGAATGAAGTTTTCTTTTATAGTTTCAATCGGATGTGATCAAACGAGGTAATGATAAGAATGGGTAATGAGGCATCCAAGGAAGGATTAAGATCGAGCAAGAGTCCAAGGATAGCAGGGAACTGTGGGGGAAAGATGGAGAAAAAAAGGACTCTGGAGTGAAAACACGCCTTGCGTCAGGGCGTCTTTTATGAATTGACGACCTGCACAGAGGCGTTTCTTGAAACACGACCTAGTAAAGGCCGTTTCTTCCTGGGTTTAATTTTGGAAATGAAAACTTCCCTCCGTTTGGAAACTGAGATAACACGCCTGCGAAAACGGCGTTTCTTCAAAACACGCCCTGAGGAAAGGCGTTACTCAGAAAAAGCCTTTTATTTTGAAAATAGATAATTCCAGAAATTAAAGGATAATACCAGGAATTGACGCCCTTACATACGGTCGTCCTTTCTTTTAAAACGCCTTATCATAGGTCGTTACTTTATCAAGTAACGCCCTTAGTCAAGTCGTGATTCACAAAAATGCAGGAAAAATGCAGAAAACTCATGAAAAATAGAAAAACTTTATATTATAGGAATATTGAAGTCCACTTGGGGCGTTTACATAATAACATGAGATTTGATCAACAAAATGTCAATTTTGGCGTGTCTACACCCTCCACCTCAGCCATCACCCTCCACCTTATCTAAAGACCATTCAATTCCCTAGAGAACCATTACTACCCTCATTAACTCCACCCTCTCCCTAGGCACCCTTTCATTCTCCCAAGCCACCATTCCACCATCCCAAGAGAGAATCCCTCTACAGTTAGGTGTATCCACATCCAAGCCAGAGAAGATGATTGGTCTAGAATCCCGACTCTCCCCACCTTTGCCAAAGCAAGTCAGAATAATCATAGGGGAATCTCTAGCCCATTGGTTAAAGAAATGTCCAAAGTTGGGAATCCCAAGCACACTTTACCCGCTTCAGGAGCACCATTCTCAAGTAGTGCCCATCAACTCCTTTCACACCACGTTTCAATCATACTATGAGGTAGAGACTTTGGATGATCTTATCATGGGCGTAGAATGGCAACTTGAGCTGACTAGCATGTTGGATCTGGGAACCGACCGACCTAAGAGGCTTGAACTCATTCACCTATGTGTCGGGTCTATCACCTCGGTTTGCACCATTAGTTACTACACTAGCGACCTCCTTTTATTCCTCCCCACACCCGATGAGCCTGACTCCATCCTCGAATTGGAGCTACTTGTCTCAGGTAGAAAGCCAAGCCATCCCCTCGAGACCGACACCCCTTCTCCCATCACCCTTAGGGATGACCCACCACCTTTTGAGGACCTAGAAGGCATAGAGTTCCTCTCACCAAGTGTCCCTTTCCATGATCCCTTTGACCCCTTCCCATGGGAGCTCGGGTACCCAAGTGGCCCACCCGCGCGCCTTAGTCACCACCCACTACTTCCTACCCCCACCCACAATGTTTGACCGAACCCACCTCTTCCTAGACCCGGACCATGTAAGGGAAGCCATGGCCATGGGCAACATACACCTTGGGAATGAGGAAGCACCCCGCTCCAAGATTTCCACCTTCCTGGACCCCTTTGATCTTTACAAGTGGAAACTCAAAGGCCAACCCACACCTCGGCACATAGAAGTTGCCTCCTGGATAGGGATGCATATGTCTTGGCATATCCCGTCATTCGATCGGGTTAGTGAGTCAAGCCGTCCCATATATGTCACCCATACTTTGAGTCTGGTGCATGATTGGTCCATATTCGGGTGTAACGGCCCTCCCCCATTCATTACCTCCCACAAAGGCAACCTTGTGCATGATAGGAACATACATGGATGTCCGGGTCCCCCGACATTTGCCAAACCCTTACATGATAGAGCCACATTTGGATGTCTCGGCCCCTCAATCTTCAAAACCCTTGATAGGGAGTCTAGACATGCTAGGTCCACTTTTGGTTGTCCAGGACCCCCATTACCAAATAGCAAGTCAGCATTCACAAAGTTGCATGATAACCTTTGCAAGCACATCAACGAGAGCAACGAAATTTACAAGAGGCAGGCTGACTTGCACAGGCGCCACCAAAAAGTTCAAGTGGGTGATTCCGGGATGGTGAGGAATGAGAGGCTCTCCCCTAGAGCCATCTCAAAACTGAGGCCCCGTGGGGTTGGTCCCTTCACGGTTCTGAGGTCCAATGGCACCATCGCTTATGAGTTAGACCTCCTTAAAGAGTACGGAGTTAGCCCCACTTTCATTGTGGCAGACCTTGTGCCATACAAGGGCCCTGATAACGCGGAAATATATGTCGTTACTACACGCACGCTAACAATCTTAAAACCAAACTCGCACAAAATGATCAAAAGAGAACGTAGTACTATGGCAAGCACGGGTCAAATCCAAAGGAAAGAAGTGATTTTTAGAGTTAAAAACCTTGGAGTCCTTTAGAAAACACTTGTGATTTTACTTTGCTTAAATAAAATTGTGAAGTGATGAACAAACCAAACACTTAATTAAAAACACCTATGACTATGCGCCTATGCTATAGAAAATAATTACATGAAGTGAAAAGAAGAGATAGAAGAAGGATGTAGAGAGGGAAGAAGATCAAGAACTAGATCAAAGGAATAAC
Organism: Amorphophallus konjac; assembly: GCA_022559845.1. Classification (NCBI taxonomy): domain Eukaryota; kingdom Viridiplantae; phylum Streptophyta; class Magnoliopsida; order Alismatales; family Araceae; genus Amorphophallus; species Amorphophallus konjac. Next base: position 417,470,311 of record CM040118.1, read on the forward strand.
TTTTTCATTAACTTAAAAGAAAGAGTACATGAAGTGCAAGATAAGCTTACAACAAGGATGTGACGAGATTATAATGAAGTAAAATGAAACTAAAGCAACAAAAATAAAAGGAGCCTGAGATATGAAGATGGTAGCAGTAATGGTGATGACGGTGCTGTCCTCTCTTGGCCTTGGATCACGAACCACCTTACGGAAGATGTCGTCTACGCAGGGAGGAAGTCATCTTCGTCATTGAAGCTGCCTTTGGAGGGTGAATAACTTTGAAACCAAGATGAATTAGGGGATGTCGAAGAATAAGAAGTTGGCGAGGAGGAAGAGAGAAAGATCTTTTATGAAGAACTCAAAGAGAAAATAAGAGCATAAGGGCTTCAAAATGGAGGAATAATAGAAGCTAGCACCTCGGATGGATAGTAAAATCACCGGACATTAAGTTTAAAAATGAGAAATAAATTCAAAACCAAAACGAATTAGAAGATGATGCAGAAGAAGAAGTTGTATAACACTTAGAAACAAAGAACGTTCATGAAGAAAGCAATAGGAGAAAATGACTAGAATGGGGAGAAATAAGGGGAAAGATAGAAAGAACCACTTGTTCGATGATGAACAGGACAACACAGTGAACAACATAAAATATCTTGAAAACTAGAAGGAATGGGAAGATGATACAGAAGAAAAAGTTGTTGAGGACTTAAAAATAAAGAACTTTTGTGAAGAACACAAGAGGAGAAGAGAGACGGATGAGAGAGAAATCATTGACCTAAGATGTGAGAGGGAGAGGGTGAAAATTGTCAAAAGAAGAACTTCCCTTTCTCCTCCTTGTCATGGGCTATTTACAGGGAAAGTTGGGTCAATGGAGGGTGGAGATTATATCAAAAGGAGATGGATGGCTGAGATTTAAGTAGAATATGATGTATGGGGAAAAGAAAAAGGAGGTGGGCACCCACTTTCTCGGACTTTGGGCACCCCATTTCCCAAGGCTCATCATGTCTCTCCTTTATTTCAAACTTTGAATTCAATTTTTTCTTCCAACGAAAATATGTGTTTCTTTTCCTCAATTTCAAACTTTTAAATTTTCTTTTCCCTCCAACCAAAATATGTGCTTTTGACTTGGTCAAAGTGGTGATGACAGTTTTGCCCCCGGCTTCTTTTGTAATTACCTTCGGTGTCCTGCACACATATAATTACGATTTAGTTCATAAAAATTACTATAATGTGCACATGAATAACAATTGCTTATAATTATGCAATGGAGAATTAATGTCCATGACTCTCAACTCTATTTTATTAAATAAAATCTTCAAATTAATTAATTTACGTGAAAGGTCCAATCTACATGCGAAGTTGAGATTAACGATAGATCATGCATAATTGCCTAATTATATGCACATAAAATGGTGCATATGCAATGAATTATCATAGAAAATGAACACTTATCACACCCCCCTACTTGAACATTGCTAGTCCCTTAGCAATGTAAATAATTATAGAATTAGGACTAGCAAAGACTCATGTGTCACATTTCATGGTAAGAACATTATGCACATTGATTTAGACTTTGGAGTATCACAAGTTCAAGTAGTATGTATTCGGAACAAATTTCATCAGTCCATGTGTTTAGACCTTTCCTCAAGATACACTCAAAATTAAATATACATTTGTGTAGGAGTGATATAACTTGACTAGTGATTACCCAACAATCTAGATGAATGAGTCTTCTACATTACACTTTAAGATGATTTTCAATTCTGCCCACATCTCGAATTAAGCTCTCGAATTACATGTAGCTTCACTCTGCCTATTTATTCATTCCATTTTTTCTTTCTTTTTTTTCCTTTTTTTTGACACATGGTGCTGCACATCCATTCGCCGTTTGACGCGAACCTCAACTCTTGCCTTAGGAGATGCAGGACCGGTTACTAAGTTCAGGGGCATTTTCCATGTTTTTTTTTGCAGGTAGCTTTTTCCTCACGATTACTTTCAACGAATGGGCATAATATCAATCATCACCTAAGTGTCAAGTAAAATTCTCATCATCCTAATATTTGTCATCCACTAATCTTGTTATTGTGCAATTGTGTGTAAGTTCAATAGAATTTTCAGGTGTATTCTGAGGAAAAGGCTAAAGACATAACCAATTAATTCACCCCTTTAACTTGCTACTCTCATAAGTAAGACTCTAAGTCCTGTCATTCTAAAAAATTTCTCATCATGAAATATGAACATGAAGCACTTGTTAGGGGTGTGATGAAAGGTTGCAAGTATTTTAAGAAGATTAGAGCTCAAGCTACCCCCCCCAACTTATGTGACATTGTCCTCAATGGCATGAGGAAGATGTAAAAATGAAGTAAAGTCATGAAAAGTGGTGGGAAGGATAGATACAACCTGAGAAAGAGGCGCCATCTGCAAAGAAATACTGCTCCATGCTCCATGCTCCTTAAACAAAAGAAGAAAATCAATCAAACATTATTATTATTATTTTTTAGAAGAGAAAGAAGAATTGGGTTGTCTCCCAACGAGCGCTAAATTTTATGTCTTCAGCCAGACGCAATAGAGCTCACAATGGGTCCCTCAGCCTAATAGAGTCTACCTGCGGCATTGGAAGATGCTCAATATAAGGTTTTAAACGTTGACCATTGACAGTGAAAGTTTGACCCATTTTAGGATCAAGAATTGTTACTGCACCATGGTCAAATATTTTAATTACCACATATGGACCATCCCATCGGGATTTCAATTTACCAGGGAATAATCGCAGCCTAGAGTTAAAAAGTCAGACCTTTTGGTTGATTTGAAAAGTTTTGCGTGAAATCTATTTATCATGGAATGCTTTTGTCTGGGCTTTATAAATCCTAGAGTTCTCATAGGCTTCATTGTGAAGTTCCTCTAACTCATTCAGTTGAAGGGCTCTATGCGAACTAGCCTGTGCTAAATCAAGATTGAATTGTTTGATTGTCCAATAGGCCCTATGTTCCAATTCGACTGGCAAATGACATGGCTTTCCAAAAATAAGCCTATAAGGGGACATGCCAATGGGAGTTTTGTAGGCGGTTCGATAGGCCCATAAAGCATCATCTAATCTTTCTGACCAATCTTTCCTATCGGGCCGGACAGACTTTTACAAAATGTTCTTGATCTCCCTATTAGAAACCTCCACCTGGCCACTGGTCTGGGGATGGTAGGGGGTAGCAATCTTATGTGTTATCCCATACTTCCTAAGGAAAGTCTGGAATTGAGAATGGATGAAATGTGAACCCCCATCCCTAGTAATAGCCCTGGGACACCCAAATCGAGAGAAAATGTTCTTACGAACAAATTTCATGACAATTTTATGATCATTAGTCCTTGTGGCTATAGCTTCTATCTACTTAGACACGTAATCCACTGCCACCAAAATGTACTCATAACCAAAAGATGGTGGAAATGTTCCCATGAAGTCAATTCCCCATACATCGAAAATTTCGACAACTAGAATAGGGTTTAAAGGCATCATGTCCTTGCGTGACATGTTCCCCACAGCCTGACAGTACTCACAAGATTTACAAAATTTGAATGCATCTTTGAATACTGTGGGCCAGTAGAAGCCACTCTGCAAAACCTTGGCTGCCGTTTTCTTACCTGAAAAATACCCCCCACAAGCTAAGGTGTGGCAAAATGTCAGAATGCTATGTTACTCACCTTCAGGGACGCACCTCCGAATAATTTGGTCTGGTCCTAAATGGAATAGCTCAGGGTCTTCCCAAAAGAAGTACTTGAGCTTAGCAAAGAAGCTGTCTTTTTCTTGTTTGGACCAACATTCAGGAATTTTTCCCACGGCTAAGTAATTGACAATGTGTGCATACCATGGAGGTGAAATGTGTGATACACTAAGGAGGTGCTCATCTGGAAATGAGTCATGTAAGGGTGTGGTGTCTGATATTATAATTCGGGACAAGTGATCTGCAACAACATTTTCACTTCCATTTTTATCCCGAATTTCCAAATTGAATTCCTGTAGTAAAAGGATCCATCTAATCAACCTTGGTTTGACATCTTTTTTAGACAGCAGGTGTCTAAGGGCTGAATGGTCAGAAAACACAATGGCTTTGGCCCCTAACATATAGGATCGAAACTTTTCAAGGGCAAAGATAATAGCAAGTAACTCCTTTTCTGTTGTGGTGTACCTAAGTTGGGCATCAGCGAGTGTGCGACTCGCATAGTAAATCACCACAGGCTTTTTATCTACCCTTTGTCCCAAAACAGCACCTAAAGTATAATCCGAGGCATCACACATAATTTCAAAAGGTAATGACCAATTGGGAGTTTGCAAGATTGGGGCATTGGTCAATGCCATTTTCAATGATTCAAAAGCCTCAAGACATGATTGGTCAAGATGGAATGGGACTTCCTTAGCCAGCAGATTAGTGAGAGGTCTAGCAACTTTGGAGAAATCTTGAATAAACCGGCGATAGAAGCCGGCATGACCCAGGAATGATCGAATTTGTTTTACTGAGGTGGGTGGTGGCAGTTTGGCAATGAGCTCAACCTTGGCTTTATCAACCTCAATTCCTCTTGCCGACACTATATGCCCCAGAACAATGCCTTCTTTAACTATGAAATGGCTCTTTTCCCAACTGAGGACAAGATTAGTGTCAATACATCTCTTCATTACTTTGGCTAAGTGATCAAGACAGGAATCAAATGTGTCCCCAAAAATAGAGAAATCATCCATGAAAACCTCTAAAAAGTTGCCCACCATGTCAGAAAAAATTGCTAACATGCATCTTTGAAATGTGGCAGGCGCATTACATAGTCTAAAGGGCATTCTCCGAAAAGCAAATGTTCCGTAGGGACATGTAAATGTGATTTTTTCTTGATCTTCTGGGTAGATAGTCACATGATTGTACCCAGAATACCCATCTAGAAAATAGAAGTATTTTTGGCCTGCTAATTTTTTCAAAATTTGGTCAATGAATGGGAGGGGAAAATGGTCCTTCTTTGTTATGGAATTGAGCTTCCGATAATCAATGCAGACCCTCCATCCCGTGGTCAACCTAGTAGGTATCAACTCCTCTTGATCATTGGTGATCACAGTCAGTCCTGATTTCTTTGGGACCATTTTGGTTGGACTGACCCACTTGCTATCAGAAATTTGATTGATGATCCCGGCATCTAGCCACTTGACTACCTCATTTTTGACCACCTCCTTCATGTGTGGATTTAATCTCCTCTGCATGTCTCTGCTTGGTTTTGCATTCTCCTCCATATAAATGTGGTGCTGACAAATGGATGGACTAATCCCTTTAAGATCAGCGACAGACCAACCTATAGCCCCCTTATGAGATTTAAGGACCCCAACTAGTTTCTCCTCATGGTTAGGTTTAAAGTCGCTTGCTATGATGACTGGCAAGGTTTGGTTTGGGCCTAGGAATACATACTTAAGGGAGGCCGGCAATGATTTTAATTCAACCTGAGGAGGGGATTGCAAAGAGGGCAGAGCTATTTCAGATTTAAGCTGAGACAAGGGTTCAACTGGGGGCCACTTCCTAAGTTGAGTTGACAAGATGTCAACTTCTTTCTCATTCTGGTCCTACTGTCCCCTTCAATCTCCAATAACTCCTCAATGGTGTCAACCGCATAGCAATCTCCTTTTTGATCATGGAATTTGGATGCCTTGAAAATGTTGATGCTGACTTTCTGGTCCCTAAAAGATATGTCCATAATTCCTGAAGTACAATCTATATTAGCCCTAGCCATGGCTAAAAATGGTCTACCCAAAATGATAGGAGTATGCTTGATTTCTTGGGGAGAAACCATGTCCAAAATAAGAAAGTCGGTAGGGAAGTAGCACTCATTCACTTTAACAATGACATCCTCAATAAGGCCCTTTGGAGTCTTGATTGATCTATCGGCGAGCTGGAGAACAATGGGTGTAGGCTTGAGCTCACCGATGTCAAATTGCTCATAGATGGAGGTGGGAAGTAAATTCACACTAGCTTCTAAATCAAAGAGAGCCTTATCAAAGGTTACAGCCCCAATATTGCAAGAGATATGTGGCGCTCCAGGGTCTTTTAACTTCCTTGGAAGTTGGTTGAGGACCACAGCACTAACATTCTCAGGGAGCCGAACCTTTTCCGGGGTCACTCGTGGCTCCCGCCTAGGAGTGCACATTTCTTTTAAGAATCTAGCATAGGTCGGGACATGTTTGATGGCATCGAGGAGAGGGATATTGATGTGTACTTGTTTGAAGAGCTCCATCATCTCCTCATTATGGGCTGGTTGTTAATTTTTGGGTTTTAAGGCATTGGGAAATGGCACTGTAGGTTGGTAAGTGCTAGGCCCTTCCTCTACTTTCCTCTTTCCCTTGAGATCCTCTTCCTGGCTAGGCTCCTCCTCACTATCAGAAGATATGTCAGGGGCCTGGACTGATAGACTAGGAGTGGACCCCTGGGGATCTTTGAGGATTTTACCACTTCTTAAGGTCGAAATTACTTTTGCATTTTCGAGCTGTGGGCCTCTTTGTGGTATTTGGCCTGATGGGTGTTGGAGGAGAGGAGGAATTGGCTGCTTAATGGGGAAGTTTGGTTATGGGAAGCCTGGATGATTATTTCGTGGGTTGGCAATGGGCTGACTTGGCAATTGGCCCACTTCCCTTCTCATGGTGGCTTTAGCCAATTGGCCCAATTGGGTCTCCAACTTAGAGATGGTTTGCTGGTGGGCTTGGAGGGTCTGTTGGAAAGATTGACTATGTGCTTGAATAATTTGTTGGAAGGATTGATTTTGGGCCAAAATTAGTTGTTGTAACTGATGGAATCTATCATCAGTTTGGGAGTCCGGGTGGTGTTGCAGAGGATGTTGATAGGTTTGTTGGGAATTGGAAGACTGCCCGTAATTGGGCTGAGGAGGTTGGTATGGGACCTGACCCTGGTTGAATCGGGGAAGTGGTTGTTGGGCTTGCGATCCTCGACCATAAGCATTTCCTTGAAATGGTGGCTGAGCTTAGAATTGGTGTTGGATGGGTGGTTTGTGAGTTTGACATGCGGAGGTGATGGTGGACTGATTGGGAGCTTGTTGATTTCTTTAATTGAAATTGGGGTGATTCCTCTAGCCTGAATCATAGGTGTTAGAAAATGGGTCATAGTTGGACTTAGAGACCCTCGGCTGTTTGGACTTGCTCATGTATAAAAGGTGGTAATTAGGCTGTTGTTGGGCAGTCGGACACATGATGGTCCGGGCTAGCACATAAAGCACACACCTCATGGTGTGTTGGGTCCGGGTATGGGTTGGACATAGGTGAGATGGTGGTTTCTTGTTTGTTTTGGGCCAGGAGCTGGTCTAATTTGTGGGCTAGCATATCAACCTGCTCTAGCTTTTGGGCCATGATGTCCACCTTGTCTAATTTTTTATGGGTGAAATTCACATCCACTCTAACTTCAGGTTCCACACGATACATCCCGGCCCGTTTAGAGGGCCCAGTGGTTCTCTCATATGAGGATAAGGAAGCATGGTTGATTGAATTCTCGCTCAACATTTCAAATAAGGCATAGGCCTCATCCTCACTCTTGCTCATAAAGGCCCCACCACATGATGCATCCACAATCTGCCTAACTTGATCATCTAAGCCCTCATAGAAAGCTTGCACTATTTGCCATTTGGAAAGCCCATGATGTGGACATTTTCTGAGGAGTTCCTTTAATCTCTCCCATGATTCATGTATTTGTTCATTTGGGAGTTGCACGAATCCTGTGACTGCACGTCTCATGGTGTTGGTTCTACCGATTGGGTAAAACTTCTTAAGGAACTCATACTGCATATCTGCCCATGTGCCAATAGGTTTCCCTAAGGTCCCTAGCCAGTATTTGGCTTTGTCCTTAAGTGAGAAAGGGAATAAGGTCAGGAGGAGAGCATCATCTGTGAAATTTTGAATTTTCACAGTGGAATAAATTTCTAGAAATTCATCTAAATGGTTATAAGGATCTGCATTGGTCTTCCCATAAAAGGATGGGAGCATCTGAATGGTGCTAGATTTGATCTCATAGTGCAAAGCAAGGACATTAGACAGTTGGATACAAGTGGATGGCTGATAATTCGAAGGAATGAAATATCCATTCATCTGTTTGGGCACCCCTAGTTGGTGTTGTTTAGCCATAGGTTGGGTTTGATTTTGAGCCTGATTAAAAATAAAGCGCTCAATCTCATTAATGGGCTCAACTAAGTCAAGGTGTCGAGATCTTCTCCCTTGTATAAACCAAGGTTAAAGATGAGAGATGGTAGAATTTTTTTATGATGATTTTTTATTTTTTTATTTTACTCAAATTAGGACAAAGAGAGAGAAGATGGGATTTTTTTATTTTTATTTTTGTTTATTTTTTTACGCAAACATAAACAAGTTGTCACACAAATTACCTAATGACCTAGATGTGACCTAGACCTACAAATTGGGTTTCACAAAATAGCTAAAGTGTAACTTGAGTTCACTCTCAATATTTTCATCGGTCAGGTAAGGGGTGGGGTAGTGGGAGGCTTTTGTCCCTTTCGCAAGGTCCTAATTAAAAATCACTAGCCCGCTTAAGGCATTTACCGTCCGACCGTCTTGCCTTTGGCACCGATTTTCATAAGAGGGTAAGCCCAAATAACACAAGAACCACAGTGTGAACCTAGGGCCAACGTCTACTGGATTTTATTTAAGGTCTAGGTGATCCAAAGATGTAAGGGAATTATGGTTTGTAGGCCAAGGAAGGGTGATGAAATCTCCACCTTATCTTGCTTATGGGTGTTGCTCTTAAGATACTTTGAAATGATATGCAACAAAGCAAGTTCAAACAAGGGGTTCTATGCAAGCATGAAAATGCATGAGCATGCTTTTGGAAAAGTTAGAGTACTCACCTTGCCTCCCGCAATCTTCAACAATGCAATTAACAACATTTAAATAACAAGGAAAAATAAAAACTATCCTAAATGATGCATGACCTAATGCCTGAAAGTGTGGTTTCTACTCTTGGAATGAGAATTTTTATTTGGTTCAAGTGAAGAGTTTTTTTTTTATTTAGTGAACCTATCTAACCACAAGATATGAAATGTAGAGAAATGAAATTAAAATGAAGGAGGAAAAGTTTGGATACTTACTTGAAAAGCGTTCCCCCGTTCTTTTTTTATTTTTAAATGAATGACAAAAAGACTAAGGAAAAGATGGAGAACTTACCTCTGATTTTTTTAAATTTTCAAGTTGCTTTTTCTCCCTTTTTTTCTGTAAAAATAAGAAAAGAGAACTTTATTAGTACACTATAAACATAAGGAAAACAAAGTTCTTAAGTTAAAAATCATCATTCTTCCCCGGCAACGGCGTCAAAAATTGATAACGCAGAAATGTATGTCGTCACTACACGCGCGCTAACAATCTTAAAACCGAACTCGCACAAAATGATCAAAAGAGAACGTAGTACTATGGCAAGCACGGGTCGAATCTACAGGAAAGAAGAGATTTTTAGAGTTAAAAACTTTGGAGTCCTTTAGAAAACACTTGTGATTTTGCTTTCCTTAAAGAAAATTGTGAAGTGATGAACAAACCAAACACTTAATTAAAAATACCTATGACTATGCGCCTATGCTATAGAAAATAATTGCATGAAGTGAAAAGAAGAGATAGAAGAAGGATGTAGAGAGGGAAGAAGATCAAGAACTCGATCAAAGGAATAACTCTTTTCATTAACTTAAAAGAAAGAGTACATGAAGTGCAAGACAAGCTTAAAACAAGGATGTGACGAGATTACAATGAAGTAAAATGAAACTAAAGTAATAAAAATAAAAGGAGCCTGAGATATGAAGATGGTAGTAGCAATGGTTATGACGGCACCATCCTCTCTTCGCTTTGGATCACGAACCACCTTGTGGAAGATGTCGTCTACGCCGAGAGGAAGTCACCTTTGTCGTTGAATCCGCCATTGTATGGTAAATAACTTTGAAACCAGGATGAATTAGGGGATGCCGAAGAAGAAGAAGTTGGAGAGGAGGAAAAGAGAAAGAACTTTTATGAAGAACTCAAAGAGAAAAGAAGAACATAAGTGCTTCAAAATGGAGGAATAATAGAAGCTAGCACCTCAGATAAATAGTAAAATCACAGGATAACAAGTTCAAAAATGGGAAATAACATCAAAACCAGAAAGAATTAGAAGATGATGTAGAAGAAGAAGTTGTAGAACACTTCGAAAAAAAGAACGTTCATGAAGAAAGCAATAGGAGAAAAGGACTAGAAGGAAGAGAACTAAGGGGAGGAACAGAAAGAAACACTGGTTCACAGATGAACATGATAACACAGTGAAGAACACGAAATATCTTGAAAACCAGAAGGAATTGGAAGATGATATAGAAGAAGAAGTTGTACAAGACTTAAAAAAAAAACTTTTGTGAAGAACACAAGAGGAGAAGAGGGACGAAAGAGAGAGAAATCGATGACCTAAGATGTGAGAGGGAGAGGGTGAAAATTGCCAAAAGAAGAACTTCCCTTTCTCCTCCTTGTCATGGGCTATTTATAGGGAAAGTTGGGTCAATGGAGGGTGAAGATTATATCAAAAGGAGATGGATGGCTGGGATTTAAGTAGAATATGATGTATGGGGAAAAGGAAAAGGAGGTGGGCACCCCTTTTCTTGGACTTTGGGCACCCCCTTTCCCAAGGCTCATCATGTCTCTCCTTTATTTCAAACTTTGAATTCAATTTTCCCTCCAACCAAAATATGTGTTTATTTTCCTCAATTTCAAACTTTTAAAATTTCTTTTCCCTCCAACCAAAATAAGTGCTTTTGACTTGGTCAAAGTGGTGATGACAATTTTGCCCCCGGCTTCTTTTGCAATTACCTTCGGTGTCCTGCACACATATAATTACGATTTAGTCCTTAAAAATTACCATAATGTGCACATGAATCACAATTGCTCATAATTATGCAATAGAGAATTAATGTTCATGACTCTTAACTCCATTTTATTAAATAAAATCATCAAATTAATTAATTTACGTGAAAGGTCCAATCTATATGCGAAGTTGAGATTAACGATAAATCATGCATAATTACCTAATTATATGCACATAAAATGGTGCATATGCAATGAATTATCATAGAAAATAGACACTTATCAGGCACCACGGTGGTACCTAGTGAGGATATAGAGCCCACTTCCTCCCTTGAGAGAGCACCCACCCCCATGAGCACACCATCAGCCCGGAGAGCCCTACATGAGCAAATTGAGATAATATTGGATGAACATGTCACCACCGCCAAGAGCAAGGTGTCTTAGTGTTACCTAGCTTGGTGGAAGGATCGGCCTCCTTTGGAAGACTTGTGGGGCTACCTACTGCAGCACTGTCTGAGCAAGGAAGACCCTTACTCGACATAGTCGAGTTCTCCACACCCCGGGGGTATGATGGGGACATCTCTTACCACTTCATCTTTTTCTAGGCCCCGATGATCGCCGACAGCGTATAGTCTTGTTCGCCACTTTATTTCGAGTCATATGATGTATTTTTCATTTTCTTATATGAGTCTTGTCATGTAATTTCCCTTTTATTTGAGTCGTGTACCTAGGTTAGCAAGTTATTTACCTATGTTTAGAGTCAAATGGGCCTCTAGTCCATCAATTGGGCCCATTGAACCACCCTTGGACATGCTTGGTCTTTAGTGTAAATGTCAAGGGTATTATGGTCATGTAAAATGTTGGGTTCCTATAAATTGGACCCAACCCCCCCATGAGTTGGTTAATGAATATTTGCTGCATTTTTTGAAATTAAATCTTGAGTGTTCATTTGGTGAGAAGCCAAGTGTGAGGGTGAGAAGCCCATACCCCAACCCCCCCTCTCTCTCTCTCCTGCACCATTTTCTCTCTCCTCCACTTCCTCTCTCTAAAACTTGCGCCCCCTTCTCTCTCCTCTCCCCTCCACATCACCCTCCACCTCATCTAAAGACCATTCAACTCCCTAGAGAACCATTACTACCCTCGTTAACTCCACCCTCTCCCTAGGCACCCTTTCATTCTCTCAAGCCACCGTTCCATCATCCCAAGAGTGAATCCCTCTCCCCAAGCCACCCTTTCACTCCCCAACACAACCCTTCCCATCCCCAAGGCCCCTATTAACCACCCCCATTAAGCAACATTCTAACCTTGGAGAGAGATCTTGAAAGGGTGCAAGGCCCGAATTCAGAGGGGGGTGAATGAATCCCTCTTTAAAACTTTGCCCAATTAAAACTTATAACAAACAGAGATACGGAATTAAAGCTAACAGGTGCCTTGATTGACTTGGATGCTCTCTTCGAATGATGAGCAGAAGATCATATAGCCTGACCTTTTGATCAACTCTATATATACTAAAGAGATGACTCGTCGGTTCATCTGATCAGATTGGCTCTTTCTCTCGAGACCAGAGTCAAATTCTCGGTGTGCAAACCAAATACCCACTAGATGGGAAATATAGATCAAGCCTAAGCATACATCTAGTGGATCAGACAAGGTAATCAAATCACGATGGACAGACGGTTTTTAGGTGGTTCGATCCTCCCAACCTACGTCCACCCCACACTCAAACCAGAGTGTGGATTCCTGCTGATACACAGCCTAATCCGCTGGACCTCACATGTCACTCCCCGTACTCCATACCGTCGAGGTATTATCCGCTTTGGCCTACCGACCTCACGGTTTTGTCCCTTTCTAACAGTGATCGGCTCCAGAATGGGGGACTTCCCGGGCAGGTCACCCATCCCAGTACTACTCCCCATTAAGCACGCTTAACTTCGTAGTTCTTTTCAAGAACTAAGCCAATACTTCAAAAGGCGCCTCGGTGATATAGAGTACAACTTAGCTATATTTGAGGGTGTTACATCACAGCTTGCCTACAACTGTTGATTCACAGCTTCAACTGCTGGGCATTACAGCTTGAGCCAACCGCTGACGAACAGCTTGACCGCTGTGCAATACAGCTTAGCCGACCAGAGGAACCGATCCTCTGCAACTGCTGAGTGACACAGCTTGCTCTGCTGACTTATAGCTTGAAATAGAGGTATAGAAGAAAACAAGAAATGAAGAATCACAGCACCGGAATGCTGAAAGAAATTACAAATCAGTTATAGCTCTCGCAGGAGCTGACTGGCCTAGATTTAATCCAAGGTCCAGTGGAATAGGTCTTCAGGCTGATTCAATCTTCTCTTCACGATATCTCTCACTCTTTCTTCCTTTTCTTCTTTCTCAAACTCTCTATCTTTTCTTCCTCCTCCTTCTTCTTACTGCTGCTCTTTCTCTCTTCTTCTGTCTCTCCTCATATCTCTGTTTTTTTCTCTTGATTTCTCTATCAGTCCATCATCTTCTTCTTTGCGCAGAAGAAGGGTCTTATATAAAGCTTCAGTCTGGGACCTACGAGCTCACACCCTAGACGTGTGAAGGGAACACTCCCGTCAAGAAGCTTCAGGAATGTATTAGCCACGTGTCAAAATCTGGATCTGAGAATCCACGTGGCGACTTCTTTCAGGGACAGTTCACTTTGGATCACGTGCCCTTCTTAACAGGTCACGAACATTTATCTTGTTAAAATGTCAAAACATTTGACAGTTAAACAGGTATGAGTATTGCACAGACTCGATGACGTATATGAACTAATGTGCATGGACCTTGTTTTCATCAAGCTAAAGTGTATACTGACATTATAACCACTAGCATAAAATATGCACAGACCCAATAGCAATCAGTGTGAAAATATGCACAGGCTTTAGGCATGTATGGAAGATGTCCACAGACCTTGGGGTGCTTATAGTGAGACATGCACAGACTCACTTTATGCATAAAGAAGATATGCATCGACCTAAACCCAACTGACATGAAATGATGCACAAACCTCGGTGACATACGAGTAGAAATGCACAAGCTAGCATAGTGCACAAGGAAGATGTGCACCGACCGTGTTGTGACATATGACACTGATGCACTAACTTAAATGTTCACAGCAGCTAAAGTTGCACAGACATGTGTGCTTGCAGCAACGAGAGTTGCACGGACTTGGTTAGCACAAGGTAGACTTGTACCAGCTGTGAGAATGCATGAAATGCAACTTGCACCGAGTTCGGTCTCGCACACGCCAAGTATGCACCGACTTTAATCTACGCAATGTGATCTTGCACCGACATGATGCTAGCCCGAGAATGCATGAAATGCCACTTGCACCGAGTTCGGTCTCGCATAAGCCAAATGTGCACCGACTCTCATCTGCCAAGGCAGTGTACACAGACTTGAATGCACAGACATAGATGCACATGAACAGTGACATGCACTGACTTTGTTGTGCAGCCTAACTGAGATATGCACGAACCTTGGCTCTAGACAATTAACTCTGCACTTACTTAAGCCAAGAAGTGCACTGACTTCAACGTGCACGCTATAGTCATGTGCACGGACTTTGACTGCATTTGCTACAGTGCATTGCACCGACTTGAAACATGAGCTAAGGTAAGCATTTGAGAGGTGCACTGACTTGATTGCGTGTAACGGTGCGAGAGTTGCACCGACAGGGTGTGTACAAGAAAAGTGTGCATCGACTTGATGTGCTAAACATAAGTGAATGCACTGACCTTGAAATGCACATTGATAAGGTCTGCACGGACCTTGGTCCCCAAAATGCATATGAGCAAAAGCACCAAGTTTAGCAGTTTATGCACGGTCTTCATATACACAGACCAACAGACTACACCAAGATGTGCACTGACCCTAAACATATACACTGGCGTAATGTTCAGACAGAGTTATGACATATGCATGATTAATATCGATACTTTCTATATACTCAGTAAGTATGCATGGACCCTCTGAGTGTGTATGCAGCAAGCAATCCTCATTAGTGCAGCAACATTCAATCTTTCATATGCAGACACATGGTGACTCATAGTGTTTGCTATCATCAAAATGACAGGGGCACAATAGATCTCTCCTTCCCTCTCTCCCTCCCAACCCAAATTCGCAGCTCCCCCCCCCCCCCACCTGCTAGAACCCCCCTCCAGCCCCCATTCTCCCCCTCCCTCACCTTGGTTCGCCCCTCCCAGACCCCCTCACAGCCAAGGGTCACCCCCACACCCATCCACCCCATTTCCCCTCCCATCTACCCCCATTTCCCATCCCTCATCTCAGCTGTCACCCAGAGACAGTAGCAGTAGGGTCGTCCACTAACTTGAAGCAGCGGCCACAGCATCTCCACCAGGCTTCTGTTGAGACGCTATGGACGGATTCAGAGGGGGGGGAATAAATCCCCTTCGAAAATTCTTGCCAATTTAAAAGATTAAGCTACAAACAGTAAGCTATGCAGAATTAAAGATTGATTAGCTTAACTGAATGTGCGCTATAATGAAACATGGACAAGACATATGATAGCTGACTCAGGGCTATGAGGAGGCACACAGTCAAATAGATGGTCAGCGAAAGCAATGTGCTACTCAGCAACTTCAAATGGTTTGTAGGAGTAGATTACGCACACTAAGAAATCTTAAAGCACTTAGTCAATTAAAACACACCTAGGCATTCATCTAGCAAAAATCAAATAAGAAATCAAACCATGGTAGACAAGAGATTTTTAGGTGGTTCGATCCTCCAGACCTACATCCACCCCACACTCTAACCAGAGTGTGGATTCTGCTACCAAACAGCTTGAACGGCTGGGCCTCATGGCTTGCCAACAATCCACTGGGCTTTACAGCTTGCCAACCGCTGGGCATTACAGCTTCGCCGACCGCTGACTAACAGCTTGACCGCTGGGCCTTACAGCTTAGCATCTGTTGATACACAGCTTAAAAATGGAAATAACAAATAAAAGATAACGATGAAATCAACACCAGAAAGCTGACATTAAAACCAAAACTAACAAGCTCACGCAGGAGCACTGTGTCTTGGATTTGATCCAAAGAACACAGAACAGAAAGATCCTCAGATCTAGACTTCTGAATGCTTCTTGCTCACAAGCTCTTCAAACCAGCACCTCTGCTTCTATCTCCCTCTCTCTCTCTTTCTCTTTCTCTTTTTCGCTAGCTCTCTGCTGCTCTCTCAATCTCCCTTTTCTACTCTTCTCTCTTCTCTTCTCTCGATCTCACAATCATCCTCTTCTTCTTTCAACTCTCTGCAGCTCCCTTTTTCTTCTCTCTTCTCTTTTTCTTTCAGAATCTCCTCTTCTGCTGCTCTCTTCTTACCTCTTTCTCCTTTCCACTCTTTTGCTCGCTTCTTTGATCGCAGACGAGGCCTTTATATAAGGCATCAGGCAGGGTCCCAAGAGCTCATGCCTTGGGCGTGAGTGAAGCTCATTCCCGCCTTTTTCAGAGAGGCCACTCGTCAGGTGTAGAGGGAATCTTAATCCACGTGGCAGAAGATGCTTCCCTAGGATCACGTGCCGATCATTAGCTCCCTGGGTCGATCTGCCAACATTCCACCATTTCTGGGAACACGAGTCTGGTCTTAGCTCGACCTCACGTGCTGTCTTTAACCTGTCAGTCATAAGAGAGGCATTTCATCAAACATGCTGTTGTCAGCTAGTTTTCAATATGCACAGACCTAATAGAAGCTTAGACGAGAAGAATGCTCGAACATAACAACGTGCTTAGACTTCAATTGCAAATATGCTCAGACCTACATGTGCTGGGACTTGAAGCATGCTCAGACCTTCATAACATATGATCAGATGTGCACAGACATGGTACAGCAAGATGAGAATAATGCATCGACCTTGTTTATCGGAAAAATAGGCCGCTGCACTGACCTTGAATGGTAAGAGCACAGATGCACCAACCTTCTAAATAAGCATGCTACAATAGATGCACAGACCTTGTTCACCCATGTATAGACCTTTAATACACAAGCCACAAAGTGCACCGACATATATATGTTTCCAGGCAAACAAGCACAAACTCTATACCATGTATCCATACAACTAGCACCTACATTGTTCTGCCTAACGATGGATGTGAACAGACCTACATATGCAAACCAACTGAGTATGCACCGATGTTGTTTGAACCAAAGAGCACATTGCACCGACCTATATGCATGAAGCACAAACGTGCACCGACCTGATGTTCTATAGAAGAGAGAATGCACCGACCTATTTTGCATGCGTGCAGCACCAAAGCTTGCACCGACCTTGTTTCTGCTTATTGCAGATCTGCACCGACTTTGTTTAAGCCAAAACATGCACAGACTCAGTATAGCATAAGGTGTGTAAGCACATACCTTGAGAATGATGAAACGTGAGAGTGCACCGACCCAAAATGCATGCCAGGAAATGTTGCACAGACCTTAAGAATGATGATCGGAAAAATATGCACTGACATTATGCGTGGTAGCACAGGATGTGCACCGACTTCGTTAGCACAAGTCAAGACTTGCACCGACTTCAGAAAGCTAGCATCGACCCTAGTGTGCTTAAAGAACAACTAGCATCGACCTTGGGTGAACAAGAATTGCAGCTAGCACTGACTTGGATGTAGACATACTCAAGGTAGCACAGACGCATTGTATACTCAAGATGAGATATGCACAGACCTGTCTATATGCATGAACAGTAATGTGCACAGACTTCGTTTATGCTAAGACTGACTTGGATGCCAACAGACGCAGACCCTTTGACATGCTAACATAGACTTTATGTAGACTGGCATCTACTTAGTTTATGCATGATGCTCAATTAACATTGACTTCTAATGCATTACTATGCATGCTAACACCGACCTCACATGTAGGACATAACATGCTAACATAGACTCTGTGCAAGCTAACGTAGACTCTGATGCATGAGACAATGCCAACTAGCATGGACTACATGCGAAGGACACAGTAACTAGCACAGACCTTAGATGCATGCAAGAAAAACTAGCATCGACCTAAGATTCGTGAAATCTAAACCTGCACAGACTTTGGAACGCACTGACTATAAAATGCACTGACTATAAAATGCACACAAAGTGTTCGACCAAATGCCATGCACACAGGTTATTCAGTAAACGGTCATGTGCACAAACTTTATGCAGACACGTTGACTTTATATGCATAGTACTGTCTTTGCGTTGACTTTTGTTTGACCTGTGATGCATTGACTTATATGAACAGTTGTACAAGACTTTATGCAAGACTTGTATAGAGACATCCATGAACATGCACAAAGACATGCACAGACATGCACAGACATGCAGACAACCACATATGACATCATGCATTACTAGTCATAGTGTTTGTCATCATCAAAACACAGAAATCCAACAATCTCCCCCTTTTTGATGATGGCAACAATATGAGTTTCATGAATTCTTCCCCTTTGACTTCATCAAAAAGAGAAAACAATTTAAACTAATGCTTCCCTTGTGCATTTATTTATGCAAACATGCATATGTAACAAATGGAACTATATGACTCTAAAAATACTCCCCCTTTGACATGGCAGAAAGTGGAGTACTTATATTAAATCACATATGCAGACAATGTGGCACACTGTTCTTCCTCTATGCTTTTTAAACAAAATGCAGACCTACTATGGGAATGGAAGTATAGTGATCAGACTTGGAACCAGTGCATGACCTGTCATCAAAGATGCACACTCTCCCCCTTTGCATATTCTCCCCCTTAGACAAACCAGACAATTTTTCCTCTATGATGAGCAATGACAAGAAAATGTTTGAAGACCTCGCATAGCCTATGATGTCAATGCATAGAGTGAACCTATAGGGATGAACTCTGGTTATCCAATGAATCAATCTGGAATATTCAACCATAAAGATTTTGAAGTTCAGAAGGCTGCAAGTGAACAAGGTAATAATGACAGTGGATTCTCACATTTGTATGGTCTACAGAACCATCAGGATTTACTGGCCAAAAGAATTATGATAGTGTAATCTAGTGAAAAAGAATCAGGCTGATGTGCAGAGATCAATCAAAACACATATATTTCAGGAACAATTTTTGATATCAGTTGAAAGGACCAATGATAATAACAGAGATCAACAATTAAGCAAATGCATTATTGAATTTTCAAAGACCCTGAGATACAGAATTTTTCAGTAAGTTACCAACTTCATAAACCAAAATTTAGGTTTTAGAGTCTTCCACTATAAAAGCTTATGAAACCTTTGATTGACAGATATGGTTTAAGAATGATGTAAACAGAGTTTTTCAAAAGAAACCATACTCATATCTGAAACAAATTTTGAATAAAAATGAACCAAATGCTCATATAACACTTCTAGTTCAACCTTCTTCCTTCTTACTCAGTTTACTTTCCATGACTTCTTTAAGAGTTACATTAGGCAGTATTGGGAATAAACACTCGTGAAAGCATCTTAAATTTAACTTTTCTTGCAAAAATTTTCTGATGCACATATTTTTCTGATTTTTCTTATTGACATCAATTTATTTTTCAATGAGCAATTTTGATTTAATCAACACCTTTTTACATGAGGCACAACACGTCTTAGGTGAAGTGACCCAGTTACTCAGTGTGATAACCGTATTGCTTCTCTATTTTGAGAACAGGGATAGCATTAGAAGTATCTTTGGCATGAGGAGACACCTTGATTAGAGGCCAGAATTCCCAGTTACTTGATACAGCCATGCCATTGCTCTGCCATATTTTCACATTATTTTTAATGATTTTTAAGCAGAGTTAACTATGGTACTTCATGACACAGTCCTTTGGACAGGTTTCTCAGTAGCCACAGTCATTGCTCTGTCCACAATATTTCTTTTAGGACAACTTCAGACAAATTTAATGTTTAAGAACAATACTTACACTGTCCATCTCAACCAAAGTAAATCAGGTTTCAACTTTTTAGATTTCAGGAAGTCTTACATGAACTTATATAAGCCAAACAGTTAAGGTTTATTGAAAAATTGAATCAGATATTTTCAAGTTCTTTGAGCTCAAACTTAGGAGTACATTAGACTTAAACCAATTCCAAATCAATAAATATTCTTAAACCTGTATAATGGAAGATTTCACATTAAAAATGTTATAACATTTATGAAGCAGTCTTCAGACTGAAGGTTTACTTCAAATCTCAGTTCAGTTAGTGAATAAGTAGCAGCAACCATTAGAAATATAAACAAGCATGCATAGAAAATGATGATTTCAAAACTCATGCTTGTTACAGAGTTTATCAAAGTGAATCAGCCAGATTTTTAGGAAGCTTAGTTGAAGAGTAGTAAACTGATAGATATTTCAAGTTATGCAACAAAGATTATGAGATTGAGATTGAACAGAGGTTCAGAAGATAGAAGCAAAGTCTGGATTTCAATCAGACCAAATGAAGCTCTCCTTCAGCTAAGTAAGGAGTAGTAGACAGAGTTTCAGATTTTAGAATTCAGATGAGAATCAATTGGAAATTTGCCAACAATGATCATTTGATGATGTGAGTCACTGGAATGACAGATCTGGCAAAATAAATCAGATAGTTGGACAGGAAGAGTTCAGGAAATGACAAAACTGAAGAATTTAAAAAAAAAACTCCCCTTGTCTATATGCAGTGAGTCACTTCTTTTTGGAGTTTTCAAGATAAATGAAATGCAATGCAGTCACTACATGCATGCATATGCAGTGGCTTTCCTAAAATCATTACAAGTACATGAGTGGCATGGCCATCATGTAGGGACAACCAGACTCCCCCTGACTATATGCACTATAATCCAGAATTCTAAATGCCACAAATGCATGACACTTTATGCATGGGAAATCATGAACTATGCTTATGAATGTATGGACTGCCCTATGTGCTATATGACCCATGGTACCAGGCAGAGGTATTGGTCTAAAAGATCACCTCACACATAGTAAGAACCTCCAGACATATTTCATCTGCCCTTTAGTAGCTTACCATTTGATATACCATAGTGGTCATGCATGGCAATGCAGTGCTAATGCAGTCCTATATGCATCAGATTTTTAAAGGATACAATGCAAATTCGGACAAACATCAAAACACAAATCATGTGAAATTTAGATACTTTCAGAGAATTCTAATCAGAGGATGTCTATCAACAGAGTTGAGTGCAAAGCATAAATTTCAGATGAGCAGAATTCAGAGAGTTCAAATTTGACAATGCAGATGATGAATGAATATGCAAAAACAAATTTAACATGCTATGCAGTAATCAAAGACAGAAAAACTTGAATGACAGAAATTGAGTAGAGTTAACATGACAGACCTGGTAAATGCAGAACTGGGGTTTTCATTCTTGAGTGCCTTGGTTTATTACCCCCAAAATATTCTTTAGCCCAAGGCACATCTACAACATAATTTATTTTGCACAAACAGGCACCCAAGACATCTTGGGTCCTGAAATAACAGTGACACCCTTGGCAGGTGTTCTCAGTAGTTTTTCAACTTGTTTATCATCAAAACACATGAGATGACAGTTATCAATAGAATGCTCTAACTGTCCACAGTAATGGCATGATCCAGCAGTTTTAAAACTCTTTTGATGCACATTACTGTAATCATGAAATTTATTAGGAGAATTAAAATTCTTTTTACTAAAATCAGCCAGCCAACAATCAACAGCTCTGTGGCCTGGCTTTCCACATTCAAAGCATGAAGAGTTTTTCCTTTTATTAATCAAATTATTTCTATCAGCAGCCTAGAGAATAGGGAATTTTACAGATTTTGAATTCAATCCATTTCCCTGAGCATGCCAACAGTCCTTGACTGTATGGCCGTGCTTTCCACATTCAAAGCACCTAATGTGCTTTCCCTTAGAACCAAAAT
This sequence comes from Amorphophallus konjac, assembly GCA_022559845.1. NCBI lineage: Eukaryota > Viridiplantae > Streptophyta > Magnoliopsida > Alismatales > Araceae > Amorphophallus > Amorphophallus konjac. The sequence continues at coordinate 417,492,043 of CM040118.1, forward strand.
TATTTCTTTCAAAAATATTTTTGTTAATAGGGAAATTAACAAATCCAGAATGAAATTTCTTTCCCTGATTATGCCAACATTGAGCAGCAATGTGGTCCAATTTGCCGCAATGAAAACATTGAATGTTCTTCTTATGATTTGCATGATTTTTAGCATGAACATTCCTATCATGCCATTTTCTAGCATTGAAGTCATCATGTTCCATTACTTTATATTCATGCATGAGATGACCTACTTTATGACAGTAGAAGCATTTAATTCTATTATTTTGAATATGAGAAGGTTTCTTCATATTAGAATTCCAAGCATGAATTCTATCAGATTCAATTCATCCTTCTTCATGATAAAACAATCATCCATCTCATGACCAAAATTTTCACAATAAAAATATTTAACATCCTTTCTTTTAACAGAGAACATCTTGGCCTGAAATTTTTCGGCATGCAAATTGTTTCTTTTCTTTTTCAAATTTTTATTCTATTTTTGAGTTTTAACTGCAGAAGATTTCTTTGGAGATGTCCTAGAGGTTCCAGCTACATCAGTGCTTCGGACAAATGTGGTGTAAAGCTGGTTCCTCATGACCCTTTTTGTTTCAAAAAAGTTGTCGGTCTCCTCACTTTGATTACTCACTTCATCTTTCAAGGAGATTTTTGACTTCTCTTTACCTTTTAGAGTTTTTGACAGAGAGTTTTTTCGATCACAAATCTCATTTTCTAGGGAAGTAATCTAAATCTCATAACTGACAATCTCTTGTTCACTGCAATTAACGCATTCACTTAGCACTTTGTTAGCAGTTTTATATTTCTCAATTTCTTGTTCCAGATTGCTCAGTTGTTTAGATTATGCATTACATATAGTTTTTCCTTTTTCCAAGGCAAACAGTCTTTCAGACATGGCAAAGTTCAACAGCTTCAATCCTTCATTTTCTTTTATCAATTGCTCATTCTGAACTAGTTCATTAATTAGGACATGATCACTTTCTAATGATTTCAGCTTATTTTCTAGTTCAGAATTCTTAACAGCAAGTTCATTATTATCAGATTTTAGTTCACTCAGTTTCAAATTAACATGATCAAGCTCTTTTATTGATGAGGGCATCTCACAACGCTCTCTTTGACTCGGATCGCCTGCATCACTTTGAGGAAGCCCGGCTATGTGTTCACATGTTATTTTCCTTTTCTTTGAGTCATATCTTATGTACTTTCCTTTATTGAGTCATGTTGTTTTAGTCATTTCGCTTGTTATGCTTATTTGGGCCTTAGTACCTTAGTTATGGGCCCATAGGATTGAGTCTAGGATATGCTTGGTCTTTTGTCTAATTTTCAAGGGTACTTTGGTCATGTAAAGAGTGGATGCCTATATATATGCCCCACCTCTCTCCATGTACTCAACTTTTGATGAATCAATTTGAATAGAAGCAAATCCCAAATCTTTCTCTCCTCCACTAAATTTCTCTTTTCTCTCTCTCTCATTATCTCTCTCTCTCTCCTCAAGGGAAGGGGCGAACCCCTCTCTCTCTCCTCTATCTCCCACCTACAACCTAACTCCCCCTCCCTCATTCAAGGACCTCCCCAACTACCCACCACCCCAATAACTCATCCCCAGCCCCAAGATAGCATCCACCAATCCAAACTCCACCACCCAACCACCAACTACCCAATCCACTTCCTTAAGCACCTCTCCACCTCCCCAAGGCTGAAGGAGTTTCTCCCAAGGCCAAATTTGAATCTCCCTCCCATCTTACAACCCCCCTACTAGGACTTGGTTGCCCAAACCAGCCCCATACCCAGCCCAAGTTCGCCCTCCCCCATCCTCTCCATTGCTTACCTAATGCAGCCCCCCTTCCCCTACCCACTCCAGCCAGCTCCAGCCCCCTCCACCCACCACCCCTTGACTCTCCAGCCATCCAACAGCCCTCCATCAACCCCCTCCTCTTCCACAGCCTTCAGCCACCCCAATCCCATGCTAAACCTTCACCACCCCTTCACCCAAATCTCTTTTCATTTTCAAATAAAGTCCAGGATCGCAGGCAGCAGAGTGGTAGCAGGTTGCAGCGAGCACTACGTCGCCATCGTGAGGTTTCTGGAGGCTTACCATACATCGTAGGAAACGTCCTCGAGTCAGATTTCTAATGGTGGTGGTCCCGTGACCATCCAAGCTCGGAGCTGATCGGAGGAGCCGATCTCGCCGGACTGCGCTTCCCATCTCCAACTGGTGACCTGAGGCTGAGAGTGGAGGCTACCACGACCAGGTCGGTGAAGCTCTAGCTGCAATCTTCATAGGGAAGGAACTTCGACCAGTCCCCTTTCAATACCAAGAAGGAGGAGGCCATTCGCCCTCCCGAGCCCCCAATTCCAATTATTCTTGTCGAAGTGCGCAGGCTGCTCCCTACTGTTCCAGGTTGGACCACCCCCCAGTCTTCTGATCAGAATTTTCTTCTCTGACCTCCTTTTGGGGTCCCGTCAGTTCTTGCTCAAAGCTGTTCTAGCCATGGTCGTGTCAACACCAATTTCATCTCAATCGGAGTTCGTTAGAGTTCATGGAATCTTCTGCAACAGACCTCATCGGTTCTGCACCGGACAGAGACAGAATGAGTCAGTTCGGTTCCAGACTCTACCCCGGCCAGCAACGTCATCACAAAATTCACCAAAAATTCAGGCGTCATCCTGGGTCAGTTTAGAAAGTTTAGGCACCAATTTTGACTAATTCCGAGCTCGGCTGATCCCATGGTGGTGCCATCATCAACAACCTATCAAGCTGTTCCTTAAGCTAGCAGAACCGACGAAGCTCGACGAATCGGTTTTCTCTGTTAGTTTCCCCCACCCCGCCTGGCCGGCTTATAGCCCCTCCCTGCGTGGAGGTAGTGTTTTGCTGTAACACATTAACCCCAACCCCTTGTCCCACCCTCCTGCGTGAGGAGTAGTGTTGTACTTTATATATTTTCAGGTCAAGCGGCATCGACGTGGCGTGCGGGTGTGTACCCACGCCTCCCCGCTCGCCCTCATCTTCGTCCGGGATCGGTGTCTTCACACCGATCAGGTGAGTGACTGGTCCCTCCCTTGCTGGTCCATACTTTGCTAGTTTAGTATTATCTCTTATGCTCGTCGGTCGGTGAGGGAGTGTTCGGACCCGTATTTGTTCATTAGTGCGCCCACCGCGGATTGTGAGTGAGACCAACCCAACCCCACGCCCCGGCGTGCTGGCTGCCCATGAAGTTGGGAATCCCAGACCCTTAGGGGTCAGCCTAAGTCAATCTAGTCCTTCGAATATTTGGGTCCCACCTCGGACCCTCGCCATCATCCCTGGTACCACCGGGAGATCGTATGAGCCGTGCGAGTGAGCCACTAACGTGAGTCCGTTGAAAGTGCTTGTATGCTTGCGGATCTAAGTCCCAGGTTCAACAACTTATCCATTATCATCTTTGGGCTGTGCCACATCAAGTGGTATCAGAGCGGTCATAGGCTTGTTCTTACAAGTCTAGTCTTGGGTCGTCTTCACACTAGGTCATTCATAGGTGCATCCGCACACCCGTGCATAGCCCACCCAAGTTTGCATGACCACTCATAGTGGAGCTTTTTATCAATCCAATCCACCCTCTTCCAATTCGACAATGAATCCCAATCCCCAAGGGAATCCTGCCAACAACAAGCATGAGCTTCTCGATCACATGAGATTTCTAGTGGAGGGTATGGCTAGTATCTTAGGACAGCTTGATGACATAACGACCCGGCTTGAGCAACTTGAGGAGAATAGGCTGGCCCCAAGGGAGGGTGATAGGAGGGTACCTCCCCCGCATGAGGAACCAGCCATAAGAGAGCTCAACCTTGACCATCCTCCCGAACCGGAAAGAGACCCACCTCCAAGGAGGAATGAGAGACCCCCCTGGGACAATCCGGATGACCACTTTATGAGACTTGTGAAAGTAGATGCCCCCACCTTTGATGGGTCTCATCACCCAAGCATCTATTTAGATTGGGAGGCGGCTATGGACCAATATTTTGATTGGTACCCAATGACCGAGGATAGGAGAGTCCGGCTTGCAAAAATGTAACTTACCAAATTAGCTAAGACTCATTGGATGAACATTGAGGCATTAAGGATAGTTAGGAGGGAAGCTCCCATCACCACATGGGAAGGAACAACTCAAACTCAAATATGTCCCTCCCTCTTACCATCAAAACCTCCTAGATGAGTGGCAAGCCGTAACCCAAGAAGGGAATATCGTTATGGAGTACATTGAGAAATTTGACTACTACCTTCTTAAGTGTGGAGTCCAAGAGGACCCCGCCGTCACACTATCCCGCTTTAGGAATGGGCTTCAATTTCACATAAAAAAGGAGCTATTCATGCGTCAAGTAGCCACTCTAGAGCAAGCCTACCAAGTAGCCCGAGATGCCGAGAAATTCTCTCGATACACCCGAATGTTTCCCCCACGGGGGATGGACCCAAAATCCATGGTACCTCGGACCAAACCCCCACCTCCTCAACGAGGACTCCTTACCACCCCCAAGGGAACTCCTCCCACCCGGGCAGCCCCTCCTAGTGGCACCCCTCCTCTTCGCCCCACAAGTGGGCCCCCCAACCCCACTCTCAATAGACCAAATCCGGCACCCACTCTCCCTCACACTAGGGCCGCCCCAAACCACCAAAGTGGGCAGCAATGCTTTAGGTGCCTTGGGTATGGACATTTCACCAATCAATACCCCACCAACGGCGCATCTAGCTTGCTCATTGAGGAGACAACCCCCTTGCCCCAAGATGAAGTTGTAGAAGAGGTTGAGGTGTATGAGGCCTCTCCCGATTGGGAGGAGGAGTATGAGAATCACTACATGGAGACCAATCAAGAACAACACCCTCCATCTACCGACTCTCACCTTGGAGTGGTTAGGTGCACCCTCACTCAAACCAAGTTCAAAAGTGGCTACCACCAAGTTCGCATTAGGCACGGGGACGAGTGAAAGACCGCCTTTAAAACTAAGGACGGTCTCTATGAATGGCTTGTCATGCCTTTCAGTCTTTCCAATGCACCAAGCACATTCATGCGTGTCACGCCCCGAGCGCGGAAGATACCCGGAGATGCGCGACGTGTCTATATCAATCATATCAATCAGAGTGGTCGTGTATTCGACGCAAAGACAGAGATGCGCAAAATAGCAAGATAACCCAATCCTTTATTTCATAATGGATAGACTATTACAAATCTAATACTCTGTTTAAAAAAGGAAAAGAATACATATTTGACTCAAGAAACTATAGGAAAGACTAGACGACACTTGAGCAGCTCTATCATTTTCACTCTTGAACATTCCCATCCGATTGACTTCCATCGTCGTCGGACTTACCTGAAAAGTACAAAGGGACAAACGGAATGAGCGAACGCTCAGTAGAAAATTATATCTCAAGTACTAGCAAGGGGTTTAAGTAATTACATCTTTCATGAATGCAATAAAGCTATGCATGCTCGCATAAAACGACAAGATAGAGAGAATATAATATCAAGAAATAAGATGAACTTAATCATGAACTTCCAACAAGATGACAAGTGTATTCAAGGTATTCAAGCAAGCACGTTTAACAAGTCATGTCAAGAACTTTGGCTATCATGTATCAAGCAAGTAAATTACCCTTTTTCGGGCCACGCATTTCATGTAAAGTCAAGTACGATTCAAGTACAAGATGTGTGTGGAATGTCCAATCAAGCAAGTCAAGTACTCGGTATAATGCCAGATACCTTATCATTTTAACTCCCATGGGCACAAGTACTTTCGGGTGCTCCTCCCAGGACCAGATCGGGCCCTATATGCACAGGCATTTATCATGTATTTTTGACATCCACTCTTGTTTATATAGCCAATATAGAGTTTCAATATTCAAGCTTGTAGACATGTATGACAACTTTGACAGAATAGAGTCCAAAAATATGACAAAGGACATAGATTGGCGATAATAACGGTAAAATCACGATATCAATAAAACTAGGTAGAATATGGTTCCCTTAACTTAGGTCCCATGACAAATCAATATGGACATTCTTTATATAGAATTGAGGTCCACATAAACATTAGATCAAGCAAGATACCCTCATTCTTATCATAGAATTGAGGTTTACAAGAACGACATGATATGCCATGATATCATCATCCCATTAAGAATTTCTTATGATATACTCTTTGTATAATCATAAGGGCCGGTATACCATGTTTCTTTAGATTGACATGACAAGGATCGTGTAATGGGTTTTTAGGGTACAACCAACTCAGTCGGCCTTGAGGGAATCCAAGGCTACGAGGAGTCTTACGGAGGTCTCTATGACTAACTCGCTAGTCCAAAGGAACGGAATGTCCAATGGAGAGCTTGTATGTCAATGAGAGTTGAGTGTGATCGATGAAACAACGTGAAACGTGGGACTATACTCACGGAGTGGAGAATAGTGCCGATATATATATTATATAACATAGGAAATCACCGGTTAACAAAAACAGGGAAAAATCAGTTTTACAGTAAAATAACGACTTAGGTCAAGTCGTTTCTCAAGTAATTAACGCATAACAGAATGGCGTTTACATATTTCTATTTTACAGAATTTTCAATAATTTTATTAATTCATGAAAAACACGCCCTAGTCAGGGGCGTTTGTCAGGTAAGTAACGCCTAACATAAGGGCGTTTACATATGTTCCGTTTTGTAGAATTTCATTATTTCAATAATTTATATAAAACGCGCCCTGGACAGGGGCGTTTCTTCAGAGTTGACGACTATACAAGCAGGCATCTCATTATTTAAATATTTGACAGAATATAAATAATTTTCAGGATTTATTTAAAACACGCCCTGGAAAGGGGCGTTACTGTTTAATTTTATTTTACAGGATATACATAGTTCAGGAATTTACAGAAAACGTGCCCTAGTAAGGGGCGTTTCTTTTCAATTTACGCCCTGTGATGGGGCGTTAACAGGTGTAAAACGACGTTGTCAAGGTCGTGAATTCAAGGAATTTATAATATTTCAACAAATAAATTTCCAAGACAGGAGACATGATCATGACAAGAAAATTAGCATGAATTTACAGGTAGAGTCATGCAAGATATTAGAATCGATATTTCATATTTATTGAATTTTAAACAAGATCAATTATTGATTACATGCGATTGTTCATGAAATTAACGCCTGTATACAAGGCGTATACTTTTAATTAACGACCACTGTGATGGTCGTTTCTTTTAAAGTAGCGCCCTATTCAAGGGCGTTTCTTGAAAAATTTACAGAAAACGTATTAAAACTACATGCAAACTGTATAAATATATCATGCATGGTGCTTCTTATATTTATTTTTAGTTTGGGCTACGAGACTTGAGAAAATCCTACCTTAGTATGGTCTGGATGAAGGACACGTGAAGAACTTGATAGGGAACAATACTCTGTTTGTAACAGAGTCTTCTCGGAAGAAGAAAAGTTGATGCTGATGAAGGCTTCCGACCTTAATCAACCGCAGCAGGACGCACAGAAGAGGATGCAGACGAATAAGTTGTTTGATGAAGGACCTTCGTTCTTCACTTTGTCAACTCACTGTAGATCCTATGGAAGAAGAATTGCAGTCATAAGTTTCTTCATCACACATAATCAGAGGAGAAGAAAGAGGAAGAACAGTACTTTGTTCTTCACGTATGCGGCTTCCCTAACCTGTATAGAAGAGAAAGAGATGAAGAGTCAGTAACTCTTCATATGATAGAAAGAAAAGAACATTCAGTTCTTTACTCACCGTAGCAGACGATCGATCAAATAGGTTTAGGGTTCGTTCGATCAAGACTATTTATAGGATTTAGGAGTCCTAACAAAAGAAGTGTTTGATTGAGGGTAATACATCCCTAATAGAGTCCTTACTCTAACAGACACTTACTAGATTAGGTTAATCTTTCCCTGGATAAGATCTGGGTCGAACGGGTCACGAACTGAATTAACGCCTTTGGTCAGGGCGTCGATTCTTAAATTAACGACCTAGTTCAGGTCGTTTCTTAAGAAACGTCTTGTATAAGGGCGTTCTTTATTTTTAAAACACGCCTAATATATGGGCGTTTCTTTCACTTACCTATTTGGTCGCGTGAGAGTTGACGACCACATTCGTGGGCGTCCTTTCTTTAGTCACGCCGTATGTAGAGGCGTTTCTTTTTAAATTAACGCCTTACCCAGAGGCGTTATCTTTAATTTATTTTATTTTGTCTGTATTACTTCTGTAATATGTATGTTTTTAATTTTATTACAATATTCATTTATCAGGGTTGCTACACCCTCCCCCACTTAAAAAGAATTTGGTCCCCAAATTCAATATATATAATTATACACGTGGAGAGTGTATATACCTCTTAGAATAACTCAGGAAATCGTTTCTTCATAGATTCCTCGGTCTCCCATGTCGCTTCGCGTTCGGGATTCTTATTCCATTGCACCTTGAGCATGGGAATAACCTTATTCCTTAGAGCTCGTATTTCTCGATCTAAGATCTTCATAGGCTTCTGTTCATAGGTGAGATCTTTCTGGATCACCAGATCTCTATGTTCAATAATATGAGATGGATCGTGCACATACTTCTTCAACATGGATATGTGAAATACATTATGTACCTCGGACAATTGAGGAGGCAATGCGATGCGATAAGCAACCTCGCCAACTCTTTCAAGTACCTCAAATGGTCCGATGAATCTTGGCGTAAGCTTGCCCTTAACACCAAATCTTCGTATGCCATGTCCAGGCGATATCTTGAGAAATACATGATCTCCGATTTGGAATTCAAGATCTCTCCTTCTTGTATCTGCATAAGCTTTTTGTCTCGTCTGAGCAACTTGCAATCTTTCTCTGATTACTTGTATCTTCTCAGTTGTATCCCTTACCATGTCTGGACCTAGCAGTTGTTTTTCTCCAACTTCGTTCCAGCATATGGGTGATCTGCAACTCCTTCCGTATAAGGCTTCGAAAGGTGCCATTTGGATACTAGCTTGGTAGCTATTATTATATGCAAATTCCACTAGTGGTAAATGATCGTGCCAGCATCCTCCAAAGTCAATGATGCATGCTCTAAGCATATCCTCAACAACCTGGTTAGTTCTCTCGATCTGACCATCCGTTTGTGGGTGGAAAGCAGTACTAAAGTTGAGCCTTGTTCCTAACGAATGTTGTAATCCCTTCCAAAAATGAGAAGTAAAGCGGGGATCTCTGTCAGACACGATTGAGACAGGAATTCCATGTATCCTGACTATTTCCTTGATGTACAGTGCAGCTAGCACATCAATTGACCATCGGCTTTTTATTGGCAAGAAATGCGCCGATTTAGTTAATCGGTCAATGATAACCCAGATTCCATCATGTCCTCCTTTAGATTTAGACAAATCCATGATGAAGTCCATACCAATATCCTCCCACTTCCACTTAGGAATATCTAGAGGGTGTAGTTTTCCAGCAGGCTTTTGGTGTTCCGCCTTGACCTATTGGCATGTAAGACAGCGTGATACATAGTCCGCTATTTCTCTTTTCATATTGGGCCACCAAAAGTTCCTCTTTACATCTTGGTACATTTTAGTTGATCTAGGATGAATAGTGTACCTTGATCGGTGAGCTTCATCTAAGATCTTCTTCTTTAATTCCGGACAATCAGGTATACAAGTTCTACCTTTGAATAATAATCTTCCATCAGAAGTTAGTTGAAAATCAGATTGTCCTTCTAATCTGCCCTTGATTTCCACTAATATAGGATCATCACCCTGAAGTGCTTGTATCTCAGATAATAAATCTGACTGTATGCTTACATGAGATAATGTAACAAATTTGGATTCCGTGTCCAAGCTTATATTGAGCTCGGAGAATTGTTCAAGTAACCTCCATTATTGTATCATACAATTGGCTATCATTGCTCTCGGCTTTCGACTAAGGGCATCAGCAACATAATTACCCTTTCCGGGATGGTATTGTATATTGAAGTCGAAGTCCTTGAGATATTCTAGCCAGCGTCTTTGTCTCATATTTAGCTCCTTTTGTGAGAATAGATATTTGAGACTCTTGTGATCGGAGTAGACAGTGAACTGTACTCCATAGAGATAGTGTCTCCATATCTTTAGGGTAAATACTACCGCGGCCAGTTCTAAGTCATGGACGGGGTAATTCTCCTCATGCTTCTTCAGTTGACGTGAAGAGTATGCTATGACCTTTCCTTGTTGCATTAGGACACATCCGAGGCCAATGCCAGAAGCATCAGTGTAGACCTCGAATTTCTCTCCTTCTATTGGTAGAGCTAACACCGGAGTTGTAGTGAGATGATCCTTAAGAGTTTGGAAACTCCTTTCACATTCCTCACTCCATTCATATCGGATCTCCTTACGAGTTAACCTTGTAAGGGGCACGGCGATCTTAGAGAAATCTTTGATGAATCGCCGATAATAGCCTGCAAGACCTAAGAAACTTCTGATCTCGCTTGCATTAGTGGGTCTTTCCCAGTTTCTTACAGCTTCAACCTTTGACGGATCTACAGATAAACCGTCCTTGGATATGACATGTCCGAGAAAAGCCACTTCTTCAAGCCAGAACTCGCATTTGCTGAGTTTAGCATATAATTGATTTGTCCTCAAGACTTGCAATGCAATCCTCAAATGCTCTTCATGTTCTTCCTTAGTCTTAGAATATATCAATATATCATCAATGAAGACTACTATGAATTGATCCAAGTAAGGCCTGAATATGCTATTCATTAACTGCATAAAGGCAGCAGGGGCATTTGTTAGTCCAAAAGGCATAACAACAAATTCGTAATGGCCATACCTGCTTCTGAATGCGGTCTTGTGAATGTCATCATCCTTGATTCTTAACTGATGATATCCCGACCTGAGATCAATCTTGGAAAAATATTTGGATCCTGAAATCTGATCAAATAATTCATCGATTCTCGGCAGTGGATACTTGTTCTTGATAGTAAGATGATTCAACTGTCGATAGTCGATACACAATCTCATGGATCCATCCTTCTTCTTTACAAATAAGACTGGTGCTCCCCACGGGGAATTACTTGGTCTAATAAACCCTTTTTCGATTAGTTCCATCAACTGCTCCTTCAACTCCTTGAGTTCAGCAGGGGACATTCTATATGGTGCCTTTGAAACAGGACCAGCACCAGGGACTAAGTCAATGGTGAAGGCCACTTCTCTTTGAGGGGGTAATCCCGGCAAATCTTCTGGAAATACGTCTGGAAATTCTCGCACTACTTGAACGTCTTCTATCTTGGTTTTCTTAGCTTCTTTAACAGTGACAAAAGCAAGGAAGGATACACATCCCTTCCTGACGAGCTTGCTTGCTCGAAGAGCCGAAATAAGAGGGGATTTACTTCGACTCTTAGGACTAGTATAAGTCAGTTCTGGAAATTCTTTGAAAACGATCTTGCTATTACGGCAATCAACCGTTGCCTGGTACTTAGATAACCAATCTGCTCCTAGTATAACATCATATTCTTTTAGATCTAAACAGATAAGATCAATAGGAAAATTCTTTCCTCGAACCAATACCTCACAGTTTTGGTAATGATGCGTGATATCCGTCTCGTTTCCGAGAGGAGTAGACAACACTATTTTCATCCATTCCGGTTCTAGAGGTAACGGGTCAGCAAACTTCTTAGAAACAATAGAATGCGATGCACCCGTATCAAATAAGACATGTGCATATTTGGAACAAATTTTCAATGTACCTTCCACTAATCCGCCTTCTTCTTCAGGTTCGGTCTCCTGTATTGCATGAAGACCAGCATTCTTTGTCACCGGGCGTTTACCATCGCCGGCTTGGTCGTTCATTAATGGACACTCGGGAATCTGATGCTCACGGCTTCCACAACGGAGACAAGCTCCTAATTTCCTCCAGCATTCTTCCATCTTGTGACCAGCCTTGTCACAATGCTTGCAGACTGTATTCGAAGGGGTAGTGGTGATAGAGAAAGGCTTGGTCTTCTTGAATTTCTGATCTTGAGAGGGAGAACCTCCATTATTGGGCCTCTTCTTAAAGTTGGGTTTGAAAGAACCCGAACCCGTGACTTGTTCCTTCTTGTCTTTTCCACGGATCCTATCAGATAGTTCCGTGGCATCTTCAAGTAATTGAGCTCGGCGCACTATTTTAGAATAAATTTGGATGTCCATAGGCGCCAATTGAGTAATATAGTGGGGCCTAAGCGCATTAAGAAATCTACGGGCTTTCATCTTCTCCGTGCTAATAAGATGCTTAGCATATCTAGATAACCTGGAGAACTGAGCTTCATAATCTGCTAATGATAAGGATCGTTGCTTTAATGCAGCGAATTCGGCAGCCTTCTTTTCTTGGACTCGGTCCGAGAAATATTTAGCATTGAAGTATTCCACGAATTCTTCCCATGTTACTTGAGTAGGATCGATGGTTGCTTCAATAGACTCCCACCAGCATCTAGCATCTTTCTCTAACTGGAATGTAGCTAATAGCACTTTGTCCTGGTCCGTGCATTGCATGACACGGAATATGCGTTCGGTTTCCCGAACCCAATGCTCGGCATCGTCCGGATCGGTCGATCCCATAAACTTCGGGGGATTCATATTCTTAAAGGCTTGGTGTAAGCTTCCAGCTCGTGGAGCACCACCTTGTGCTACCTGTTGTAGCACTTGGGTCATCCCTTGAAGGGTACGCTGCATGTTGCGCCATTGAGCACGTTCGGCAGCCATTATCCTACAATTACAATAACTATATTAGTACGTGATCGTATTTAAAGACTCGTATACTATGTTAAATCTAACCCTTGGTTCTACCCAATCTCACTGGTTTAAAGGTTCAACTTATCCTTGGACTTGGGTTTTTCCTAGGAATTGAATACCTTAGGCTCTGATACCACAAAGACTGTCACGCCCCGAGCGCGGAAGATACCCGGAGATGCGCGACGTGTCTATATCAATCATATCAATCAGAGTGGTCGTGTATTCGACGCAAAGACAGAGATGCGCAAAATAGCAAGATAACCCAATGCTTTATTTCATAATGGATAGACTATTACAAATCCAATACTCTGTTTAAAAAAGGAAAAGAATACATATTTGACTCAAGAAACTATAGGAAAGACTAGACGACACTTGAGCAGCTCTATCATTTTCACTCTTGAACATTCCCATCCGATTGACTTCCATCGTCGTCGGACTTACCTGAAAAGTACAAAGGGACAAACGGAATGAGCGAACGCTCAGTAGGAAATTATATCTCAAGTACTAGCAAGGGGTTTAAGTAATTACATCTTTCATGAATGCAATAAAGCTATGCATGCTCGCATAAAACGACAAGATAGAGAGAATGTAATATCAAGAAATAAGATGAACTTAATCATGAACTTCCAACAAGATGACAAGTGTATTCAAGGTATTCAAGCAAGCACGTTTAACAAGTCATGTCAAGAACTTTGGCTATCATGTATCAAGCAAGTAAATTACCCTTTTTCGGGCCACGCATTTCATGTAAAGTCAAGTACGATTCAAGTACAAGATGTGTGTGGAATGTCCAATCAAGCAAGTCAAGTACTCGGTATAATGCCAGATACCTTATCATTTTAACTCCCATGGGCACAAGTACTTTCAGGTGCTCCTCCCAGGACCAGATCGGGCCCTATATGCACAGGCATTTATCATGTATTTTTGACATCCACTCTTGTTTATATAGCCAATATAGAGTTTCAATATTCAAGCTTGTAGACATGTATGACAACTTTGACAGAATAGAGTCCAAAAATATGACAAAGGACATAGATTGGCGATAATAACGGTAAAATCACGATATCAATAAAACTAGGTAGAATATGGTTCCCTTAACTTAGGTCCCATGACAAATCAATATGGACATTCTTTATATAGAATTGAGGTCCACATAAACATTAGATCAAGCAAGATACCCTCATTCTTATCATAGAATTGAGGTTTACAAGAACGACATGATATGCCATGATATCATCATCCCATTAAGAATTTCTTATGATATACTCTTTGTATAATCATAAGGGCCGGTATACCATGTTTCTTTAGATTGACATGACAAGGATCGTGTAATGGGTTTTTAGGGTACAACCAGCTCAGTCGGCCTTGAGGGAATCCAAGGCTACGAGGAGTCTTACGGAGGTCTCTATGACTAACTCGCTAGTCCAAAGGAACGGAATGTCCAATGGAGAGCTTGTATGTCAATGAGAGTTGAGTGTGATCGATGAAACAACGTGAAACGTGGGACTATACTCACGGAGTGGAGAATAGTGCCGATATATATATTATATAACATAGGAAATCATCGGTTAACAAAAACAGGGAAAAATCAGTTTTACAGTAAAATAACGACTTATGTCAAGTCGTTTCTCAAGTAATTAACGCCTAACAGAAGGACGTTTACATATTTCTATTTTACAGAATTTTCAATAATTTTATTAATTCATGAAAAACACGCCCTAGTCAGGGGCGTTTGTCAGGTAAGTAACGCCTAACATAAGGGCGTTTACATATGTTCCGTTTTGCAGAATTTCATTATTTCAATAATTTATATAAAACGCGCCCTGGACAGGGGCGTTTCTTCAGAGTTGACGACTATACAAGCAGGCGTCTCATTATTTAAATATTTGACAGAATATAAATAATTTTCAGGATTTATTTAAAACACGCCCTGGAAAGGGGCGTTACTGTTTAATTTTATTTTACAGGATATACATAGTTCAGGAATTTACAGAAAACGCGCCCTAGTAAGGGGCGTTTCTTTTCAATTTACGCCCTGTGATGGGGCGTTAACAGGTGTAAAACGACGTTGTCAAGGTCGTGAATTCAAGGAATTTATAATATTTCAACAAATAAATTTCCAAGACAGGAGACATGATCATGACAAGAAAATTAGCATGAATTTACAGGTAGAGTCATGCAAGATATTAGAATCGATATTTCATATTTATTGAATTTTAAACAGGATCAATTATTGATTACATGCGATTATTCATGAAATTAACTCCTGTATACAAGGCGTATACTTTTAATTAACGACCACTATGATGGTCGTTTCTTTTAAAGTAGTGCCCTATTCAAGGGTGTTTCTTGAAAAATTTACAGAAAACGTATTAAAACTACATGTAAACTGTATAAATATATCATGCATGGTGCTTCTTATATTTATTTTTAGTTTGGGCTACGAGACTTGAGAAAATCCTACCTTAGTATGGTCTGGATGAAGGACACGTGAAGAACTTGATAGGGAACAGTACTCTGTTTGTAACAGAGTCTTCTCGGAAGAAGAAAAGTTGATGCTGATGAAGGCTTCCGACCTTAATCAACCGCAGCAGGACGCACAGAAGAGGATGCAGACGAATAAGTTGTTTGATGAAGGACCTTCGTTCTTCACTTTGTCAACTCACTGTAGATCCTATGGAAGAAGAACTGCAGTCATAAGTTTCTTCATCACACATAATCAGAGGAGAAGAAAGAGGAAGAACAGTACTTTGTTCTTCACGTATGCGGCTTCCCTAACCTGTATAGAAGAGAAAGAGATGAAGAGTCAGTAACTCTTCATATGATAGAAAGAAAAGAACGTTCAGTTCTTTACTCACCGTAGCAGATGATCGATCAAATAGGTTTAGGTTTCGTTCGATCAAGACTATTTATAGGATTTAGGAGTCCTAACAAAAGAAGTGTTTGATTGAGGGTAATACATCCCTAATAGAGTCCTTACTCTAACAGACACTTACTAGATTAGGTTAATCTTTCCCTGGATAAGATCTGGGTCGAACGGGTCACGAACTGAATTAACGCCTTTGGTCAGGGCGTCGATTCTTAAATTAACGACCTAGTTCAGGTCGTTTCTTAAGAAACGTCTTGTATAAGGGCGTTCTTTATTTTTAAAACACGCCTAATATATGGGCGTTTCTTTCACTTACCTATTTGGTCGCGTGAGAGTTGACGACCACATTCGTGGGCGTCCTTTCTTTAGTCACGCCGTATGTAGAGGCGTTTCTTTTTAAATTAACGCCTTACCCAGAGGAGTTATCTTTAATTTGTTTTATTTTGTCTGTATTACTTCTGTAATATGTATGTTTTTAGTTTTATTACAATATTCATTTATCAGGGTTGCTACAATGCGCCTCATGACCGAGGCCCTTCGGCCCTTCATTGACATCTTCCTTGTCGTCTACTTTGATGACATTCTCATATATAGCCAAACCAAGGAAGTCCACTTAGATCATCTCAAACAAGTTTGCACCATTCTTAGGAAAGAAAGTCTCTTTGCAATCCCCGAGAAGTGTCATTTCTTGACCAATCAACTAGCCTTCCTAGGATTTATTATCTCATCCCAAGGCGTATCCATGGACCCCGAGAAGGTCCAAGCCATTCTTGAGTGGCCCGAGCCCAAGACCCTCCATGAGGCCCGAAGCTTTCACGGGCTAGCCACTTTTTATATTAGATTCATCCGTGGGTTTAGCACTATCACAGCTCCTATCACAGATTGTCTCAAGAAGGGCACTTTTGTATGGACTAGGGCAGCCTCCAAAGCAATCCTAGAGATCAAGGAAAAGATGACCCAAGCCCCGATCCTTTGCCTACCCAACTTCTCAAAAGTCTTCGAGGTCACTTGTGATGCATCTGGGATAGGGATTGGGGGCATTCTTAGCCAAGAGGGTCACCCAGTAGCCTATTTTAGTGAGAAACTTTGTGGGACTAGGACTAGGTACTCCACATATGACAAAGAGCTTTACATTGTGGTTCAATCCCTTCGGCATTGAAGGCATTATCTCCTACCCAAGGACTTTGTGATCTTCTCGGACCACGAGGCCTTGAAGTACCTCAACACCTAACAAAAGCTCAATGCCCGCCATGCCCATTGGGTAGAATACATTCAGGCCTATACCTTTATCCTCAAGTACAAGATGGGTAGTGAGAACCGCGCCGCTGATGCGCTAAGTAGGCGGATAGCCTTACTTTCCACTATCCAGGTGGAAGTCACCGGGTTTGAGAGAATCAAAGGGGAATATCCAAATTACCGTGACTTTGGGACTCACTACAACACCCTCTCCACCCAGCCCAACAAGGAACATCAGGGATTCATACTCCAATAGGGGTATCTTTTCAAGGGAGCTAGGCTATGCATACCCCGGACTTCACTTCGGGACTTCTTAGTTTGGGAGTTACACAGTGATGGCCTAGCTGGTCACTTTGGGGTCCAAAAGACCATAGAGCTAGTTGAGAGGCAATTCCATTGGCCCAGTCTCAAGAAGGATGTGGCCCACATTGTGGGACAATTTCGCATTTGTGCCTCAGCCAATCAAGTGAGGCAAAACATTGGGCTTTACACACCCCTTCCCATCCCAGATCGACCTTGGGAGGATTTGAGCATGGACTTTATCCTTGGCCTACCTAGGACCTTATGCAAACATGATTCCATCTTTGTCATTGTTGATAAGTTCTCTAGGATGGCCCACTTTATCCCATGTGCCAAGACTTCGGATGCTTCTAGGGTCACCCGATTGTTCTTTGATGAGGTAGTCCGACTCCATGGACTACCCAAAACCATTGTGTCCGACTGAGATGTGAAATTCACCAGTTACTTTTGGAAAACTCTCTGACATCTGATGGGAACCCTCCTCAAATTCTCCACTGCTTATCATCCTCAAACTGATGGCCAGACTGAGGTCGTCAACCGAAGCCTTGGGAACTTGCTCCGTTGTCTAGTAGGGGACCACCCTGGGAATTGGGATCTCCTCTTATCTCAGGCCGAGTTTACCTATAATGATTCCGTCAATAGGTCCATAGGCAAGAGTCCATTTGAGGTAGTACATGGTTATAGGCCTAGAAAACCCTCAGATATTATTCCCCTTCCCCTACATGCTAGAGTGTCAGTCTCAGCTGAGTCATTTGCACAGCATATCAAAGAGTTGCATGATGACATCCGCAAGCATATAGGGAAGAGTAACGAGGCTTACAAAAGACAAGTAGATGCTCATTGGCGACACTGCGAGTTTCAAGTGGGAGACTCGGTGATGGTGAGGACGGAGCGGCTCCTTCTAGGGCCTGCCTCCAAGTTGAGGGCACGAGAGTCGGGACCCTTTCAAATTCTGAGATGACTAGGCAGTAACGCTTATGAGCTAGACCTACCTGAGGGTTTTGGGATACACCCTACCTTCAACGTGGCAGACCTGGTACCCTACAAGGGCCCCGCGGTGGGACCTAGTGAGGAGCTTGAGCCTATACCCTCCCTTGAGAGAGACACCCACGGTGTGACTCTACCTCCTAGCTTGAGAGGCTGACGTGAGCAAGTGGAGGCAATACTGGATGAGTAGAGCACCATTACCAGGAACATAGTATACCAGCGTTACCTAGTGAGGTGGAAGGGCTGTCCCCCAACCGATGATATTTGGGTGAGCCGGGAAGACCTGCTGCACCTTGACCTGGACATTTTGGAGCACTACCACAGTCGGGCGGACCCATACTCGATGGGATCGAGTTCTCCCCACCCCGGGAGATTTGATGAGGGCATCTCATAGCGCTCTCTTTGGCTCGGATCGCCTGCATCACTTTGAGGAAGCCCGGCTACGTGTTTACATGTTATTTTCCTTTTCTTTGAATCATATCTTATGTACTTTCCTTTATTGAGTCGTGTTGTTTTAGTCATTTCCCTTGTTATGCTTATTTGGGCCTTAGTACCTTAGTTATGGGCCCATAGGATTGAGTCTAGGATATGCTTGGTCTTTTGTCTAATTGTCAAGAGTACTTTGGTCATGTAAAGAGTGGATGCCTATATATAGGCCCCATCTCTCCCCATGTACTCAACTTTTGATGAATCAATTTGAATAGAAGCAAATCCCAAATCTTTCTCTCCTTCACTAAATTTCTCTTTTCTCTCTCTCTCATTATATCTCTCTCTCTCTCCTCAAGGGAAGGGGCGAACCCCTCTCTCTCTCCTCCATCTCCCACCTACCACCTAACTCCCCCTCCCTCATTCAAGGACCTCCCCAACTACCCACCACCCCAATAACTCCAACCCAGCCCCAAGATAGCTTCCACCAATCCAAACTCCACCACCCAACCACCAACTACCCAATCCACTTCCCTAAGCACCTCTCCACCTCCCCAAGGCTGAAGGAGTTTCTCCCAAGCACAAATTTGAATCTCCCTCCCATCTCACAACCCCCCTACCAGGCCTTGGTCGCCCAAACCAGCCCCATACCCAGCCCAAGTTCGCCCTCCCCCATCCTCTCCATTGCTTACCTAATGCAGCCCTCCCCCTTCCCCTACCCACTCCAGCCAGCTCCAGCCCCCTCCACCCACCACCCCTTGACTCTCCAACCATCCTACAGCCCTCCATCGACCCCCTCCCCTCCCACAGCCTTCAGCCACCCCAATCCCCTACTAAACCTTCACCACCCCTTCACCCAAATCTCTTTTCATTTTTAGATACAGTCTAGGATCGTAGGCAACAGAGTGGTAGCAGGTTGCAGTGAGCACTACATCACCATCGTGAGGTTTCTGGAGGCTTACCATACATTGTAGAAAACATCATCGAGTCAGCTTTCCAACGGTGGTGGTCCCGTGACCATCCAAGCTCGGAGCTGATCGGAGGAGCCGATCTCGCCGGACTGCGCTTCCCGTCTCCGGTTGGTGACCTGAGGCTGAGAGTGGAGGCTACCACGACCAGGTCGGTGAAGCTCTGGGTGCCATCTTCGGAGGGATGGAACTTCAACCAGTCCCCTTTCAGTTCCAAGAAGGAGGAGGCCATTCGCCCTCTCGAGCCCCCGGTTACAATTATTCTCGTCGAAGTGCGCAGGCTGCTCCCTACTATTCCAGGTTGGACCACCCCTCAGTCTTCAGATCAAAATTTTCTTCTCCAATCTCCTTTTGGGGTCCAGTTAGTTCTTGCTCGAATCTGTTCCAGCCACGGTCGCGTCAATGCCAATTTTGTCTCAATCAGAGTTCGTTAGAGTTCGTGGCATCTTCTGCAACAGACCTCATTAGTTCGGCACCAGACAGAGACAGAATGAGTCAGTCCGGTTCCAGAATCTGCCCCGGCCAGCAACGTCATCATAAAATTCACCAAAGGAGTCATCCTAGGTCAGTTTAGAAAGTTTTGGCACTGGTTTCGACTAATTCTGAGCTCGGCTGAGCCCGTGGCGGCGCCATCATCAACAACCTGTCAAGCTGTTCCGGAAGCTAGCAGAACCGGCGAAGCTCGACGAATCGGTTTTCTCTCTTAGTTTCCGCCACCCCGCCCGGACGGCTTACAGCCCCTCCCTGCGTGGAGGTAGTGTTTGGCTGTAACACATTAACCCCAACCCCTTATCCCACCCTCCTGCATGAGGAGTAGTGTTGTACTTTATATATTTTCAGGTCAAGCGGCATCGACACGGTGTGCGGGTGCGCACCCACGCCTCCCCGCTCGCCCTCGTCTTCGGCCGGGATCCTTGTCTTCACACCGATCAGGTGAGTGACTGGTCCCTCCCTTGCTGGTCCATACTTTGCTAGTTTAGTATTATCTCTTATGCTCGTCGGTCGGTAAGGGAGTGTTCGGACCCGTATTTGTTCATTAGTGCGCCCACCTCGGATTGTGAGTGAGAGCCACCCAACCCCACGCCCCGGCGTGCCGGCTGCCCACGAAGTTGGGAATCCCAGACCCTTAGGGGTCAGCCTAAGTCAATCTAGTCCTTTGAATATTTGGGTTCCACCTCGGAGCCTCGCCATCATCCCCGGTACCACCGAGAGATCGTATGAGCCGTGCGAGTGAGCCGCTAACGTGAGTCCGTTGAAAGTGCTTGTATGCTTGCGGATCTAAGTCCTAGGTTCAACAACTTATCCATTATCATCTTTGGGCTGTGCCACATCATTTATCAAATTCTCATTATCCACAGAATTCAGAGTCTGATGATTATCAGATGATTTTAATTTATCTTTCAATTCAAAAATCTTTGAATATTATTCATCATTCTTATTTTTCAACATAACCATATGTTCCTTTTGCTTGACAAGTTCAGCTTGATTTTCTTTTTGAAGTCTTTTAACTTTTTCATTATTCTCTACAATCTATCTTTTATAGATTTTATTCTCAGACTTCAATTCATTCATTTCTAAAACAGTATTTTCAAAACCTTCCAATTGTTTCTTATAATTCTGAATATCAATCAAACACGCATCATGAGACATTTTCAGTTTTGAACAATTTTCACAAGATGAATTAGAGCAGTATTGATCAATCTTTTTCTTCAGCTTTTTATTCTCAGATTTTAATTTCCTAGATATCTCTAGCAGTTCTTCATACATCACTACCAGTTCATCAAACGAGATATCTTCTGATTCGGAGCTTACCTGAGATGACGTTTCATCCTGTTTATCACCCCGGTTGGCCATCAGGCATTGTTCTTCTTGTTCCACATGTGTTGTAGTCACTATATCAAATATTTCCTTTCCAGAAGTACACCTGAGAACACAAGGAAATATGTCAGTGTTAACTGCAACTTTCAATATATTAAGAATGATATTGTTTTCACTATCCTTCAATCTATCCTCATTAGACCACTTGGTCTCATCATGAGGCAGTTTATGTGGGCCTTTTGTTGCAAGATTCCATAGATTGGAATCGATGGAATCCACATAAACGCATAGGCCTCCTAGCCATTCCTCGAAATTAGATCCATCAAAAACAGGAGGATGAACCATTAAAACCGATTACAAGCAATTCAAAGCAATTAACTAAGACCGTTAAACCACAGCCAAAAATAGCACCAAGCGCTAGCAGGATCTTCTGCAGATCGTTGGATCTGATGAACCAGAGCCTGCTCTGATACCAATTGTTGAGGTGCTATGGACGGATTCAGAGGGGGGGGAATGAATCCCCTTCGAAAATTCTTGCCAATTTAAAAGATTAAGCGACAAATAGTAAGCTATGCGGAATTAAAGACTGATTAGCTTAACTGATTGTGAGCTATAATGAAACATGGACAAGATAGATGATAGCTGACTCAGGGCTATGATGAGGCACACAGTCAAATAGATGGTCAGCGAAAGCAATGTGCTACTCAGCAACTTCAAACGGTTTGCAGGAATAGATTACACACACTAAGAAATCTTAAAGCACTAAGACAGAGCAGTCAATTGAAACGCACCTAGGCATTCATCTAGCAAAAATCAGATAAGAAATCAAACCACGGTAGACAGGAGATTTTTAGGTGGTTCGGTCCTCCAGACCTACATCCACCCCACACTCTAACTAGAGTGTGGATTCTGCTGCCAAACAGCTTGAACGGCTGGGCCTCATAGCTTGCCTACAATCCGCTAGGCTTTACAGCTTGCCATCCGCTGGGCATTATAGCTTCACCGACAGCTGACTAACAGCTTGACCGCTGGGCCTTACCGCTTAGCCTCCGCTGATACACAGCTTAAAAATGGAAATAACAAATAAAAGATAACGATGAAATCAGCACCAGAAAGCTGACATTAAAACAAAAACTAACAAGCTCACGCAGGAGCACTGTGTCTTGGATTTGATCCAAAGAACACAGAACAGAAAGATCCTCAGATCTAGACATCTGAATGCTTCTTGCTCACAAGCTCTTCAAACCAGCACCTCTACTTCGATCTCCCTCTCTCTCTCTCTCTCTTTCTCTTTTTCGCTAGCTCTCTGTCGCTCTCTCAATATCCCTTTTCTACTCTTCTCTCTTCTCTTCTCTCGATCTCACAATCACCCTCTTCTTCTTTCAACACTCTACAGCTCCATTTTTCTTCTCTCTTCTCTTTTTCTTTCAGAATCTCCTCTTCTGTTGCTCTCTTCTTACCTCTTTCTCCTTTCCGCTCTTTTGCTCGCTTCTTTGATCGCAGACGAGGCCTTTATATAAGGCATCAGGCAGGGTCCCAAGAGCTCATGCCTTGGGCGTGAGTGAAGCTCATTCCCGCCTTTTTTAGAGAGGCCACTCGTCAGGTGCAGAGGGAATCTTAATCCACGTGGTAGAAGATGCTTCCCTAGGATCACGTGCTAATCATTAGCTCCCTGGGTCGATCTGCCAGCATTCCACCATTTCTGGGAACACGAGCTTGGTCTTAGCTCAACCTCACGTGCTGTCTTTAACCTGTCAGTCATAAGAGAGGCATTTCGTCAAACATGCTTTGCAAAGGCTGCCGCGACTACATCCCTCATCTCTTGACCTTTCCTTCTAGAGGAGGTCATCTAGGGTCACCCAGATTTCAGAAAAGCCTTGCCCCACCTTATTCGGAGCTACCGTTCGAGAGCAACAACCCCGACAAGTTGAGCCTGATCTGCAGTCTGACCTTCCTGTGCCCTGGTCAAGCAGTCGACTACAAGAAGTACCACGTCCATCTCCCACCTCTTCTGCTTAGGCCCTTTGGAGGAGCTTAGCATGGGTCTCCCAGCTTTCCATTGGGACTGGTCTTACCCCAATTTGAACTCCCAGCTAGGAGATACACCCCTGGCAAGGCTTCCCTATCCGTCTGGCCGTCTGGTGGCCTCACCTGCGCAACCTCAGGAGAACGGATGGTGCCGGCACTCCTGAGATCAGACCGCGGCCATTCCAGTTATGTAACGTCCATGGGGCGTCCCTCTTCGAGTTGACTCTGGCCCCACATCAATCCGGCATCAGACCTTGGAGTTACACCCATGGTGAGTCGGACCTGTCCTCCTGCCCCTGCTTTCAGTCCGACCCTACCGGCATCCAAGAGCTTACACCAAGCCGTCCGAGTGAGTTCGGCGGAGATTTTTAGTCGAGATGAATTATGTTCGACACTCTTTCAAGCCGAGGTGGTCCCGCCTCAATCCGACGTCCCAGCTGAGAGCACGACCCTGTTCAAGAGCTCTCTGGCCTACAGAATTCGCCCCCTATGCTGTTCCACGGGATCCAGCGGCATCAGCCAGTACGAGCTCTGATCAAGGCGGGTCTTCTTCCTGGTGATTTCCAAGACAAATAGCTTTCCAGAGACTCTAGCCCCACCTTTGTCTGACTTCCCAGCAGGGAGGTCCCCTCCAAACGAGGTGCTGGTTGCAGATAGCCAAGACAGCAGACCAGGCCGCACCAACCGGGGGCCGATCTTCTTCGGCCACACTAATTTCCCCTCCCCGCCTGGCCGGCTGAGCGCCCCTCCCTGTGTGGAGGTAGTGTTTGATGTAATTAATCATTCCCCACCCCTAGTCCACCCCTCCTGCGAGAGGAGTAGTTTTGTAATTAAGCTATTTCAGGTCAAAGCGACTCCAGCGCAGCATGCGCAGAGCAAACCCACGCTTCCCCGCTCGCCCTCATCTTCGAACGGCGGCCAATTTCTTCAAACCGGCCAGGTAAAGCTCTTAGCCCTCGCTCCCTTTTAGTGCTTGTTCTTTCAATATTTGTCATTTTATCTGCCAGTTAAGAGAGAGTGTGCTCGGTTCCGAAGCACCACCGCCTTCGAGTGACCGCCGTGGGGGTAAGTGAGTGAACCCCGTGCCCTTCGGCACATTGTCGGCCCTTTGATTCGGGCACTTGTACCCATGGGGAGTTTGACCTAAGCCTTGTTGACCCTCCACCAGCAAGGGTCCAGCCCCATCCCCTCGACTCGGTATCCCAGAGTCACCCCGGGTTGAGTGTGTGCACCGTGAGAGCGCACGCCTACGCGAATTCGATAAACTTGTGATTGTGCTTGCGGTTGTAGGTCCAAGGGACATCAGTCTAGTGGTTGCCATCCCCAAGGTGGTTTCACGTCACGACTAGACCCTTGTCTTATGTTACTGTGTATAGTGTCTCATTTTCCACTTGGGGCAAGTAGAGAGACACTTGAGACTATGGACTAAGTTGTCAGTGGACACATCCGACCTTGCTCCTAGTGGATAATGCTCCTGTCACTCAAGTGTAGCAACCCTAGTTTTCTACCATTGTGGTTTAGTGTTCTGGCAGTCGAGGGTATCCTTTTATATGAGGTTGTAGTGTGGTTTAATTCGAGTGGCTGTGGTATATGTGTGACGAGGTTATTTTCCTTTAATTGTTATTTATTGCCTTTCTTGCTCTAGTCTCCATTCTGAATTGTTACTTATTGCATTGTGTATTTATCGTTGTGAGGTGGGGATCCGTGGGACCCCTACTAAGCCGATGAGATGAGGCTCACCCACTTTTATTTTCAGGTGAGATGCGGCTTGCACGTTGTGCTTCTGAGGCTTCACGTGGGACCAGTGGTCTGAGTTAGCACCAGTTGCCAGAGACGAGGTATGCCCTATGGTCTTGTACCTTTTCACTTTACTATAGTTATGTATGGACATATAGATTTTGGACTGTATAACTATTAAACCATGTAATTGTTTATTTCTCTCATTAATTATGTTAAGCATTATTTAGTTGCAATTATTTTAGATTCTTATACACTGCCACATCGTCCCTTTAACCCTTTCGAGCCTCGGGCTTGTGGGTGGCGGGCCAGGATCCATGAGTATCCGGGTTCTTCTCAGTATTCGGATCTTGGGTCATTACAAATGGTATCAGAGAGTGGTTGTGGGGGTGTATAGGAATCTAAATTGATCGCGATAGTCCAGAAAGTCCATAGTATGCAGTACTGTTCGCAACTGGTATAGAACATCGTGTGTTTCATTGATTCCACTGTTTTCTTCCCTTTTGTGTTAGAAGATTTTGGCACCAAGGAGAAGGATCCACTCCCAGTAAGTGTTGAGACGCTTAAGATGATCTAGAGGGGGGTGAATAGATCAGTCACCCTATAAAATCGACTGCAGTAGATTCAAGTGCAGAATATAAGAACTTCTGCTAAACAGATAAAGGGCACAAAATAAATACCAGCCAGAACTACTGAAGAACCGTCCTAAACAATCACCTACTACGCAAAGAATCAAAAATAAAGAGGCAATGCAAACCACAGATCAATCACACAGTAGACAGGATATTTTAGGTGGTTCGGTCCTCCAGATCTACGTCCACCCCACACTCAAACCCAAGTGTGGCTTACTACTGCGCAACACAGCTTGCGTCCGCTGGGCCTTACAGCTTAGCCTACAACCACTGAGCATCATAGCTTGCTTCCGCTGGGCAATACAGCTTAGCCATCCGCTGCCTAACAACTTGCGCTGAGCCTCACAGCTTGCTGTCCAGAGAACCACGTTCTCTTCAACCACTGAGCTTCACAGCTTGCTCCGCTGGGCAATACAGCTTAGCCGTCTGAGGTATCCACCTCGCCGCTGTGCATCACAGCTTGCACTGCTGGCAAACAGCTTGAA
The DNA here is from genome assembly GCA_022559845.1 of Amorphophallus konjac. Lineage (NCBI taxonomy): Eukaryota > Viridiplantae > Streptophyta > Magnoliopsida > Alismatales > Araceae > Amorphophallus > Amorphophallus konjac. Next base: position 417,518,272 of record CM040118.1, read on the forward strand.
GAAAGGTAAAATAGAAAACAAGAGAATGCAGCAACGAAAAGCTGAAAATGAAGCACAAATTATATAGCTCTCAAAGGAGCAGGTCTGGCTTGGATTTGATCCAAATGCCAGAGAACAGATCTTCGAGGATTTCTGATTTCCTCTCCACGAACTCCTTCTCTCTCGCTCTTCTTTCTCTTCTGCTTCTTCTCTCTTTCTCTTCTTTCTCTTCTGCTTCTTCTCTCTTTCTCTTCTTCACTCTTTTTCTTCTTCTGGATCGTGCAGGCTATCTCTCTGCTTCTGCTCTTCTATCACGATCAGCTTCCTCCTGAGGAAGAAGCTTGGTATTTATAGAGCATCAGAAGTAGGGCGTGTGCAGGGCTTGTGCCCTCTTTGTCCATAGATAACCTCGGATCACGTGCCAGGTGCCAACCTCAGATCACGTGCCCAATCATCAGCTTGAATCAATCTGAAGGAAGAGAAAAAGGATGCATCGAGTTAGTTCAGAATTTGAACTAAGCATGTACAGACTTGATAGTGTGTAATGCAGTGTGCATGCAGTGAAGTGTGTACATTGAAAGTGGATGCACAGACGTGCCTTTTACGAATGTATAGACTTTGGAAATGCTTAAAGCACACGATGCAACAAGACCCTGTACAGACTTAACCTGAGCATGGGCTATACAGACTTGATGAACTGGCGCATGGACATAACAGCAAAGGATGTATAGACTTGTGTGTGTGCGACCAGATAATGTATAGACTTGTTTGTGCATGCATGCTACAAGGCAATGTATGGACTTTGAGTGCATGCATGCTACAGTGCAATGTATGGACTTTGAGTGCTTACATAAACATAGTCGCAAAGAATGTATAGACTTTAACGGATGTATAGACTTGCTCAACCGTGTGGCGTGCAACTAGACGATGTATAGACTTATCTGATGCAATCTAGGCAAAACTCTATACAGACTTTATAGCGTGCAGACAGGACCTCATATGCAATGAGTGTGCATTAGTGTATAGACATCATATGCAGTGTATGCAGTTGTATAGACTTGATGCACAGACAATGCATATGCTTGAACAAGTGGCGATGTATAGACTTTAGAGATGATGCATGAACAAGCCACCAATCGAGTGTACATACTTTGTGTGCATGTGACAACAATGTACAGACTTGTTGTAATGATGCATGGACTCAATGCGTCAGAATGTAAAGACTTGTGTGTGCGGGTAGACGATGTACAGACTTTAAATCAAGGGATGCACTGGCTGTACATACTTTGCATATGCATGAGAGCATATGATGTACAGACTTTAAATGCATGAGAGACACTTGCACTGACTTCCTATATGCTCAAGCAGGACTTTAATTTAGACAGAGATGTTCATGATATGCAATGCTGACTCATAGTGTTTGCTATCATCAAAATCAAGGGATGCACTGGCTGTACAGACTTTGCATATGCATGAGAGCAGATGATGTACAGACTTTAAATGCATGAGAGACACTTGCACTGACTTCCTATATGCTCAAGCAGGACTTTCATTTAGACAGAGATGTTCATGATATGCAATGTTGACTCATAGTGTTTGCTATCATCAAAATCACAGGGGCACAACAATCTCCCCCTTTTTGATGATGGCAACACTATGAGTCACACTGACTCATGTCAAACTATTCTCCCCCTTTGACTTCATCAAAAAGAAAATTGTTTGAGATGAGAAATACAAATATGCATGCAATGATTGAATGAAAGTCTCCCCCTTTGACTAAGTCATGAAAGGCTCTCTCTCCCTTAATGGCACAACATGAATGCTAAATGCAGTATACATGCAGATTTCCCTTAGAACAACCCATTCTCCCCCTGAATGTATAACTCCCCCTGAATTATTTCTCCCCCTTTGAGAAAGGAATATGAACGGATGAAACACATCTCCTCTTGTGACATAATCAAAAGGTAGAGAAGATGGGAGGGAAAGAACATGAATGAGGTAAGGGGTCACTACACAACAGCTGAAGCATTGGTTCAGAAAGTGAGCATGATTATAGACAACTGTTAAAGCATAAGAGTCAGCAATATACAGTTTTGAAAGAATTCAGGTTTAATAGTGATAAAGATAGAGTAAAGTAGCTGACCATAGAAAAAGAGTTATAGACTCCATTTATAGCAATGAATCTAAGGCACATGGTTTTAATAGATAAGTCAGAAACAATACCCTTTGTGATTAAACATGGAAGTTCAAGAAAGGTAACTTGAATATGTATTGAGAAAAATAATTTACACTCAATGACTTTTGATTTCAAAGGGTTACAGCAGTTTATTTTTCACCTTTTAATTTTCAGAAACTGAGCTAAGTGAATAGACCAGTGGCATTTATGCTGTTGACATTAGGTGTACACCTTGATTAGAGGCAGGTACCCCCAGTTACTAGGCATAAACTACTAGATCTATTTCAGATCAAGACATACAAGGAACAATTTTCACCTTTGACATTAAGGGTACACCTTGATCAGAGGCCAGTACCCCTAGTTACTTGGTGAAAACTCCCCCTATAGATTTGACCCTATGAACAGAGATAGCCTGAAGCACTTCATGACTTATGAATTCTTCTGCTTCCTTGGAGAAGATCACAGTTTCTCAGTTCAATTCAGCCATTGCTCTGTCACAGTGTTCAGCTCTTTATATTGATGATCTTATTTAATGCTGCCCTGATTTCTTTTAGAGTGATTGTTTAAAAACAGTACACACTCTTATTCACCTTTCCGAGATATTACCAGTTTAACACGTTCAGGCATAAAAAAAAACTTTTTCTATTTTAACCATGAGACAGAGATTAAGAGCTATAACAGTTTTCTTTTATTTCAAGTTCTGAAGTGCAGACACTTAACTCCTCAATTTATAAAGGTTAAACATTTAGTTCCTTTCAATTTGCAAGTGTGATTCTTATAAATGAAAAATTACAATAACCACAACTCAATGTACTAAACCAGAAGCAATACTGTTGTTCAGTGTAGGTGATAGGGAAATGATAGCAATAGGCATTAAGGTCCAAGAGCATCTGATGTCAAAGAATATGAATGAATTGAGTGGGGACGAAGATGTTGTGCCCCTTAGGCACAAGCATGTGCTATGTTGATTTGATGATAGCAATGCTATTTTGTTTTGATGATAGCAACAAAATGAGTGCATTTCTGTGCATCCTTTATCTTTGAGATCCCTGAGCATTCTGCATATGATAGCAACATGAATGGTGATGAAATGATGTTCTGAGTGCATTTGATATTGTGTTTTGATGATAGCAACATGAATGTTTATAACTGATATGAATGTTTATAACTGATATACTCTGTGAAAAATGCATATGACTGTGACTGGTATATTATCTGGAGAATGCATGTGTTCTGTCTGCATAAGTCTATTCACTGCATGTGTTCTGTCTGCAAGTCCATACATTGCATTCGCCAAGCCTGTGCATCCATCTACTTGCATTGAGTCTATACATTGGTGGCAAGTCCATACAGTGTCCTGCATTTAGGCAAAGTCTGTACAGCCGTTTGCTTGTCAAAGTCCATACACTCAACTGCCTTGTCTTGATCAAGTATATACAGTCAGTATCTGCATTGCATTGCATGCATCATGGTGGAAGTCTATACACTGGATTTGTTCTGAAGTCTATACATTGCATGCCTTCCACCAAGTCTGTACATTGGCACTGTAGCAGTGCATTCTCTTTGTGTCTCACATGTCAAAGTCTGTAAAGTCTGCATCGCATGCACTTTAAATATGTCAAGTCTGTACAATGGTCTTGGCATATGCATTCATCAAGTCTATACGCGAGAAGATGAAGTCTACACAGCGTCTCACGTTGCATCCAGCAAGTCTGTACAGTGAGCGTTTCATTGGTGAAGTCTGTACACTCACCATTTGAACTTCAAAGTCCATACATTGGACTGTAGCTTGCACGAAGCTAAGTCCATACATCGCTCAAGTCTGTACAGAGTCCAGCGTCTCGTTCATGCATTGTTCACAAAGTCTGCACATTCTATTGTTCATGAAGTCTGTACACTGGACTGTGTCCTTGTGCATCATATTAAGTCTATACATTGCATTGGCTAAAGTCTGCACATCGTCCATCTCAATGAGCATCTCATGCAAGTCTATACATTACTGGTTCATGCATCAGTCTTCTAAGTCCATACATTGGACTGTAGCATGCATTTGACAATGGCATCAACTCTGTACAGTGGACCGTCTCAATTAGCATATTTTGCATTGAGCAAAGTCTGTACAGACTTCAGCGTCTCATGCAGCGTCTTATGCAAAGTCCATACATTGCACTGTGCATCCTTCGTTGAACTTCCAAGTCTATACATTGAAGCAAAGTCTGTACAGCCATCAGTGATCTCCCAAGTATGTACATCCAACTATTCATCTTTGAAGTCTGCACATTGGAAGTTTTACCTGCGTTTTCCTTCAAGTCTATACATCGGTAATTTTACCGTCGTTTCCCTTGAAGTCTATACACTGATCGCTTTACCGTCGTTTCCATTGGAAGTCCATACATTCGTTGCTTCTTTGTTCAAGTCTATACAGCCTTTCGTCTTGAAAGTCTATACATCGGGAAGTCTTCATATTGGCTATTGAATGATGTGCAAGTCTGTACACTGGCCTAGCATTCAAGTCTGATCATTGGCCAAGTCTACACATCGGCACTGTAGCATGCATTTCGTAAAGTCTATACACTGCATGCCTCACTCTAAGTCTATACACTCGTGAGTGTCTCATCAAGTCCATACACTGCCTTTGGGTCTCCAAGTCTACACATTGGGCAAGTCTGTACACTGCATCGTCTCAACTTGCGTCTCACTGAGCATCCATTCACTGTAAAGTCTATACAGACTTCATCGTCTTAGATAACGTCTCATGACTTTGTCAAAGTCTGTACACTAGCAGCCTTTTACCTACGTTGCACTTCGAAGTCCATACATTGGGTTTTTACCGATGTTGCACATGTTAAGTCTATACATTGTGAAGTTTACACTTTGGCAGTTGAATGATCTCCAAGTCTATACATCGGCTGGGAGTCTTCAGCTAAGTACATACATTGCTTCACAGCGTGAAGTCTATACAATGCCATAGCTCTGCTTATGTGAAGTATATACGTTGCTTTAGTTTCACTAAGTCTATACATTGCTTCACCTTCACAAGTCTATATAGCGAAGTTTATACACTGCAATGCATATACTTAATCCGATACTATGTCTGACAGGTGCTCTGCTCGTGAGGCTAATGAAGGGCACGTGATCCGAGGATAAGGAGAGTGCCCAGATGAGGACACGTGTATTGACAGCCTGCTGGATGCTGCCACGTGATCCGAATTCTTAGGGCGGGAACTATGGAAGCCACACGCACCCTGGCTGCTGCTGCTGCTGCCGCTATATATACAAGCCTTCGTCCACAGATGAAGGCTGATCAGAGGAGACAGATCGAAGCAGAAGTAGCAATAGCAGAAGAGAAGAGTGCAGAGACTTCGATCCAGCAGAAGAGAAGAAGAAAAGAGTGAAGAAAAGAAAGAGAGACGGAGAGCATAGAAGAAGAAGAAAAAGAAAGAGAAAGAGAGATCGAGAGTTGAGAAGAGGAGATCAGCTGAAGATTGTCTCAACTGGACCGTGGATCAAATCCAGGCCAGTCAGCTCTTGTAGAGAGCCACATTTGTGCTTCATTTCTTTACAGCTTTCCGGTGCTGTAGTATCTGTTTTTCATTTTCTTTTGAACTCCTTTTTATCAAGCTGTTAGTCAGCGGGTTTTTGCAGAGGTGCTGCCTCTGGACGGTTAAGCTATATTGCCCAGCAGTTTGCAGTGGAGGATTCCACTGGACAGCAAGCTGTGTTGCTCAGCGGGGAGAGAAGGATTCCTCGGACGGCAAGCTGTGTTGCCCAATGGTTGTATGGCAAGCTGTGATGCCCAGCTGTTCAAGCTGTGAGTCAGCGGAATCCACACTCTAGTTTGAGTGTGGGGTGGATGTAGGTCTGCTGGATCGAACCACCTAAAAATCCCTTGTGCATTGTGGTTTGATTTTGTTCTATTGTGCTTCCGCTAGATGAATGCATAGGGGTGCTCCATGTGTTTAGCTTCTGGTTGAGCAGAAGAGTTAATTAGTTTTATTAGAGTGTTTTAATTTGTCAAGAGAGCGAAATTCTAGTTGAGCTATATTTTGTTAGCACTCTAGTGATCTCACTGTGTGTTTGTTTAGTTCGGCAACTGCCCATTAGCTTTCAAGTTTGTTTAGTTTGCGAACTAGCATTTTTAGTGAGCATAAGATTTTAATTGGGTGAATTTTTAAAGGACATATTCATTCACCCCCCCTATGAATACTTGCACCAAACCCAACACTTGGTATCAGAGCGGGTTGCTGTGCATAGGATCTAACAATCCGCAGCAGTTCCTGCTAGCTTTTGGTGCACATCAGAGTGGGCTTCTTCTGCTCGTTGATTTGTTTCACTATCTTACTGCTTTACTTTGATCATCTGGTTTAGTGCATTTCTGTTTGGTGCATTTCATAGTGTGCTTTTTGTGTTCGTTATTTTGTTTCTCCGACTTAGTGCCTTGCCTTGCTCATTTGGTCTAGGTGCTTCAGTTTCTCTGTGCTTTCAGATTATTTGTAATGGAACCAATCGTGCTGAAGGCTGGCTTCAGCAAAGCAAACAGATCCAGCCACAGTGGATCATTAAGCGAGAAAAGTAGCTTCTCGGGGTCTGAAATTTATGTAGACCACATTGCAATGCTGACCAGTGAATTCAGGAAATTTCTGAGAAAAGGAGAAGGAAAGCTTGGTGATGGCAGAAAGCAAATAAGGTATAGATCTAACCCTGCCAAGATTGTTGACACTAACGTTTGCTACACATGCAGGAAGGCTGGCCATATGAAGACTGACTGTCCAAAATTCTCGAAATTCAAAGGGAACACCTCGGACAGTGAAGAAGAAGGAGAAAAGTCAATATGCTTAATGGCCAATCGGGAAAATGATGATGAGGAAACCTCATCTCAGGTAAGCTCTGGATCAGATGGAGTTTCTCTTGATGAATTGATAGTGATGTATGAAGATCTGTTCAAAGTGTCCAAGAAATTAAAATCTGAAAATAAAAAAATTGAGAAAAGACATGATTCTTGAAGTCACTCGGTTGAAGGCAGAAAATGAAAACTTGAAATCTGAAAATGAGAACCTCAGAAATAAGCACATTAGAGAAGATGATTCTTGTAAGGCATGTGCTATTTTAGAAGACATGATAAATGAGTTTGATCATGATGGTAATTTGCAAAAAGAATCAATCAAATCCCTGAAAGAGGAAAATAAATTATTGTTAGAAAAGAAAACTGAAGCTGAAGAAATTGAAAGTAAAATGCTTGAAGAAAATGCTCATCTGAAGGAAAAAAATAAAAAGTTAATGGTTCTTAACACTGTTTTCTGTAGCACCCCTTATAAAAAAAATGAAAAAAAATTATTATTAATATTAATATTTGTCAAATAAAAAAATATATTAAATAAACTCTTTAGGAAGTTTATGTAAGAAGTGGAACACGAAGTTATCATATGTAAAGGTTATTCATTTAACAAGTGGCTTCCTATTGTAGTTGGTTAAGTAACTTGCCTTCCAACCCAATGACCAGGGTTCAAATCCTGGCATCCATCATTTACATTTTTGCCAAATAATTATATGTTATAGACAGATGGGCCATGGATTAGCTGTCCAAACATTATCTCTATCTCTCGTAAAAGCCCCATTATTTCCTAACGTGAATAGTGTCATAAATAGTATCACTTTTTATTTAAAAAGAATTCTTTAAAAAAATTATATGTAAAAATAGAGAAAAATGTAAGGATCTCACCCATGGAATTTCATAAACTAACTCCATCAATTTTTAAAGATAAAAATATTTGAAGTTTAACTTGGAATCTTAACTTATGAACAGTGCACCCCAACTTACAGCACTTCGTAAAGAGACACGAATAGCCTATTTGAGTTGGCATCGCACTATGGGATGCTATTATTTCAGATCTGGTTCCCCTCCTGTCTATCAAAAATCCTAAAATCCCTATATTATACCCCTCTATTGAGGCAGAGACTCTTGCCTTCTCTCACATTCGAAGCCTTGCTGCAGAGAACGTGAGAGCATTCTCTGAAGCATTGTAGAGGAGGGAAGGAGCTTATCTTCTTCCTTTCTTCTTCCACCTGTACCCTTTCTGCCACCACACAGAGGTAGGTGATCTCGAGCTTTAACCAAACCATAGCTAATCTAGGTTATATTAGCATGTAAAATTAGTGATTAGTCTCATCTCCATGCGGTATTTAGTGGTTGCACATCATGTTATAGTAGGTGTTCTCAACTTTTAACTAAACTAATAGCTAATCTAGGATGATTAGTCTAAGCATTTAGTCTTAGGCTCATTTCCATGCGATATTTAGTGTTTATAAAACATGTGTTGGCTTAAATCTAGGATGATTAGTATGACTTAGCTTCATACCTAAGATAATTAACATGTATTAACTTTATACCCAGAATAATTAGCAAGTATTAGTCTCATATCTAGAATGATTAACATGTGTTGGCTTAAATCTAGGATGATTAGCATGCATTAGCTTCATACTTGAGATGATTAGTATGTATTAGCTTCATACCTAAGCCGATTAGCATGCATTAGCTTCATACTTGAGATGATTAGCATGTATTAGCTTTATACCTAAGATAATTAGCATGTATTAGCCTTATACCCAGAATAATTAGCAAGTATTAGTCTCATACCTAGAATAATTAGCATGTGTTAGCTTAAATCTAGGACGATTAGCATGTATTAGCTAATATCTATATTTGATATAGTTCATGCTTTAGTAAAGGGCCTGTCATTATGTCAATTTCTGTGAAACTAAAACCACCATGTTAAAGATGTTATATGAGAGAAACTAAAGCCTGAAAATAGTGAAAGAAGAAATTGTAGTCAAGAGGATGAAAAATGTGGAAAAAGACCAAGTTGAAAGAAGCCAAGTGGAAAAAGACCAAGTTGAAAGCACAATGAAATGATATTGAAAATATGGGGTTCTAAGAAGGAGAATAATGAAAAATATAGAGAGAATGAGAATATGTGAAAGAAGAGAAAGTCATAGATTGGAAGGTTAGGAAGAAGTTTTATGAAGAGTGCAGAGAGAGAAAATGAGAGGAAGAAGGTGAAAAATGTGAAAAAATGATATCTATAGGCGCAGGTGAACAGTTACTGAGTAAAAAATAGAACCGTAGAAAATTAATTATAACTTAAAAACTAAGAAGAATTGGAGGATGTGATAGAAGAAGAAAATCTATATCTACAAGAGAAGAAGAACTTTTATGAAGAACTCAGAGTGAAAGGAGGATTGGAATGGCATGAAAACTGGGGAACAAAAGAAAGTATCGACCCTACCTGTTGACAGGGTCGACGCTGCCTGTTCACTGCGTTGACACAGTGAACGGCAGAGTCGACCCTGCCTGTTGACAGGGTCGACCCTGCCTGTTCACCGCGTTGACGCGATGAACTGCAGAGTCGACCCTGCCTGTTCACAGGGTCGACCCAGCCTGTTCGCAGGGTTGACGCGATGAACTGCAGGGTTGACGCGATGAACTACTGAGTCGACACAGCCGGCTCATTATGTTAACCTGATCGTTAGGCCTTCTCTTTTGCCATCTCCACTGATAGATGGCAGCCTGAGAAGTGATATTTAACTCCTGACAGGGTCCTCTAAACCCTGTATAGTTCCCAGGAAGGGCATCCCACAGTGAGGGTGTCGTTTCTAAAAATTGTCAGGTGGCCCATAAGGCACCTCTCTTATCTAGTTTTTTTTTCGTGTATCAAACGTTACTGGTTTCCACTCCTAGTTCATCCCTACACATAAATGCGCCCTTGAACTCCATTCCAAAATTCCACCTTATATATCATACTGGTCAAACCTTGAAATTCCCTATTGGCTATAAATGAGAGTGGATGTCAACAAACATGATTAATGCTGTGCATATAGGGCCCGGTCTGGTCCTGGGAGGAGCACCCGAAGGTACTTGTGCCCATGGGAGTTTATTGACCACGGTGTTTGGCATTGCACCGGAGTACTTGCTTGCTAGGCTTTAGACATTCCACTCATTCTCGTGATATTACTTGATTGATTTGACTTGAGACCCGCAGAAGGGTAAAGTTTTGCTTGAATTAAGTTGATAAATAGTCAATTCCAATTTTACATGCTTGAATTTATATTACTTTCTATTACTTGCTTGACATGAGTTCTTACTCTCTTGGAAAGATTTCATTAATTCCAGTTATTACTTACTTGAATCTCTTGCTATTGCTGCATTGAAGTTGGAATCCTTATACTCTCACTTGTTATTCCTTCACTGCTCTTGTCGATTTTTACAATCCTTGATATCTACTCATCTACATGCATAGTTTTACTGACATTAATTGAACTTGTAAACCACTTAAAGCCTGTTAAATCTTGAGATGTAATTCCTATTGAGCGATTCGCTCATCTAGTTGTTTTCTAATATTTTCAGGTAATTTGGATGCCAACCAACACTCGGAAGGGAATGAGACTAAGTGATGAGTGTTAGAGTGAAGTTATCAAATTGTCATGTCCTTTTTGTTATTGTATTAGTTCACTTATGTCAGTTGTATCAATTCATCTATGTCATTTGTATTAGTCAACTTGATAAGAACTGCTCAATATTTGAAGCCTAGTCGTTGGACTCTGGGAACACATGTAATTGTCCTTTGATTAATTGTGACAATTGTCAGCTCGTACTATTTGTATTAAATTTCGAGTTAAATCTTAGTTATTTGCGCACTCTGATATTTACATGATTGACACGATCTATATAGACGCGTCACGCCTCCGGGTAATCTTCCGCGCTCGGGGCGTGATGATCTTCGTGGTATTAGAGCCTAGGTTTTCAAACCTAGGGAACTAGGAAAAAATAAATAAATGGTTAGAAGTTGAAATCTTAGTAAAAACTTGAGTCCAAGGATAGGTAAAAACCTAAGTCTAGGGTTAGAGAAGTCTAAGGATATAAGTAGACCTTACCTGGTGAGATGGATAGAGCCATGGGTTAAGATTTCTAATGACTTTACCCTTATAAGTAAAAATCGACCCTTATCTTACTTAAACACTCTAAACATTTTTGTAGGATCATGGCTGCTGAAAGAGCACAATGGCGCGAGATGCAGCGCACCGTGCAGGTCCTTACACAGGCACTACAGCAAGTGGCCCAAGGCGGAGCTAACCGTGGAGCGGGTGACCTCCATAGGAGTTTCCGTAACATGAACCCACCAAGGTTCACAGGTTCGTCCGACCCCGAGGATGCCGAGAATTGGCTAAAGGAGATGGAACGAATCTTCCGTGTAATGCAATGCACAGACGAGGAGAAAGTTTTACTGGCTGTATTCCAACTTGAGCGGGACGCTCGATGCTGGTGGGAATCCATAGAAGCAACACTGCCAGAATACCATGTTACATGGGATGAATTCACGGAGCATTTCAACAACAAGTACTTCTCCGATCATATCCATGAAAAGAAGGCCACGGAATTCGCCGTTCTAAAATAACGGGGCTTGAAAGTGGCCGAGTATGAGGCCCAGTTCTCCAGATTATCTAGGTATGCACCCCACTTGGTGTGTACAGAAAAGATGAAGGCGAGAAGATTCTTCAACAGGCTTCGGCCCCATTATATCACACAACTTGCCCCGATGGACATCCAAGTCTATTCGGAGATGGTTCGGCGTGCTCAACTGCTGGAAGATGCCACTGAATTATCTGAGAGAATCCGAGGAAGAGACAAGAAGGAACCCATTACAAGCCCGGGAAAATTCAAACAATCCTTCAACAAGAAGCGATTCTTCATGGGAGGGGAGCCCTCCAAGGCAAAGAAATTCCAGAAGAATGACAGGCCATTCTCCACCACCACACCATCAAAGGAGCTTTGCAAGTATTGTGATAAAGCTGGTCATAAGACCGAGGAATGCTGGAGAAAGTTAGGAGCTTGCCTTCGATGCGAGAGTCGAGAGCATCGGATTCCAGACTGCCCAACGATGAAGGAGCAGGACATCAAAGACGAGAAGCGTCCGATAAAGAGACAAGGCCGTCTGCAAGCTCTCCAAGAGACAGAAACCACTGAAGGTGTAATTGTGGAAGGTACTCTCACTATTTGTTCAAAAACGGCTCAAGTGTTATTCGATATCGGAGCAACTCATTCATTCATTTTCAAGAACTTTGCTGCTTCATTTTCTAAGAAACATGAACTGTTAGATTTGGTCATATCTACACCTCTTGGGAATGAGTCTGATATCACTTATCACTATCCAAACTGTGAAGTGATGATTAAGGGAAATAATTTACCTGCTGACCTGATATGCCTAGATATAAAGGGTTATGATGTCATACTAGGTGCCGACTGGCTATCCACATACCAAGCAACTGTAGACTGTCGGCATGGCAAGGTAACTTTCGTAGATTTCCCAGAGCTAGTTTACAATAGCCCTCGGAGTAAATCACTTCTTATATCAGCACTCCGAGCTAGTAAACTTATGAATAAGGGATGCATGACTTTCATAGCATTCGTGACTGCCACGGAAGTCGAGAAGGTTAAACTTGAAGACATCCGTGTAATTCAGGATTTTCCCGATGTTTTTCCAGAAGATTTAACCGGCTTACCCCCGGAAAGGGAAGTGTCGTTCACAATCGACCTTGTCCCTGGTGCTCGTCCTATTTCCAGGGCACCATACAGAATGTCCCCTGCTGAGCTGAAGGAACTAAAATAGCAGCTAATGGAGTTATTGAACAAGGGTTTCATCAGGCCGAGTACTTCCCCATGGGGAGCACCCGTGCTATTCGTCAAAAAGAAGGACGGATCAATGAGATTATGCATAGATTATCGACAGCTAAATCACCTTACAATCAAGAACAAGTATCCACTGCCAAGGATTGATGAGCTGTTCGATCAACTATCTGGAGCTTTATATTTCTCCAAGATTGATCTTCGTTCTGGTTACCACCAATTGAAGATCAAAGAAGAAGATATTCATAAAACTGCATTCCGAAGTAGGTATGGGCATTACGAATTTACTGTTATGCCTTTCGGACTAACAAATGCCCCCGCAGCTTTTATGCAGTTAATGAACAGCATATTCAGGCCCTATTTAGACCAATTTATTGTGGTCTTTATTGATGATATTCTGATCTATTCAAAGATCGAAGAGGATCATGAAGAACACCTCAAGAAGGCATTGCAGATATTAAGGGGAAACAAGCTATATGCCAAATTCAGCAAATGCGAGTTTTGGCTCGAGGAAGTATCCTTCTTAGGCCATATCATTTCGAAGAACGGAATTGTTGTTGACCCATCAAAGGTCGAAGCCGTGAAGAACTGGGAACAACCCACAAATGTAACTGAGATACGGAGCTTCTTGGGTCTAGCTGGTTACTATCGACGTTTTATAAAGGACTTCTCCAAAATTGTTGTTCCCCTGACCAGGTTAACCAGCAAGGAAGTGCCTTATGAGTGGAAGGAAGACTGTGAAAAGAGTTTTCAAACTTTGAAGGATCTCTTGACCACTGCTCCAGTCTTATCATTACCAATGGAAGGAGAAAAATACGAGGTATATACCGATGCTTCTGGTATTGGCATCGGATGTGTATTAATGCAGAATGGGAGAGTCATTGCATACTCTTCCCGACAATTGAAGAAACATGAAGAGAACTGCCTAGTTCACGACTTAGAACTGGCCGCAGTAGTATTCGCTTTAAAGATCTGGAGGCATTATCTCTACGGAGAACAATTCACTGTGTACTTCGATCATAAAAGCCTCAAGTACTTATTCTCCCAAAAGGAGCTGAACATGCGGCAAAGGCGTTGGCTCGAGTATCTCAAGGATTTCGACTTCACTATACAGTACCATCCTGGTAAGGGTAATTCCGTAGCTGATGCCCTTAGTCGAAAGCCGAGAACAGTATTGGCCAACTGCATGATACAAGAATGGAAACTGCTGGAGAAATTCTCTGAGCTTGATATCAGCACAGATGAGAAGAATATGTGTATTATTCTATCTCATATGAGCCTATATCCAGATTTGCTACCTGAAATCAAGAAGTTACAAGAAGAGGATCCCTCGCTAGTGAAGATAAAGAGCAAGCTGGACGAGAGACTGGATTTCAAGCTGGCACCTGATGGCAGATTACTATTTCATGAACGGACATGTGTGCCTGACTGTCCCGAATTGAAGAAGAAGATTCTTGAAGAAGCTCATAGATCGAGGTACACAATCCACCCTAGAGCCACTAAGATGTACCAAGACTTGAAAAGAACTTTCTGGTGGTCTAACATGAAAAGGGAGATAGCAGACTTTGTGTCTCGTTGCCTCACATGCCAACAAGTGAAGGCGGAACATCAAAAACCCGCCGGAAAGCTACATCCGCTGGATATTCCCAAGTGGAAGTGGGAAGACATTGGCATGGACTTTATCATGGGTTTGCCCAAGTCTAGGGGCGGATATGATGGAATTTGGGTAATTATCGACCGATTAACTAAATCGGCCCATTTCTTACCCATCAAAAGTCGATGGTCAGTCGACGTACTTGCTGCCCTATGTATTAAGGAGATGGTTAGATTGCATGGAGTTCCCGTCTCGATCGTATCTGACCGAGACCCACGCTTCACCTCTCATTTTTGGAAGGGTCTACAACACTCTCTGGGGACGAAACTTAATTTCAGCACTGCTTTCTATCCCCAGACAGATGGTCAGACTGAAAGGACAAATCAGGTTGTTGAAGATATGTTAAGGGCATGTATTATAGATTTCGGCGGAAGCTGGCATGACCACTTACCACTAGCCAAATTTACATATAATAACAGCTATCAAGCTAGTATTCAAATGGCTCCTTTCGAGGCGCTTTATGGCAGGAGTTGTCGTTCTCCAATATGCTGGGAAGAAGTCGGTGAAAGACAAATTCTAGGCCCAGATATGGTTAGAGATTCGACTGAGAAGATACACCTTATCAGAGAGAGACTTAAGGTAGCTCAGTGCAGGCAAAAATCTTATGCTGATAACAGAAGGAGAGATTTGGAATTTCAAGCGGGTGACCATGTATTTCTCAAGGTATCTCCCGGCCGAGGTATTAGAAGATTCGGTGTTAAGGGCAAGCTTACACCAAGGTTTATCGGTCCATTTGAAGTATTGGAAAGAGTGGGCGAGGTGGCTTACCGCATTGCCTTACCTCCTCAACTCTCGGAAGTGCACAATGTATTTCATATATCTATGCTGAAGAAATATGTGCACGACCCTTCGCACGTCATCAATCATGCTGAATTGGTGATTCAAAGGGATCTTACTTATGAGCAAAGGCCGATACGGATCCTCGATCGCGAAGTTCGAGTTCTAAGGAGCAAGACGATCCCTATGGTAAAAATCCAATGGAATCGATGTTCGGAGCTAGAAGCAACTTGGGAGATCGAGGAATCTATGAAGAGAAGATACCCAGAACTATTTTAGTCGGCAAGTATCTTATACTTTCTACAGTATCCTTATGTAGTTGAATTTACCCTTATACAATTGAATTTGGGGACCAAATTCTTTTATGTAGGGGAGGGTGTAGCACCCCTTATAAAAAAAATGAAAAAAAAATTATTATTATTATTAATATTTGCCAAATAAAAAAAAATATTAAATAAACTCTTTAGGAAATTTATGTAAGAAGTAGAATACGAAGTTATCATATGTAAAGGTTATTCATTTAATAAGTGGCTTCCTAGTGTAGTTGGTTAAGTAACTTGCCTTCCAACCCAATGACTAGGGTTCAAATCCTAGCATCCACCATTTATGTTTTTGCCAAATAATTATATGTTATAGACAGATGGGCCATGGATTAGCTGTCCAAACATTATCTCTATCTCTCGTAAAAGCCCCATTATTTCCTAACGTGAATAGTGTCATGAATAGTATCACTTTTTATTTAAAAAGAATTTTTCAAAAAAAATTATATATAAAAATAGAGAAAAATGTAAGGATCTCACCCATGCAATTTCATAAACTAACTCCATCAATTTTTAAAGATAAAAATATTTGAAGTTTAACTTGGAATCTTAACTTATGAACAGTGCACCCCAACTTACAGCACTTCATAAAGAGACACGAACAGCCTATTTGAGTTGGCATCGCACTATGGGATGCTATTATTTCAGATCTGGTTCCCCTCCTGTCTATCAAAAATCCTAAAATCCCTATATTATACCCCTCTATTGAGGCAGAGACTCTTGCCTTCTCTCACATTCGAAGCCTTACTGCAGAGAACGTGAGAGCATTCTCTGAAGCATTGTAGAGGAGGGAAGGAGCTGATCTTCTTCCTTTCTTCTTCCACCTGTACCATTTCTGCCACCACACAGAGGTAGGTGATCTCGAGCTTTAACCAAACCATAGCTAATCTAGGTTATATTAGCATGTAAAATTAGTGATTAGTCTCATCTCCATGCGGTATTTAGTGGTTACACATCATGTTATAGTAGGTGTTCTCAACTTTTAACTAAACTAATAGCTAATCTAGGATGATTAGTCTAGGCATTTAGTCTTAGGCTCATTTCCATGTGATGTTTAGTGTTTATAAAGCATGTGTTGGCTTAAATCTAGGATGATTAGTATGACTTAGATTCATACCTAAGATAATTAGCATGTATTAACTTTATACCCAGAATAATTAGCAAGTATTAGTCCCATATCTAGAATGATTAACATGTGTTGGCTTAAATCTAGGATGATTAGCATGCATTAGCTTCATACTTGAGATGATTAGTATGTATTAGCTTCATACCTAAGCCGATTAGCATGCATTAGCTTCATACTTGAGATGATTAGCATGTATTAGCTTCATACCTAAGCCGATTAGCATGCATTAGCTTCATACTTGAGATGATTAGCATGTATTAGCTTTATACCTAAGATAATTAACATGTATTAGCCTTATACCCAGAATAATTAGCAAGTATTAGTCTCATACCTAGAATAATTAGCATGTGTTAGCTTAAATCTAGGACGATTAGTATGTATTAGCTAATATCGATATTTGATATAGTTCATGCTTTAGTAAAGGGCCTGTCATTATGTCAATTTCTGTGAAACTAAAACCACCATGTTAAAGATGTTATATGAGAGAAACTAAAGCCTGAAAATAGTGAAAGAAGAAATTGTAGTCAAGAGGATGAAAAATGTGAAAAAAGACCAAGTTGAAAGAGGCCAAGTGGAAAAAGACCAAGTTGAAAGAGGCCAAGTGGAAAAAGACCAAGTTGAAAGCACAATGAAATGATATTGAAAATAGGGGGTTCTAAGAAGGAGAATAATGAAAAATATAGAGAGAATGAGAATATGTGAAAGAAGAGAAAGTCATAGATTGGAAGGTTAGGAAGAAGTTTTATGAAGAGTGCAGAGAGATAAAATGAGAGGAAGAAGGTGAAAAATGTGAAAAAACGAGATCTATAGGTGCAGGTGAACAGTTACTGAGTAAAAAACAGAACCGTAGAAAATTAATTATAACTTAAAAACTAAGAAGAATTGGAGGATGTGGTAGAAGAAGAAAATTTATATCTACAAGAGAAGAAGAACTTTTGTGAAGAACTCAGAGTGAAAGGAGGATTGGAAGGGCATGAAAACTGGGGAACAAAAGAAAGTATCGACCCTGCCTGTTGACAGGGTCGACGCTGCCTGTTCACTGCGTTGACGCAGTGAACGGCAGATACCCTGCCTGTTGACAGGGTCGACCCTGCCTATTCACCGCGTTGACGCGATGAACTGCAGAGTCGACCCTGCCTGTTCACAGGGTCGACCCAGCCTGTTCGTAGGGTTGACGCGATGAACTGCAGGGTTGACGCGATGAACTACTGAGTCGACACAGTCGGCTCATTATGTTAACCTGATCGTTAGGCCTTCTCTTTTGCCATCTCCACTGATTGATGGCAGCCTGAGAAGTGATATTTAACTCTTGACAGGGTCCTCTAAACCCTGTATAGTTCCCAGGAAGGGCATCCCACAGTGAGGGTGTCATTTCTAAAAATTGTCAGGTGGCCCATAAGGCACCTCTCTTATCTAGTTTTTTTTTCGTGTATCAAACGTTACTGGTTTCCACTCCTAGTTCATCCCTACACATAAATGCGCCCTTGGACTCCATTCCAAAATTCCACCTTATATATCATACTGGTCAAACCTTGAAATTCCCTATTGGCTATAAATGAGAGTGGATGTCAACAAACATGATTAATGCTGTGCATATAGGGCCCGGTCTGGTCTTGGGAGGAGCACCCGAAGGTACTTGTGCCCATGGGAGTTTATTGACCACGGTGTTTGGCATTGCACCGGAGTACTTGCTTGCTAGGCTTTAGACATTCCACTCATTCTCGTGATATTACTTGATTGATTTGACTTGAGACCCGCAGAAGGGTAAAGTTTTGCTTGAATTAAGTTGATAAATAGCCAATTCCAATTTTACATGCTTGAATTTATATTACTTTCTATTACTTGCTTGACATGAGTTCTTACTCTCTTGGAAAGATTTCGTTAATTCTAGTTATTACTTACTTGAATCTCTTGCTATTGCTGCATTGAAGTTGGAATCCTTATACTCTCACTTGTTATTCCTTCACTGCTCTTGTCGATTTTTACAATCCTTGATATCTACTCATCTACATGCATAGTTTTACTAACATTAATTGAACTTGTAAACCACTTAAAGCCTGTTAAATCTTGAGATGTAATTCCTATTGAGTGATTCGCTCATCTAGTTGTTTTCTAATATTTTCAGGTAATTTGGATGCCAACCAACACTCGGAAGGGAATGAGACTGAGTGATGAGTGTTAGAGTGAAGTTATCAAATTGTCATGTCCTTTTTGTTATTGTATTAGTTCACTTATGTCAGTTGTATCAATTCATCTATGTCATTTGTATTAGTCAACTTGATTAGAACTGCTCAAGATTTGAAGCCCAGTCGTTGGACCTTGGGAACACATGTAATTATCCTTTGATTAATTGTGACAATTGTCAGCTCGTACTATTTGTATTAAATTTCGAGTTAAATCTTAGTTATTTGCGCACTCTGATATTTACATGATTGACACGATCTATATAGACGCGTCACGCCTCCGGGTAATCTTCCGCGCTCGGGGCGTGACATTTTCTCTGAAAGATGGATGACGATTGAAAAAGAGAAATCAGTATTGAAAGAGTGTATCAATTGCAGTGATGAAGAAATTGCTAGTTTTTTAATACACACTGCTGATTTGGAAAATGAAATTGTGTTATTAAAAGAAAAACTGGCTGGTTGTGAAAAGGAGAAAGTTGATTCAGAAAATCTTATAATCTCCTTGGAAAGTAAAATTACTGAGCTGAATGGTACTTCATCTAAGGTTGCTAAGGATAAAGGCAAAATTAAAATATCCTCGGACGATGTAGTAAGTGATCAATGTGAGGAGATTGATAACATTTCTGAAATTAAGCAAGCTAAGAAGAACCAGCTGTACACCACTTTTATTCGTAGCTCTGGTTTAGCTAGCACTTCAGCTTCTTCTTCAAATATGCATGCTGCTAAGGAAATTCAAAAACGAAATAAAAATCAGAAAACCCCAAAAACTCAAAGGAACAATCTGCATGTTAAAAACTCATCTGATAAGTGCCATGTTTTAAATAAATCTAATGGTTCTTATTCTTGTCATTATTGTGGTAAGCATGGACACTTTATGAGTGAGTGTTTTGTGATGAAACAAGATGACAGAAAGCATGCTAGAAAAGTTCTGTCTGATCAGAAAAAGGGTAATCTGAATGTTAAAGAATTTCATGCTAGAAATCATGTTTCTAGGAGACAGAATCTAAATTATTTTTGTTGTGGGAAGTTTGGCCACATTGATGCTCAATGTTGGCAGAATCTGAGAAAGAGATTCAACTCTAAACCTGTTAATTTTCATGTTAACAAAAAGATGTTTGACAGGAATAACCTTGGCTCCAAAGGTAAGCACCCAAGGTGCTTCGAATATGGGAGGCATGGCCACACAGTCAAGGACTGTTGGCATGTACAAGGAAGTAGATTTAATTTCAAATCTGTAAAATTTCCTGCTCCCAATGCTGCTAGTAAGAAATAAAATGTCCATGTAAACAACAGAACATTTCATGCTAAGTTTCATAGGTCTCATGATGCTGTTGATATGCATCATAGGACCAGACAATATGTTGTTTCATGTTATTACTGTGAAAATTTTGGACATTCTATGTCTGATTATTTTCTAATGGAATTTGATGATAATGCTGCAAAAAGAATGTTTAGAACACCTGTCAGGGTAAATGCAGGACCCAAAGCTGCTTGGGTCCCTGCATGGTCAAATTGATTAAAATGTCGCAGGTGTGCCTTGGAAGCTGATGAATAAAGGGGTTAATGATCCAAGGCACTCAACAGAAGACCCCAGGATCCTGCTCTTCAGGTTTATTCTGACCATCCAGTTTAAAAATTCCATCATATGAAATTGTGAACTTGAAATGATTGCATATCATGTTGATTTGTTGATATTGAACTGAAACTCTCTGAAATGTGAAATTGCACAATCATGATTATGGTAATTATCTTCTGCCTAATTTGTATGAATCATCATTTGAATTTGTGAGTATGAAAAAAAATGAGAATTTCATGTTGATTTGCTTGTTTGATGTATGATCTTCTCTTGTCTAGCTGATCAGTCTGCATTCCAGACTCAGCTACTGAGTTTTACTCTGCATATATCTGATGCTCTTCTCTTGCCAGTTGCTAAACTGAATTTGAATGGTTTTAGCATATACAGTTAATGCACTATATAGACTCTGTGTCAATGCATGTGTTTTGTGTCAATGCATTGCATATTTATTGTTAAATGCATAACCTGCACTGATTTTAAATGGGTCATTTAGTACACACAGTCAATGCATGTGTCTTATGTCTGCATACATCATTTGCATGACTGTCAATGAAGTTGTTCAATGCATGTAGGACTGCTTTATGTTGCATTGTCTTGCATAACCCTGGTACATCAAATGGTAAGCTACTAAAAGGTAGGGAAATCTACCTGGAGATTCTTACTATGTGTGAGATGGTCTTTGAGACCAGGTCCTCCGCCTAGTACCATGGGTCCTGTCTTCATGTAGATCAGTGTACTGCATCATTTTTTGAAAAAAAATATCTAAAAATGGATAAAAATGTTCACGACTTGGGCACATAAACTTGAATTGATCCTTGTGCATCATTGTTGCATAGTCTTCATGTAGAACACTGTGATGCATATCATTAAAGTTAAAAATATGAAAAGAAATGATCATTGCATAGCATGTTTTTGCATCATGATGTCAGGGGGAGCTGAGAGTTCTGATTATTACATTGAATTCCTTTCACTTCTCATGGTCCCCATTCAACTCTTTCATATTCTTTGACATTAGTTGCTCTTGAACCTTAATGCTAACTGCTATCTTTTCCCCATCATTGTCACTGAACAACAGCAATTGTTTCTGGTTTAGTATATTGAGTTGTGATTATTGCAAGTGTTCACTTATAAGAATCACTCTTGCAAATTGAAAGGAACTAAAGGTTTAACTTTTATAAATTGAAGAGTTAAGTGTCTGAACTTCAGAATTTGAGATAAAAGAAAACTTTTATAGCTCTTAATCTTTGTCTCATGGCTAAAATAGAAAAAGTTTTTTGTAAAGCCTAAATGTGTTGGACTGAAAATGTCTAGAACATGTGAATAAGAGTATGTAATGATTTTTTAAAATAATCACTCTAAAAGAATTAAGGGCAGCAGTAAATAAGATCATAAATGTAAAAGAGTTGAACATAGTGACAGAGCAATAGCTGATTGCACTGAGAAACTGTGAACTCCTCCAAAGAAGCAGGAGAACTCACATGTCATGAGGTGCTTCAGAATATCTCTGTTCATAGGGTCAAATCTATAGGGGGAGTACCTGCCTCTTATCAAGGTGTACCCTTAATGTCAAAGGTGAAGATTGTTCCTTATAGGCCTTGACCTGAAGTAGATCTTGTAGTTTATGCCTAGTAACTGGGGGTACCTGCCTCTTATCAAGGTGTACACCTAATGTTAACAGCATAAATGCCACAGGTCTATTCAGTTAGTTCAGGTTCTGAAAATTAAAAAGTGAAAATCAAACTGTTGTAACCCTTCGAAAATCAAAAGTCAATGAGTGAAAATTGTTTTTATCAGTACATATTTAAGTTGCCTTTCTTGAACTTTCATGTTTAAACACAAAGGGTATTATTTCTGACTTATCTATTAATACCATGTGCCCTAGATTCATTCCTATAAATGGAGTCTATAAAATCTTTTTCAGGGGTCAGGTGTTTTACTTTAGATTTATCACTGTTAAACCTGAATTCTTGTCAAAACTGTATGTTGATATTTCTTATACTTTAACTGTTGTTTATAATCAGGCTTATTCTCTGAACCAATGATTCAGCTGTTGTCAAGTGACCCTCCTACCTTCTCTACCTTTGTATATCTGTCCATATTCCTTCTCAAAGGGGGAGCAATTATTTAGGGGGAGAACTAATTAAGGGGGAGTCATACCTTCAGGGGGAGTTTATTGCTCTAAGAGAAATTTGCATGCATACCATGTTGCACTCATGTTCATACTGTTTTTCTCTTTTTGATCATGTCAAAGGGGGAGAAAATTCTGTGTGACTCACTGTCACTTTGTGTTGCCATCATCAAAAAGGGGGAGAATGTTGTGCCCCTTAGGCACAAGCATGTGCTATGTTGATTTGATGATAGCAATGCTATTTTGTTATGATGATAGCAACAAAGTGAGTGCATTTCTATGCATCCTTTATCTTTGAGATCCCTGAGCATTCTGCATATGATAGCAACATGAATGATGATGAAATGATGTTTTGAGTGCATTTGATATTGTGTTTTGATGATAGCAACATGAATGTTTATAACTGATATGAATGTTTATAACTGATATACTCTGTGGAAAATGCATATGATTGTGACTGGTATATTATCTGGAGAATGCATGTGTTCTGTCTGCATAAGTCTATTCACTGCATGTGTTCTGTCTGCAAGTCCATACATTGCATTCGCCAAGCCTGTACATCCATCTGCTTGCATTGAGTCTATACATTGGTGGCAAGTCCATACAGTGTCCTGCATTTAGGCAAAGTCTGTACAGCCCTTTGCTTGTCAAAGTCCATACACTCAACTGCCTTGTCTTGATCAAGTATATACAGTCAGTATCTGCATTGCATTGCATGCATCATGGTGGAAGTCTATACACTGGATTTGTTCTGAAGTCTATACATTGCATGCCTTCCACCAAGTCTGTACATTGGCACTGTAGCAGTGCATTCTCTTTGTGTCTCACATGTCAAAGTCTGTACAGTCTGCATCGCATGCACTTTAAATATGTCAAGTCTGTACAATGGTCTTGGCATATGCATTCATCAAGTCTATACGCGAGAAGACGAAGTCTATACAGCGTCTCACGTTGCATCCAGCAAGTCTGTACAGTGAGCGTTTCATTGGTGAAGTCTGTACACTCACCAGTTGAACTTCAAAGTCCATACATTGGGCTGTAGCTTGCACGAAGCTAAGTCCATACATCGCTCAAGTCTGTACAGAGTCCAGCATCTCATTCATGGATTGTTCACAAAGTCTGCACATTCTATTGTTCATGAAGTCTGTACACTGGACTGTGTCCTTGTGCATCACATTAAGTCTATACATTGCATTGGCTAAAGTCTGCACATCGTCCGTCTCAATGAGCGTCTCATGCAAGTCTATACATTACTGGTTCATGCATCAGTCTTCTAAGTCCATACATTGGACTGTAGCATGCATTTGATGATGGCATCAAGTCTGTACAGTGGACCGTCTCAATTAGCGTATTATGCATTGAGCAAAGTCTATACAGACTTCAGCGTCTCATGCAGCGTCTTATGCAAAGTCCATACATTGCACTGTGCATCCTTCGTTGAACTTCCAAGTCTATACATTGAAGCAAAGTCTGTACAGCCATCAGTGATCTCCCAAGTATGTACATCCAACTGTTCATCTTTGAAGTCTGTACATTGGAAGTTTTACCTACATTTTCTTTCAAGTCTATACATCGGTAATTTTATCGTCGTTTCCCTTGAAGTCTATACACTGATCGCTTTACCGTCGTTTCCATTGGAAGTCCATACATTCGCTGCTTCTTTGTTCAAGTCTATACAGCCTTTCGTCTTGAAAGTCTATACATCGGGAAGTCTTCATATTGGCTGTTGAATGATGTACAAGTCTGTACACTGGCCTAGCATTCAAGTCTGATCATTGGCCAAGTCTACACATCGGCACTGTAGCATGCATTTCATAAAGTCTATACACTGCATGCCTCACTCTAAGTCTATACACTCGTGAGTGTCTCATCAAGTCCATACACTGCCTTTGGGTCTCCAAGTCTACACATTGGGCAAGTCTGTACACTACATCGTCTCAACTTGCGTCTCACTGAGCATCCATTCACTGTAAAGTCTATACAGACTTCATCGTCTTAGAGAACGTCTCATGACTTTGTCAAAGTCTGTACACTAGCAGCCTTTTACCTACGTTGCACTTCGAAGTCCATACATTGGGTTTTTACCGACGTTGCACATGTTAAGTCTATACATTGTGAAGTTTACACTTTGGTAGTTGAATGATCTCCAAGTCTATACATCGACTGGGGTCTTCAGCTAAGTACATACATTGCTTCACAACGTGAAGTCTATACACTGCCATAGCTATGCTTATGTGAAGTATATACGTTGCTTTAGTTTCACTAAGTCTATACAGCGAAGTCTATACACTGCAATGCATATACTTAATCCGATACTCTGTCTGACAAGTGCTCTACTCGTGAGGCTAATGAAGGGCACGTGATCCGAGGATAAGGAGAGTGCCCAGATGAGGACACGTGTACTGACAGCCTGCTGGATGCTGCCACGTGGTCCGAATTCTTAGGGCGGGAACTGTGGAAGCCACACGCGCCCTGGCTGCTGCTGCTACTGCTGCTATATATACAAGCCTTCGTCCACAGATGAAGGCTGATCGGAGGAGACAGATCGAAGCAGAAGCAGCAATAGCAGAAGAGAAGAGTGCAGAGACTTCGATCCAGCAGAAGAGAAGAAGAAAAGAGTGAAGAAAAGAAAGAGAGACAGAGAGCAGAGAAGAAAAAGAAAAAGAAAGAGAAAGAGAGATCGAGAGTTGAGAAGAAGAGATCAGCTGAAGATTGTCTCAACTGGACCGTGGATCAAATCCAGGCCAGTCAGCTCTTGTAGAGAGCCACATTTGTGCTTTATTTATTTACAGCTTTCCGGTGCTGTAGTATCTATTTTTCATTTTCTTTTGAACTCCTTTTTATCAAGCTGTTAGTCAGCGGGTTTTTGCAGAGGTGCTGCCTCTGGACGGCTAAGCTGTATTGCCCAGCGGTTTGCAGTGGAGGATTCCACTGGACAGCAAGCTGTGTTTCTCAGCGGGGTGAGGAGGATTCCTCGGACGGCAAGCTGTGTTGCCCAGCGGTTGTATGGCAAGCTGTGATGCCCAGCTGTTGAAGCTATGAGTCAGCGGAATCCACACTCTGGTTTGAGTGTGGGGTGGATGTAGGTCTGCTGGACCGAACCACCTAAAAATCCCTTGTGCATTGTGGTTTGATTTTGTTCTATTGTGCTTCCGCTAGATGAATGCATAGGGGCGCTCCATGTGTTTGGCTTCTGGTTGAGCAGAAGAGTTAATTAGTTTTCTTAGAGTGTTTTAATTTGTCAAGAGAGCGAAATTCTAGTTGAGCTATATTTTGTTAGCACTCTAGTGACCTCACTGTGTGTTTGTTTAGTTCGGCAACTGCCCATTAGCTTTCAAGTTTGTTTAGTTTGCGAACTAGCATTTTTAGTGAGCATAAGATTTTAATTGGGCGAATTTTTAAAGGACATATTCATTCACCCCCCCCTCTGAATACTTGCACCGAACCCAACAGAAGCGACGTGAAAAAGATTCAATGTACTGAACTTAACTCTCAGCTCCCCCTGACACCATGATGCAACAATTTGCTATGCAATGCTTTCAACTAACTAAATGCAGACTATGCAACAATTATACATAAAGCAAGTATGCAATCATTTCAAGTTTATGCACCCAAGTCATGAACATTTTATCCTTTTTGAGAATCTATTTCATGACAGTCAGGTGTATATAATCTAGAGAATTGAGAATCAACTACAATTCAATGCCCTTAATCAACATGGCTTTCTCAATTCTGAAGTTAATTCACTTACCTGCTATACCTAACTGATTTATTTTTACCCTTGGTGTTGCATCAGAATGTTGACAAGGCCTCCAATCTCTTTCAGCTTTTAGAATTTTTGGCCTTGTCTTTTGTCATATGCCTAGAGTAGCTATTCCTATTTCATCATTTTGTTCCCGGCTACCAGGCATACCTGCAAACACACTTAGGGAGCAGATTTTGGAACCCAAGATAGTTTGGGCCCCAAGACAGAAACAGACATGTGAGAGTGAAAGCATGACAAAAGCTGTTTAGGGATCCACATTTGTGTGAAAGTGGATGGTTTGGTGGATTCTACAGCTTGAGAATTATTTTTGTTATTTTTCTTTTTCTCAGCACCAACTGGTTTAGGTTTCTTTTTCTGGTGCTGTGATGGTTTTTGTGTAGTCCTAGCATTCATTTTATTAGAAGCATTGTTGTTTTTCTGCCAGTGCCTTGGCCAATGAGTGTACTGGAAGTTGTGGCCCAAATTGGTCCTAGGCTGACCATAGAACACCTGTTGACTAGGACTCCATGTCCTAAAGTGACTATCCCATCTCCAAGCTGGCTGAGATCTATAGGGCTGAGTGGGGAAATTCTGATACCTAGACCTCATGTACACAGGATTCCACCCAAACCTATTAAGTGGTTGTGAGTGAATGTGATGATAGACTTAGGCTCGAGGGAAATAGGGCTGTGAAAACTGGTTCCTAGCGACACTTGCTCTCCCTGCCACCTTTGACCCTCTAGGTTTCTGCACTAGCTTATATTTGGTCTTTTTCTGAGCAATTGATGGTGGTGGAGACTTAGCATCCTTGGACTGGGGTTTTGATGTGCTAGCTGGCTGACCCCTAACCTTGAACTTACCCTTGGGAGAAGAGCATGCAGCACTAGGCTCTACAACTTTCTACTTTCCCTTGTCCTTAGCACTGGACACTTTTGATTTTACATTTTTGGAAGCAGATTTTTCGCTGACCATTTTTATGAGTGATCCTTTGTTCTTTTCTCCCACGAGTGAAATGGTTTTCAATTCAAAACTCCTTTTATCTGAAAAACCGAGACCCTCCTTTCTAAAATTGACTTTTGACTCTAGCAAGGCATTAAGATTTTATGTTCCTTGGGTCATGCTTTCAATGATTTTCTTTTTGTCAGAATTTTCATTTTCTAAATTTTCAATAGTTTTCTTCAGTTCAGCATTCACTGACAAGACAGCTTCATATTTTTCATTTAAAGTCTTTATTTCATTTTCAAACTTCTGAATTGTCAATTTCAACTCATCAACGACATTTTTCAGCAATTCATTTTCTTTCCTACAATCAATCAAAACATGCTTTAACTCATCAAAATCAGAACATGCACTTTTCAATCTGTCATTCTCTGATTGTAAACATGCAACTTTATCAGAAAGTGTTTTATCATTAACTAGAGAATTTACTTTCTTCTTCAAGTGTCTGTTTTCCTTCCTAATATCATCCACTTTATCTAACAGTTCTCCATAAGCATTTTCCCAATCAGAAATAGTATAGTGTTCGAAAGGGGATGATACCTCATCGGATTCTTCTTCTTCTCTTCCATTCCAGGCCATCAAGCAGATGTCCTTTTCTTCTTTCTCACTATCTGAGGAAGTGCTCAGCGTGCCTTCTTCCTCATCGCTCCATGTACTGACCATGGCCTTTCCCTTTGGCGCTTTCTTCCATGGTCTCTCTTTCTTTTTCTGGAACTCTAGACAATCAGCCTTCATATGGCCAGTCTTCCTGCAATGATAACAAATATTAGCGTCAGATTTTTTAGCAGGGTTAAATTTATACCTGTTTTGCTTCCTGCTGTGGTGTCTTCTGTAGACATTTTTCCCTTCTCTTCTAAGAAATCTTCTGAACTCTTTTGTAATCATAGCTATTTCATCCTTTTCAAGGTCCGATCCAGATAGACTCTGATCACTGGATGATCCATCACAGCTGGACTGTTTTGAACAACTATGCTTGGCCTTCAGAGCAATAGGCTTCTTGTATTCGAGCTCTCCAGCTTGTAGAATATTCATCTCGTACACCATCAAAGAGCCTATCAGCTCATTAGGTTTCATCTTTTGTAAATCTCTTGACTCCTCAACCACAGTCACTTTGGTATGCCATATCGGAGTCAACGATCGAAGGATCTTCCTCACAACTTCATAATCGGTATAACTTTTTCCCATATTTCTTAGACCATTTGTTATAATGGTCAGACGAGCAAACATTTCGGTTACTGTCTCACCGGGCTTCATTCGAAATGCTTCATACTCTGACACTAACATATTTGCCCGCGTCTCTCTCACTTGAGATGGTCCCTCATAAATGACCTCAAGAGTATCCCACATCTCCTTCGCCGTCTTGTAGGATGACACTCTATCAAATTTAGTGGGATAGAGTGAACATTGAATGGCGTTGATGGCGCTCCAGTTCAGAGTAGATTTCCGGATTCTACTTTAGTCCACACTTCCTCGTTCTCATGTAGCTCATAAGGACCTTTGCTCATAATTTTCCAGATTTCGTAATCTTTGGCTCTGAGGAAGACCTGCATCCGGTTCTTCCAATATGGGTAGTTGGATCCGTCGAAGAATGGTGGCTTTATAGTGGACTGTCCCTCTGCTATTAACCCTCTAGCATCCATGGCCGTTCCTCCTTAGGATGTTAGTCCTGCACAAAGAGTTAGGCTCTGATACCAATTGTTGAGACGCTTAAGATGATCTAGAGGGGGGTGAATAGATATGTCACCCTATAAAATCGACTGCAGTAGATTCAAGTGCGGAATATAAGAACTTCTGCTAAACAGATAGAGGGCACAAAATAAATACCAGCCAGAACTGCTGAAGAACCGTCCTAAACAATCATCTACTACTCAAAGAATCAAAAATAAAGAGGCAATGCAAACCACAGATCAATCACACAGTAGACAGGATATTTTAGGTGGTTCGGTCCTCCAGACCTACGTCCACCCCACACTCAAACCCAAGTGTGGCTTACTGCTGCGCAACACAGCTTGCGTCCGCTGGGCCTTACAGCTTAGCCTACAATCGCTGAGCATCATAGCTTGCTTCCGCTGGGCAATACAGCTTAGCCATCCGCTGCCTAACAGCTTGCGCTGAGCCTCACAGCTTGCTGTCCAGAGAACCACGTTCTCTGCAACCGCTGAGCTTCACAGCTTGCTCCGCTGGGCAATACAGCTTAGCCGTCCGAGGTATCCACCTCGCCGCTGTGCATCACAGCTTGCACTGCTGGCAAACAGCTTGAAGAAAGGTAAAATAGAAAACAAGAGAATGCAGCAACGAAAAGCTAAAAATGAAGCACAAATTATATAGCTCTCAAAGGAGCAGGTCTGGCTTGGATTTGATCCAAATGCCAGAGAACAGATCTTCAAGGATTTCTGATTTCGTCTCCACGAACTCCTTCTCTCTCGCTCTTCTTTATCTTCTGCTTCTTCTCTCTTTCTCTTCTTTCTCTTCTGCTTCTTCTCTCTTTCTCTTCTTCACTCTTTTTCTTCTTCTAGATCGTGCAGGCTATCTCTCTGCTTCTGCTCTTCTATCACGATCAGCTTCCTCCTGAGGAAGAACCTCGGATCACGTGCTAGGTGCCAACCTCGGATTACGTGCCCAATCATCAGCTTGAATCAATCTGAAGGAAGAGAAAAAGGATGCATCGAGTTAGTTCAGAATTTGAACTAAGCATGTACAGACTTGATAGTGTGTAATGCAGTGTGCATGCAGTGAAGTGTGTACATTGAAAGTGGATGCATAGACGTGCCTTTTACGAATGTACAGACATTGGAAATGCTTGAAGCACACGATGCAACAAGACCCTGTACAGACTTAACCTGAGCATGGGCTGTACAGACTTGATGAACTGGCGCATGGACATAACAGCAAAGGATGTATAGACTTGTGTGTGTGCGACCAGACAATGTATAGACTTGTTTGTGCGTGCATGCTACAAGGCAATGTATGGACTTTGAGTGCGTGCATGCTACAATGCAATGTATGGACTTTGAGTGCTTACATAAACATAGCCGCAAAGAATGTATAGACTTTAACGGATGTATAGACTTGCTCAACTGTGTGGCGTGCAACTAGACGATGTACAGACTTGTCTGATGCAATCTAGGCAAAACTCTGTACAGACTTTATAGCGTGCAGACAGGACCTCATATGCAATGAGTGTGCATCAGTGTATAGACATCATATGCAGTGTATGCAGTTGTATAGACTTGATGCACGGACAAAGCATATGCTTGAACAAGTGGCGATGTATAGACTTTAGAGACGATGCATGAACAAGCCACCAATCGAGTGTACATACTTTGTGTGCATGTGACAATAATGTACAGACTTACTGTAATGATGCACGGACTCAATGCGTCAGAATGTAAAGACTTGTGTGTACGGGCAGACGATGTGCAGACTTTAAATCAAGGGATGCACTGGCTGTACAGACTTTGCATATGCATGAGAGCAGACGATGTAAGACTTTAAATGCATGAGAGACACTTGCACTGACTTCCTATATGCTCAAGCAGGACTTTCATTTAGATAGAGATGTTCATGATATGCAATGCTCACTCATAGTGTTTGCTATCATCAAAATCACAGGGGCACAACAGTAAGCGTAATCGGTCGAGGATCAGGAGGGGCAGAGCAGGGCATCAGCTACGGTAAGAGCGGCAGCAACATGAGTGCAGGCATAAGAGGAGTTCGTCGAGGGCATGTACCGGTTTTATCTCCGACAGCATGGTAGGGAGGCTGGAGAGGGATCTTCATCTCAAGGAGGCTATGGGCGAGCTTTAAAAAAGTTTTTGTAGTTCCATCCACCTCAATTCAAGGGACAGCCGGACCCAGATATAGCAAGAGCTTGGACAGATGCTATGGAAAAGGTGTTCCACTCCATGGAGTGTACAAAAGATGAGAAGGTATTGTTGGCTAGCTATCAACTGCAAGGTTTAGCTTTATCATGGTGGACTACATAATGGGAGTCGGCATTTCAGTCTCGCCCTGCAATGTCCTTGGATTTTGGATCATGTTTCCGCGGGTTACGGAACGTGTCCGTATTGGTTTCAGGCTTTATGGGGTGTTTGGTTGTGTTTTTTTCCCTTCTTTCTCTCTCAAATTTAAAAAAGAGAGAGAGAACTAAATTAACCGTGTTTGGTAAGTACTCTCTAATTTTTAGAAGAGAAACTAACTCCATTCAAATCTCTTTCTAAAACAAAATAACTCCGGAGTAGTTTTTTTTTTTGAAATCACCTGTCTATGTCGCGAGGCCTCCCTCTTCCCTCCCCGGCGGATCCCCCCCTGCGTGGCCCCCCTTTCCCTCCCACCATTCTCCCCCCCCCTCCCTCCCCTCCCTCCCCGACGGTCCCCCCTCCCTCCCGCCGTTGTCCCTCCCGCCGTTGTCCCTCCCCTCCTTCCCCGGCGGGTCCCCCCTGCATGGCCCCCCTCTCCCTCCCTCCCCGACGGACCCCCCCGGCGGATCCCCCCACCTGCGCGGCCCCCCTCTCCCTTCTGCCGTTCTCCCCCCTCCCTCCCTCCCCTCCCTCCCCGGCGGTCCCCCCCCTGCGCGGCCCCCTTCTCCCTCCCTCCCCCTCCCGCCGTTCTCCCCGGCGATCCCCCCCGGTGGATCCGCCCCCTGCGCGGCCCCCCTCTCCCTCCCAACGTTCTCCCCCCTCTCTCCCTCCCCTCCCTACCTGACGGTCCCCCCCTGCGCGGCCCCCCTCTCCCTCCCCCTCCCTCCCGCCGTTCTCCCCGGTGGTCCCCCACTGTGTGGCCCCTCGCGTCCCCCCCTCCCTCCCGTCGAAGGCTGCCTGTAGTGAGTGGAGGTGGTTCTGGAGGACATCAGGGAACCGAACGATCAGCGGGAGCTGGAGGCCGAGCCCGCCGACAGATTTGGGGTCGGAGGCCTTCCGGACGACCTTCATCAAGTCGATCTCCTGGTGTGGCGGTGTCTCAGGGCCGGAGGGGTGCACGGAGATGTTGCCGGAGCCGTTGACGGAGAAGTAGGGCGCGCCCCACCCATTGATCCCGTACAGCGTCTTGGACAGCTCGGTGGACCAGTGGGAGGAGAGGGACTTCTGCACGGAGGAGGCCGCGTTCGTCGCCGGTGGAGTGCCGCCGGAGAATGACTCTGGCGTGAGAAGAGAGCTGGGCTCCCGGCCAAACAACATGGGACTCTTTTTATTAATTTTAAAAATTAAGTAGAAAACTACCCCGTCATAATTTTAAAGATAGAAAGAGTTTTTTTTTAAGTGTTCCCAAACACCCTATTATTGTTGGATTATCGGACCCTTAAATGGTGTTTGTGTGAATTATTTTGGGTCCATGGCGGTGGGTGAAGTGACCTAGCTTTTTTTCTCAAATTTTTTGGGGCCAAATTATGTTTTTTTGGGGTTTTTTCAGAGTTATTACAAATTTTATAATTGAAATGAAAAAAAAGAAATAAAAAATTCTTTTAAACCCCCTCCCCTCTCTCTCCCGTAACACACCCGCTCCCCCTCTCTCACTCACGTTCTCTCCCTCTCACTCTCACGTCTCTCCCTCTTCTTCTCCGGTGGTCGACGGGGAGGATGGGCGGTGAGGTGGAGGGCGGCACGGGCGACGAGTGGCGTGGACCGGAGCGTGGATCGGGAGGCGGCATCGTGGTGAAGTGTTTTCATAATTTTGAGAAGAACCAGACGTGGAATGAGGTATTTTCGGTGCGAATCGACGTCGGATTCGCGTGGTTTCTTCGAAAGAGGTAGGGGGAGGGATCCCTAACCCTTGTACATCGTTTCCCTATGATTTCATGCCGATTAGGGCGAGTTTGAGCAGGTTTCCCTTTTTTATGTTAAAATGCACATTTTGGGAGCGCAGTAATTTTTTATTTAAATGTTTGATTTCGAGCTAATGGCATGTCGAGGAGTGTTTCCCCTCGCTTTGATCAAGTTTTCTTGCGATTTGAGGCTGGGATGAGGCCGAATGGGCTATGTGTGTGGCATGGGTGTGTGTTTGGGGCAACTGATGGAATCACCCTTTTCTTTGGTCGTTTCTTTCCATTTTTGAGTCCTTCCGACATTTAGAAGGCACATGAAGAATTTTTGCATGTATTCCCCTTCGCTCGAGATGAATGGGGTGTGGAACGGGCAATTTCGGGCTAGTTCGTGAAAGCTTGGATCGGAACGAGATCGCGGTCGGCTTCCAGACCGCGTTAGGTTTCTGGATAAGGGATGCGGTGTGAACTGACATCGTGTTCATCTGGGAAGCTCATGGTGAGGCTGTCTCGCCCCGATGCGGAAAGTCGGTACGCGCTAGTTATAAACATTCATGTCAATCAGAGCATTCGTGCCACAAGATAACACAGGCTAAGATTCCAATAATAAATTAAGAAAAAATCAACTTTACTTAATAATCAAAGTCACATTTATTACATCGACTCTTGTGGACTTTACTGTCTATTACATCGACTAAAAGAAAGGAAAATTACATCAATACTGACTCAACATAACTAGGACATTGACTCAACACACTAAAAGGCTCGCTCCACGGCTACTCGCTCCCGTTCCCATCGGTGTGTACATCCTCATCCGTGCTACCTAAAAAGGATTGGAAACAAAGGAGGGTGAGCGAAAGCTCAGTAGGAATTACACTCTATCATCAGGCAGAGTTTAAGTAATTAACCATTTTACATATTCATTGATATAAGAATTGAACATAACTGAACAAGTAAATGAATAAAATGAACTAGAGAATGAATTGTAGAGATAACATTCCAATGATTGGCCGATAAGCACTCAAGTACAACAAGTCAAGAGTTTTCCAAGCAAGAAAGATTTGAATGAATGTCATAGACCACGTGTTTAACTAGCACTTGGTGCAATGCCACACCTAGTCATTACAAACTCCCCGGGGCACAAGTACTTTCGGGCACTCCTCCCAAGACCAGACTGGGCCCTTTAATGATGCCTTGGCATTGGTTAAGTGGATCCTCGATCCCAAGTAATTGTCTTAGACATTCAAGTAATTCGGCCATGAAGTTCCAAGACTAAGCTCATGAAATCTATCTTCTAAGATCATGAATTTCCCAAATGAATTTAGAAGGAAAAACTAGAATAGGCTCACTAGCCCAATTTAACAGATGATAGAACAGGAAAATAGTCTCGGAGGACTATCGCAATCATTTGCTCATCACAAGAATCACGAAGAAAACACTAAATCGGGGATTGCTTACGGCTCAATAGGGAACCGCAAGGGGAAACTAAACGGTCTAACACAGGACCGCCTCCTTCCCGCCCACGCTTGCCTCAACGGGTCAAGCTAGAACGCATAAACGGTCTATCGTTGGACCTCATGCATGCCGAAAATGGTCTCCGAGGTGACCGCTAAGAAGCCAGACCATTGGAGATCAAAAATCGATTTGAAAAAGGTCTCTACTTGACCAGAGGTATGACTTGACCAAGTCGGGGTATGGTCCTCGATCCTAGGGTCAAGTGAGAGGTCTCATTTAGCTAAAAATCAGGCTTAAAATCGTCTTGAAATCGTATCGGGTCGGACCCACTAACCAGCCCAAAGATCGATCAAATGGTCATAGACATGGCCGCTTGGGTTGGCTTGCGATCCTAGGCACGACCGCATGCTGTCCCAGATAAGCAAGTCCAGCAACTTGGTCTGCCCATCATGAAATCCTTGGTATAGGCTTCAATGATACAACCTGCCTGGCGTCCTAGTGGGAATCTCAGGCTCGCGGGGACTTACGGAGGCTTTGAAACAAGGACACCTAGTCCGGCGGAAGGAGTATCCGACGGAGAGGCATTCATTGCTCAAGATTTAGGCTAACAAATCAAGCGGAAAACGAACGCAATCGGTCGAGTCACTTCCACCGGAGTGGTATGACCTTAAAACAAATTCTAAATTTATTCATGACATGTATAAGAATTAAACTAAACCATTAACAAGGCATTAATCTACTTCCTTCTTAAATATCACAAAAGATATGAAAGATGGACATGAGTGGAGTAATTATTAAGGGAAGAGTTTCACTTAGTTCATGTATTCCATAAGCCCTAATTTTAGTGCGTTTTAACCTTGAGCAACAGGTGTACTAACCAGATATAACATGCCGGTATATTTTAAAACAAGCCACTAAAATAGGGTAGAAAACGGTCATAGAACAGGCCGTTAGAGGCTATAAACGGTCAAGAGAAGGGCCGCTTACGCATTGGAAAACCCCTTTTTCATTTTAAAATTCACTGGCCAGAAACGGTCTATCGTTGGGCCGCTAGACCAGGGCAAACGGTCTATCGTACAACCGCTAGTTGCCTGGCGGTCCCTGGAATGACCGTTTCTTCCAACCCGAGCCCAAAAACGTGAAAAACAAGACGCTGGTCCAATAAAAGCATGATTAAAACAGAGATATAGCATGAAAATTAGGCTATTTACTACCAAAATGCAGGCAACTTAAAAATGTACATCATGACATTGTCAATTTTAGGATTCCACTATGATTACTTGATGTAAATTAAACAGAAAGAACGTGAGTAAAAACCCTAATTGCATGCTCTACATAAAACTACGAATACGCCCAAATTAGACAGCCAAAATTGGGCAAATTGGACTCAAAAGAAAGCTAAGGATGAGATCTATCTATCCATGTTATTTAATTAAATTGGGCCTGAGAGAAACCTACCTTAATCGAAGAAGAAAAGAGGAGACGCGCTCGCCGGAACCCTAAAATGTGCCGCCGCCAAACTCCAAAATTCTCCTAGGTTCATCCACGAAACCTCGCGCCACCAGTTGGATCATCAAATAGGGTTTTTAGGTCATCAAAGCCCTCTATTTAAAGTGTACAAGGAGGCTTCCAGAGATCGAATTGGACTCAAGAGTCCAAGGAAATAAAACCGGTGAAATTTTCGGTCCTTGACCTATTCCACGCCGCCGTCGCCGCTGGAAGGCTCTAGAGTCTAGGGTTTCGAAGGAAAAACGGACCTCTACAGTAGACCTATCCATTGGGCCTGGTTTGGGCTCGATTGGTTTAAAATTGGGTGAGAATTTGATCAATCTAGATTAACCCAATAAAAGTGACAAATTTTAGCTAAAATTCTTTAATTTGGCGTAATTACATTTTTATTAGAGTCTAACCCAGTTATCGTTATTACTGAACACTTCGTTCTCTTTATGAAAATAATTTTTCCATATTTTTATAAATTACCTCAAATTCTATCTAATCGAAAAATCAATAAAAATAGTCATTATGCTATTTAATTAGTAAAGAAAATATTCTGGGTGTTACACCCTCTCCCACTTTAAGGAATTTGGTCCCCCAAATTCACCGAACCTTTCGTAGGGGTGAAGAATCATAGAAACTGACCTTGGAATAAATTGGGATATTGCCTTTTGATTGCTTCCTCAGATTCCCAAGTAGCTTCTTCCGCTCCACGTCGACTCCACTGGACCTTGATCATCGAAATCGACCAATTCCTGAGTTGTTGTTGCTTCCGATCTAAGATTTTAACATGCTTCTCTTCATAAGATAAATCTTCTTTTAGCTCTACGTCTGCGTGCTGGATGATATGAGAGGGGTCGTACACATACTTCCTCAGCATAGACACATGAAAGACATTATGAACACCTGCCAATTGAGGTGGTAAAGCCAGTCTATAGGCAACCTCACCCACTCTCTCTAGAATCTCAAATGGTCCAACAAATCTTGGGCTCAACTTTCAATGAATCCTGAATCTCTGAATTTCTCTTGCAAGTGAGACTTTCAAGAATACATGTTCTACCTGAAATTCCAAATCTCTTCTTCGAACATCAGCATAACTCTTCTGTCAAGATTATGCTACTTGCAAATGGTCTCTAATAATCTGAATGTTCTTAGAAGATTCAGAGACAAGATCTGGTCCCATCCATTATTTTTGGCCAACTTCACTCCAGCATAGAGGTGAACGATAACTTCTTCCATAGAGAGCTTCAAATCGTGCCATCTGAATGCTAGATTGATAACTGTTATTGTAAGCAAATTCTATTAGGGGCAAATGCTCATGCCAACTACCGCCAAAGTTGATTATGCAAGCTCTTAACATGTCTTCGACAATCTGATTAGTTCACTCAATCTGCCCATCTATCTGAGGATGAAAAGCAGTGCTGAAGTTCAGACGAGTACCTAAGGATTCCTGCAATCCTTTCCAAAAATGGGAAGTGAATCTGGGATCTCTGTCTGACACAATGTTCACAGGTATACCATGCAGTCTCACAACCTCTTTCATGTAAAGAGCAGCCAAAACATCCATTGTCCACTTCGACTTGATGGATAAGAAATGTGGAGACTTAGTCAATCTATCCACAATTACCCATATTGCATCAAAACCTCCACGAGTTCTTGGTAAACCCATTATAAAGTCCATGCCGATGCTTTTCCACTTCCATTGTGATATATCAAGCGGTTTAACTTTCCAGCATGCCTGAAATGCTCAGCTTTCACTTGTTGGCATATCAAACATTTACTCATGAACTCTGCCACTTCTCGCTTCATATTCGGCCACCAAAAGGTCCTTTTTAAGTCTCGGTACATCTTAGTGGCTCCAGGATGAATGGTATACTTGGATCCATGGGCTTCTTCTAGAATCTTGTCTTTTATTTTAGCTATATCAGGGACGCACGTTCTTTCTCGAAACAACAATCTGCCATCATTGGCGAATCCAAAATCTGGTCTATTGCTCAGACTTTCCTTGATCTCGACTATCATAGGATCGTTATCTTGTAGAGTCTTAATTTCCACTAATAGCTCGGGGCGAAGCTGAACCTGAGCTATCATGACTTGATCCTTGCTAACATTAAGGTCTAGATTAGCCAATTGTTCCAACAGTCTCCATTCTTGCAACATAAGACTAGACAATTTTGCTATCGGCGTGCGACTTAAAGCATCTGCCACCACATTGCCTTTACCAGGATGATACTCTATGGAGAATTCAAAATCCTTCAAATATTCGAGCCATCTTCTCTGCCTCATATTAAGCTCCTTCTGAGAGAATAGATACTTAAGACTCTTATGATCAGAAAATACCGTAAAAGTTTCTCCATACAAGTAGTGCCTCCAAATCTTTAAAGCAAAAACCGCAGCAGCGAGTTCTAGGTCATGGATAGGATAATTTTCTTCATGTTTCTTTAGCTGTCTAGAAGAGTAAGCTATCACCTTACCATGCTGCATAAGTACACAACCTAGGCCAATGCTCGAGATGTCAATAAAAACTTCAAATCCTCCTTCTCCAGAAGGCAAAGCTAAAATGGGGGCAGTGGTCAAACATTCCTTCAGAGTCTGAAAGCTTCGTTCACAGTCTTCTGACCACTCAAATTGATTCTCCTTGCGGGTTAATCGGGTCAGAGGTACCGCAATCTTGGAGAAATCCTTAATGAATCTCCGATAATAGCCTGTGAGACCTAGAAAACTTCTTACTTCGGTCACATTTGTAGGTCTATCCCAATTTCTTACTGCTTCCACTTTAGAAGGGTCTATCGAAATCCCATCTTTAGTAATAATGTGTCCTAAAAAAGACACTTCATGCAACCAGAATTCACACTTACTAAACTTGGCATATAACTGATGATCTCTCAATATCTGCAACGCCATTCTTAAATGCTCTTCATGCTCCTCCTTGCTCTTGGAGTATATTAAAATATCATCAATGAATACTACGACCCACTGATCTAAGTAGGGTCGGAACACACTGTTCATTAGCTGCATGAAAGTTGCAGGAGCATTTGTTAGTCCGAACGGCATTACTACGAATTCAAAATGCCCATACCTATTTCTCAATGTTGTTTTAAGAATATCTTCGTTCTTGATTCGCAATTGGTGATACCCTGATCGAAGATCAATCTTGGAAAAGTACTGTGCTCCTGCTATCTAGTCGAATAGCTCATCTATTCTTGGCAACAGATACTTATTTTTAACAGTAAGCTAATTCAGTTGATGATAGTCAATGCACAATCTAAACGATACGTCCTTCTTCCTTACAAACAACACTGGGGCTCCCCACGGGGATGTACTCAGATGAATGAATCCTTTCTCAAGCAAGTCCAGTAATTGCACTTTTAATTCCCTTAACTCCGCAGGAGACATGATACGGAGCCTTAGAAACTGGGGATGCACCTGGTACTAGATCAATAGAGAAGACTACCTCCCTATCTGGTGGAAGTCCTGGCAAGTCTTCAGGAAACACATCTGGATAATCTCGGACAACGGGGATGTCCTTCAATTCCAACTCCTTCCTGTCGGTCAAAGAGACCAATGCCAAAAATGTCTGACATCCTTTTCTTAATAACTTCTCAGCTTGAAGTGCCGAAATACGTGACACAGACCTAGAGTGTCTAATCCCAACAAAAGAAAGTCCGGGTTTACCGGAGAAAGTCACGGAGCCAGATTTGCAATGGACACTAGCCTCATATTTAGCTAACCAATCTGCTCCTAGAATCACATCATAATCCTTCATCTTCATACAGACTAAATCAACTGGCATATCCTGATCACCAACAAAAATCTGACTAGAGGGATAATAATGATTTATAGCAGAACCCGAACAAACAGGGGTTGATATTTCCAATTAAAAGTTCATCAACACAGGTTTCATAGATAAAGACTTAGCAAAACTTTGAGAAATAAAAGAATGTGTTGTTCCTGTATCAAAGAGAACAAATGCTGGCCTATCAAAAAAAACAAGTGTACCTTCAACCAATCCACCCTCCTCGGTGGCCTCTGTCTCGGTCTCCTATAGGGCTTGGCGCTTGCCCTGCCGCTTCTGACCTCCTTGTGGCTTGCATGGTGTAGCTTGATCTGACAGAAGGGGACATTCGGGAATACAGTGGTCCCTGCTCCCGCAACGCAAACAGGTGCCTAGCTTGCGCCAACATTCTTCCATCTTGTGACCTGGGCGGTCACAATACTTGCAGACTGCTTTGGATGGAGCAGTCGTTTCGATACTTTTCTCTCCTTCCTTCGACTTCTTGTCCTTCGAATTACTCGGCCCGCCATTGGGCCTCTTCTTGCCATTAAAGGGTTTAAAACTTTTGAAGCTAGTAGTTTGCTCCCTTTTCTTGTCTCGATTTCTTATCCGGTCTGTCATTTCCATAGTATCTTCGAGAACTTGGGCCTTCCTGACTATTTCAGCATAAGTATTGATCTCCAAAGGTGCCAGCTGGTTAATATATTGTAGCTTCAAGTCGTTCAGAAATCGCTTAGCCTTCATTTTCTCAGTAGATACCAAATGTTCCGCATAGCGGGACAATCTGGCGAATTGTGCCTCATACTCAGCAACAGATAAACTCCTCTGCTTTAGGGCAGCGAACTCCGCCGCTTTCTTCTCTTGCACACGATCTAAAAATACTTGTTATTAAAATGTTCTTTGAACTCTTCCCACGTCGCACGCCTATTGCCCAACGTAGCTTCCACGGCTTCCCACCAAGCACGTGCTTCACGTTCCAACTGGAAAGTCGCTAAAAGAACTTGGTCTTGGTCTCTGCATTGCATAACTCTAAAAGGTCGCTCTATCTCTTTCAGCTAATGCTCAACCTCATCTGGGTCCGTAGAACAGCCAAATCGAGGGGTATTTAAACCTTGGAAATTCCGATGGAGATTACCAGCACCTGGATGCGCCGCTCCACCTTGTGCCACTTGCTGGAGGGCCTGAGTCAAACCCTGCACCGTGCGTTGCATATGCCTCCATTATATGCGTTCAGCTGCCATCGAAACGAGTTCCTAGACGCAAGAAAATAAGTTAGAACCAATCTAGCGGGAATCTTTTAGAGTTCATTAATTAACTTAACCCAAATCTCTACCCGATCTCTCCAGGTTGGACCTTAGACTTTAACAAGTTTATGGGTTCTATGACACCACTTAAATACCTAGGACTTAGAAAACCTAGGCTCTGATACCACAAAAACTGTCACGCTCTGATGCGGAAAGTCGGTACGCACCAGTTATAAACATTCATGTCAATCAGAGCATTCATGCCACAATATAACACAGGCTAAGATTCCAATAATAAATTAAGAAAAAACCAACTTTACTTAATAATCAAAGTCAAATTTATTACAACAACTCTTGTGGACTTTACTGTCTATTACATCGACTAAAAGAAAGGAAAATTACATCAATACGGACTCAACATAACAAGGACATTGACTCAACACACTAAAAAGGCTCGCTCCACGGCTACTCGCTCCCATTCCCATCGGTGTGTACATCCTCATCCGTGCTACCTGAAAAGGATTGGAAACAAAGGAGGGTGAGCGAAAGCTCAGTAGGAATTACACTCTATCATCAGGCATAGTTTAAGTAATTAACCATTTTACATATTCTTGATATAAGAATTGAACATAACTGAACAAGTAAATGAACAAAATGATCTAGAGAATAAATTGTAGAGATAACATTCCAATGATTGGCCGATAAGGATGCAAGTACAATAAGTGAAGAGTTTTCCAAGCAAGAAAGATTTGAATGAATGTCATAGACCATGCGTTTAATAAGCACTCGGTGCAATGCCACACCCAGTCATTACAAACTCCCTGGGGCACAAGTACTTTCGGGCGCTCCTCCCAGGACCAGACTTGGCCCTTTAATGATGCCTTGGTATTGGTTAAGTGGATCATCGATCCCAAGTAATTGTCTTAGACATTCAAGTAATTCGGCCATGAAGTTCCAAGACTAAGCTCATGAAACCTATCTTCTAAGATCATGAATTTCCCAAATAAATTTAGAAGGAAAAACTAGAACAGGCTCACTGGCCCAATTTAATAGATGATAGTATAGGAAAATAGTCTCGGAGGACTATCGCAATCATTAGCTCATCACAAGAATCACGAAGAAAAGACTAAATCAGGGACTGCTTACGGCCCAATAGGGAACCGCAAGGGGAAACTAAACGGTCTAACACAGGACCGCCTCCTTCCCGCCCACGCTTGCCTCAACAGGTCAATCTAGAACACACAAACGGTCTATCGTTACCGCATGCGGGCCAAAAACGATCTCCGATGTGACCGCTAAGAAGCCAGACCACTGGAGATCAAAAATCGATTTGAAAAAGGTCCCTACTTGACCAGAGGTATGCCTTGACCAAGCCGGGGTATGGTCCTAGATCCCAGGGTCAAGTGAGAGGTCTCATTTAGCTAAAAATCATGCTTAAACGCGTCTTGAAATCGTATCGGGTCAGACCCACTAACCAGCCCAAAGATCGATCAAACGGTCATAGACATGGCCACTTGGGTTGGCTTGCGGTCCTAGGCACGACCGCATGCTGTCCCAGACAAGCAAGTCCAGCAACTTGGTCTGCCCATCATGAAATCCTTGGTGCAGGCTTTAATGACACAACATGCCCGGCGTCCTAGTGGGAATCCCAGGCTCGCGGGGACTTACGGAGGCCTTGAAACAAGAACACCTAGTCCGGCGGAAGGAGTATCCGACGGAGAGGCATTCATTGCTCAAGATTTAGGCTAACAAATCAAGCGGAAAACGAATGCAATTGGTCCAATCACTTCCACCGGAGTCGTATGACCTTAAAACAAATTCTAAATTTATTCATGACATGTATAAAAATTAAACTAAACCATTAACAAGGCATTAATCTACTTCCTTCTTAAATATCACAAAAGATATGAAAGATGGACATGAGTGGAGTAATTATTAAGGGAAGAGTTTCACTTAGTTCATGTATTCCATAAGCCCTAATTTTAGTGCGTTTTAACCTTGAGCAACAGGTGTACTAACCAGATATAACATGCCGGTATATTTTAAAACATGCCACTGAAACAGGGTAGAAAACGGTCATAGAACAGGCCGCCAGAGGCCATAAACGGTCAAGAGAAGAGCCGCTTACGCACTGTAAAACCCCTTTTTCATTTTAAAATTTGCTGGTCAGAAACGGTCTATCGTTGGGCCGCTAGACCAAGGCAAACGGTCTATCGTACGATCGCTAGTTGCCTGGCGGTCCCTGGAAGGACCGTTTCTTCCAACTCGAGCCCAAAAACGTGAAAAAGAAGACACCGGTCCAATAAAAGCATGATTAAAACATAGATATAGCATGAAAATTAGGCTATTTACTACCAAAATGTAGGTAACTTAAAAACGTACATCATGACATGGTCAATTTAAGGATTTCACGATTACTTGATGTAAATTAAACAGAAAGAACGTGAGTAAAAACCCTAATTGCATGCTCTACATAAAACAAGGAATACGCCCAAATTAGATAGCCAAAATTGGGCAAATTGGACTCAAAAGAAAGCTAAGAACGAGATCTATCTATCCATGTTATTTAATTAGATTGGGCCCAAGAGAAACCTACCTTAATCGAAGAAGAAAAGAGGAGACGCGCTCGCCGGAACCCTAAAACGCGTCGCCGCCTAACTCCAAAATTCTCCTAGGTTCGTCCACGAAACCTCGCACCACTAGTTTGATCGTCAAATAGGGTTTTTAAGTCACCAAAGCCCTCTATTTAAAGTGTACAAGGAGGCTTCTAGAGATCGAATTGGACTCAAGAGTCCAAGGAAATAAAACCGGCGAAATTTTTGATCCTTGACCTATTCCACACGGCCGCCACCGCTGGAAGGCTCTAGAGTCTAGGGTTTCGAAGGCAAAATGGACCTCTAAGGTAGACCTATCAATTGGGCCTGGTTTTGGCTCGATTGGTTAAGAATTGGGTGAGAATTTGATCAATCTAGATTAACCCAATAAAAGTGACAAATTTTACCTAAAATTCCTTAATTCGGCATAATACCATTTTTATTAGAGTCTGGCCCAGTTATCGTTATTGCTAAACACTTCGTTCTCTTTATGAAAAAAAATTCCATATTTTTTATAAATTACCTCAAATTTGATCTAATCAGAAAATCAATAAAAATAGTCATTATGCTATTTAATTAGTAAAGAAAATATTTCAGGTGTTACAGAGGCGGTCATGGATGCGGTTGCACGCCCAATAGTGACTTGGGCTAATCGTGATCCCCAGATAGATAGCAATTACATTAACATGGCCAGGCCCCTAAACGCGTTCCCAGCCGATCGACAGACCCTTCTTGACTTGCCCCTGCTAGCCAGGTCGACCGACCTGTGGCCCAGGTCAACTGACCTATGGCCTAGGTCAACCGGGATGAGAGCTTTTCAGCCTGTTTGAGTCCCACAAGTTGGTTTTCACCCCGAAACATAGGAATTAGTGTTTTAATCACATAAACCAATGGAATTTGGGCCACTTCGGCCCTGTAAGGGCGACGATCGCCCGAGAATGGATTTGTGTAATACAAAGTTCATAGATCTCCTATGGCGGGTTTGGTTGTATTCACTTAGCCTAGTTTCCACGTAGCTTCCATACCATGGTGGGTTATATACCGCGTGAGTCCTATGACCGCAGAG
This sequence comes from Amorphophallus konjac, assembly GCA_022559845.1. Classification (NCBI taxonomy): domain Eukaryota; kingdom Viridiplantae; phylum Streptophyta; class Magnoliopsida; order Alismatales; family Araceae; genus Amorphophallus; species Amorphophallus konjac. The sequence continues at coordinate 417,562,999 of CM040118.1, forward strand.
GGTCATATCCGTTCGAGTTCCATGATCATAGTGAGTAGTCCTTGTGGGAGTTTAGTGGGCTGGTACCCACTAATTCTGTTATCCGGTCATGGGCAGTTTTCTTTCCACCTAGTGGTGTCATACCATGGTTTATGATGGTTTATGTGCATGTGTACACTTTTCTCGAGATTCCCGCGAGACCGCGGATGATAGAATTTCGATCGGATTCTGTGAGACTGCGGAAGATCCTAGTGGTTGATCGTGGTTGGACCGAGCGAGACCACCTAGTGTGAACGACGCTCCTTGTGTAGCGGCGAGGCCGCCTGAGCGCATGTACCTTGGTTGGGACAAGTGTACGTTGCTTATGAACGTAGTGGCACATACCCCATGTCAGGTAGTCGGACATGGCCATACTGACTGGTGCAAAGGTATGGATCCTAGCAAGTCCCAAAGTGTGGTATGTGTGTGTCTCCTCTGCTCCTCTTGAGACCGGGTGTGGGTAGTGTGCGCGCATATGAGACCTTGGCATAGTATAAGACGTCAGTGGATGCATCTGGCCTTGTTGTGTATACTTTAGTCGCGGGCCCTATGCTGGTGAAGGTTGAGTTACCGACAACGTTGTCGTGGCCCTTCCGACAGATGGGCTGGTGTCACCCTGTGTGTAGGGCATGGTTCTCTCATTGGTCCTAGCTCGAGATCGAGCTTTACCAGTGTATGAATGTCCTCCCAAGGGTGGAGGTTATGTGTTTGGCCGCGTGGCCTTGTTAAAGGTCCCGTTAGTGAAGACGGGTTGTAACGACCGCGAGACTTAGGGTAGCGTAGAGGCTTCATGGTTCCTCCATTTACCATTCTTGTTGTTCGGACCGCTGTCGTTATTTTATTATTATTGTTGTTATTGCTGTTATTACCGTTTCTTCTGTTGTTACTACTTACCACTTTCGTTATGGTGGGGATCTGCGGGACCCCTACTAAGCCAATGAGATGAGGCTCACTCTCTACTTTTCAGGTACATCGCTTCTCTGGGAGGTGGAGCATCTTGGTCAGAGGACTAGTAGTAGCCAGCTTGCCAGTGTGAGGGTGTGCCCTGCAGCAGAGTACGTTTCTCTTTTCGTTGACTGTACTTGTGGACTGGACTCTATAGTTATATTACTTGTTATAAAATGTTAATTTCATTTCTGCTAGTTACATATTAAATTTTGTAAGTTATTTCTTGTTATTGTTTAGAATTTCAATCCATAACTACAACACCCTAAATAACCCTTCCGAGCTTTCCAGCTGGTGGGTGGCGGTGTAGAATCCAAATGGTATCGGGTTTGACTTGGTATCCGAATCTTGGGTCGTTACATGCCCCCTTCGGCAAATTTTGTGGCAGGAATTTCTTGAAGCTTTTGAGCGTGTTTTCAGCCTGGAGCATATCAGATCCAAGAAGATGTATTAGTTTATGGATCTGACTCATGGAGATATGTTTGTGATGCAGTATCGCTCCAAGTTCATTGAGTTAGGCCGTTATGCACCCCACATTATGGTGGACGAGAGGATGAAGACCCGACAATTTATTAGAGGATTGAGGGCCGAGCTTAGACATGTGGTGGTTGCTACCTGTGTGACAAATATAGAGGCAGCTTATCAAGCAGCCGCAGACTTGGAGGAAGAATTGTCAAGGACTCTGGAGTAGGCTAAGATTGGGTAGGTGCAGACAAGCCGAAGCTAGCAATCTTCTATTCAGCAGCAAAGCACTTTTCAGCAGGGTTCAAGCAAATCAAAGTCGTCTCCTTCAGTGGCCTCTACTGCAGGTTCCACGTCGTTTGGTTCGAGGCTCAAGCGGATGTTTCGAAAGGCCATGTTACGTAAGAGACGCCATGATCGGCAGGACCAGAGCCAAACTTCGGTGGGTAACGTGCAGCAGCCATCACCATTGCAATGCCAGGGTTCCATGAGTGGACAACGGGGATCGTGTCCATGGTGTGGTGGCTTCCACCCCGGTAGGTCGTGTCATATGCCTGTGACATGCTTCCGATGTGATCAGGTGAGGCACATGGCTCGTCACTGTCCTCAGAGGTTGTTAGTATTGGTGTGCCACAGGCAAATTTAGGGTCGGGTAGACCCGATAGATGTACGATCTTGTTCATTATTAATAAAGTGGTATTTGAGCGTAAATATGCGATTGTGTATTACTTTACGATGTCCCTAGGATATGTGGTTGTAAAGTCAACTCGAGATGGGATCTCGAACATGAGACTGACTTTACATTGGACGCATACCTTAAACTGTTACTGGTTGGAGGGTAATCACTCGGGGACTTTGATTACCTATTAAACCAGTACACATGATGTGTTAGTGACCAGTCTCATGGTCATTGGTGCGGGGCACCAACACATATGTGTAGGTGTACGTCCTGGGAGGAAGTGCACTGAACTGATCCGCTTTTGGATCTTCAGATGGTTGATTATACCTAACGTCAAATGAAGATCTAACTGTCTCAGTAGCATCGTTGGTCCTTTGATCTGAGACATTGATCGGATCTTACACGAGGACTGGAATGGTTTAATTACTTGGCTAAGTGACTTTAACCATAAGTCATGAATTGCCGAGTCATTAACCATTTCAGGAGACGTGTGAAGATCATCAATGGTCAAGAGGGGATCGCTCACTGTCGGGTATATATCAGACAGTTAATAGGTCATGACATTGACGCTCCGTTAAATCCCTGGCCAGGGTCGTGTGAGTTCGTTTAGAATGGATGTCATACACTTTAAGGAGGTCATAGTCAAATGGCACAATCATGGGGTTTGACAGAAACCATACCCTCGATCGCACTAGACTCATAGAAGGAGCGAGGGATTATATCGATGCGGTAACTGTGGACTTACAGGTACCAAACCGAATGGTTTACACCCGGCGTCCTCTAGGATCACACGGATTTACTTGACCCAACGTGATCAAAGGTTCGGAATAAATTAAACTATTATTCGGCTCCAGTAGAAGCGAATAATAAGTTTAATTTACTTCTAATTGGGAATTAGAAGTTAATGGGCCTTAAACTAGAGTGACTAAGGGCCTAGAGGATCACACACAATGGATTCTTGGGTGACGAATTATTATTGTACAAATGCATATATTAATTCCCTTTAATTCCTTTTGGAAAGGAGTTTAAAAGAGGGCCTAATATATATGTACAATAATAAAAGGATATATATATGATTTCGATCCTTATGGGTTCTTTTAGAAATGGCCAAAATCCTATATATAGACATGTTACGAGAGCTTCTCCTCTCCTCTTGGCTAATCAAGCGTTAAAGCTTAAGAGAGGAGGATTAGCTCCTCCCCCCTTCCTCCCTCTTGCTCTCTCTCTCTCCAGAAGGTGAAAGGGTCGGGGAAGGTCGTGCTGGGGGGGTACCGTCGCTGCGCAAGGATCCGTGTGGATCAGCTCTAGAGGCCGTTCATCTGTGCGGCTCGGTATTCTGCATCGGGCTTTGCGGATAGCGTCGTTCCGCGCAAGGTATAAATACGCAACCCGTAGTTAGGGGTTGGGGTGATTAAAACGTCGATCAGAGCATGGATCTGAGATTCCATGTAGCGGGGTTCGGGCATATGAAATTTTTGTTATCCGTTGCATTGCCCGATGGTGCTGTGTGGAACCTTACAGTGGTATTAGAGCCAGGTTCGTGCTCTGGTCGGTGTTTTATCGCCGTATAGACCAGGGGAATTAGAATCTTCAATTGTTATTATTAGAAGACAGGGGTGCTGGACATTTCTGTGCTTCATGGATGCTAGGCATCTACTGCAATTTTTTTTTTGGTTAAAAAAAAATGGCGCAGTTGGGCGCACTGCGCAGCTAGGCGCGCTGCTCCATCGCGCGTGGCGCACGCGGGCGCGCCACTTGCCACACGCGGGAGTGGGGCGCCCACACGCGGTCGCGCCGCGTGGCTGGCGCCGCAGGCGGGCGCCCGCACGCGGTCGCGACGCGTGGCGGGTGGGCACGCCCGGCCGCGCCCAACGCGCTTTGACCGCCGGAATTTTTTTAATTTAAAAAAAAATTCCTTTTCTTTGCTTTAATAGTGTAAATATATATATATATATATATATATATATATATATATATTTGATATATATATTTATAAATGCATATTAAATTAATATAAATTTTTATCTCAAATTAATTGTGTTATCTCAATAGTAAATGTCAAATGTTAAATTTTATTTAACCTTTTTAAATTTACTGAGGTGAGATAATTACTATTTACCTTGAGATAAATTGGTAATAATTGAAGTTACTTCAGTAAAATTTAATTTTTAAAATTTTAATTAGTAGATAATTAGTAAATTCAGAATTTGAATTTCATTGAAGTTAAATGTATAAAATTCAAATATTTGAATTTTTAATTATTAGATAATTGTTAAATTCAAATTTTGAATTTTAGAATATTGATAATTAAGGATAATTGCATTATTTAAATTTACTTTTGAACAATATTATTAGATAATTAGTTTGAATTTAAATTTAAATGATTGTTATGTTTAAATTTTCAATTTAAATTTGATTATTGGATAATTAAATTTAAATTTAAATTTAAATAATTATCTTAATTATCTAACTTATTTGAATTAGATTCAAATATGCATGCCCCTATTATAAATAATGGTTCTTTGCGTGCTTTGCTTTATTTACCTTGTATTGGCTTGCTTATATGTTTAATTTTATTTAATCCTGCTTCGATTTTTAAAATTAAACAAAGCTAGCCTATTTTTATTTGCACATCCCATTTTAAATCCAAAAGTAAGGATTATTTTCAAAAAATAACCCTTGATTGATTTTGAATGAATGGGTTGGCAAGTGATCATGGACTTGGTTAATGTAATTAATTGGGGTCTGTGAACCGCCTTTCTCTCTCTATTAAAATTTCAATGTACTTCTATCTCCCTTTATAGTTGTACTCACCCTAAGGGCTGCTGAAATTTTCATGACATGTAATTTATATTTTTCCCGGCCTACGTGCCGTGTAAAAGTTATAATTAATGCGACGTCGGAGTTTGGAAGCGCGGAGCATACCAGACAAGGATGATCCAGCTGCTTCGGAAGCGGGCCGGATGTCTTAGTTACATTAGGAATAAAGTCCATGATCACTTGCGATTTAATTTTGCATTGGATGCATTTACTTTGTGCAAACTACTAGGTACGGTAAATATATTGGATATATTTATATTACCACCTAGGGTGAGATCAAGATAAAATCAAAATTCCCTCACGATTAAATTTTAGATCTGGTAAGCGTGGCTCTAGGAGTCGCCGTGGCCCTCCATCATTATGGAGTGAATGAACATCTTCATTTCATGGATTTGTTGTGCTTTCCACAAGGTCCATGAGTTTGGGGGTGGGATATAACTCCAAGGCTCGACCTCAATAGGGTGAGGAATTAAACTCGGCCTTGTTGTGCTTTCCACAAGGGTCGGGTCATGAACTCATTGCTATGTAGTAATGATGGTTAGATCTAACCAAGAATATCCTTTGTTGTACTTTCCACAAGGGGATGATTTCTCGGGAGCCTAATATCGGATATTGCATTAGATGCAAGTGCCTGTTGACTGCCCTTGAGATGGTGTATGACTTGTTGTGCTTTCCACAAGGTCGTACCTCAGTCTCGTTGGGATTCCGACCCACTAGGATGATCTCGCTGATCTCTCGTTCTATATACTGAGGGTTATATAGTTCGATCGAAAAATAGTGGGACTAACTAAGATATAAAACCACATCTAAGTTAGAATTTGAACACATGCTAAGTTATCTTTTATTTCTTATCTCGATTACAATGTCATCGTCCAACCCCCTCCGCGGCATCTTGGATGCCAACAGACTGACTGGACCGAACTACTCGGATTGACTGCGTAATCTACGCATAGTCCTCACCGCCGAAAAAATAGCTTACGTGTTGGACACGGTTCATTCTGAGCCAGCTCCCGATGCCGACGAGGGCGAGTTAATGGCTTATGCCAAATGGTCTGAAGACTCTTCCCTTGCCCAATGTTACATGTTGGCCTCTATGGCTCCCGAGCTGCAGAGGTAATTTGAAAAGACTGATTATAGAAACATACTTCTTAATCTACGCTAGCTCTTCGGGGATCAAGGTAGGATTGAGAGGTATGACATCTCCAAGAAGCTTTTCAGGACATGGATGTCAAATGGTGCTTCAGCACATGCTCATGTACTGAAAATGATGGAGTGGATTGAGAGACTCAATGCACTGGGGTTCAAGTTGGATCTTGAACTGTGCATTGATCTTATACTCCAGTCATTGCCCGATTCCTTTTCTTCCTTCATCATAAACTTTAACATGAATAGAATTGATGCAACTCTCCCGGAGCTGCTCAACATGTTAAAGAGTGCTGAAGGAACTATGTAGAAAGATAAACCATCTTCTTCTGTAATGATTGTTGGCCGGGCCAACAAGAAAAGGAAGGCCACCCAGATATCCACCAAAGGTGACAAAGGGAAGGGAAAGAAGAAGGCCATGGGTAAGCAACTCGCCAAAGTTGACAAAGGGAAGGGCAAGAAGAATGAAAAAGAGGACAAGTGTTTTCGATGCGGGGAAATAGGGCATTGGAAAAGGAATTGCAAGGCAATTCTAAATGAAGGTATTTTTGTCATAGACCTTAATTTGTTATATATGGAATCCACATCATGGGTATTGGATACTAGATGTGCATCTCATATCTACAATTCTGTGCAGGTGCTGGCAAATAGAAGGAAACTGGACAAAAAGGAGATTGAACTGAGGATGGGCAATGGAGCTTTAGTTGCTGCCAAAGCTGTCAGGACTGCACGCCTCAGTTTACCTTCGGGAGTCATTCTGGAGTTGAATGATTGTTATTACGTTCCTAATATTATTAAGAACATTATTTCAATCTCTGATTTGTATAACATTGGATATACATTGGCTTTTAATAGCACTGGGTGCTCTATAATGAATAATGGTTTGGTTATAGTCAATGGTTCATTAGTCAATGGTCTTTATGTATTAGATACACGTTCTAATGTTATGCAAGTTTCCAATGCTGATAAAGTGAATTCTGCATATCTATGGCATTGCAGGCTTCGTCATGTAGGCGAGAAAAGAGTATCTCACCTGCACTCAAATGGCTATTTGAATACATTCGAATACAAGCCATTTGACACCGGTGAGTCGTGTCTCATGGGGAAGATGACCAAGGCTCCCTTTAGTGGACATGGTGAGAGGGCTGTTGACCTTCTCGAGCTCATACTCTCGGATGTGTGTGGACCCATGTCCATGGAGGCAAAAGGGGGTCAACTCTATTTCATTTCTTTTATTGATGACTTCTCGAGATATGGCTATGTATATTTAATGAGGCATAAATCACAAGCCTTTGAGAAGTTTAAGGAATACAAGAATGAAGTAGAGAAACAGACTGGCAAGAGTATTAAGGCTCTTCGATCGGATCGAGGAGGTGAATATCTTAGCCATGAATTCACTTCTTATCTTAAAGACAATAGAATTATTTCTCAGTGGACTCCACCGTATACACCACAACATAATGGTATATCCGAAAGGAGAAACAGGACCTTGTTAGACATGGTCCGATCCATGATGTCTATGTCAGGACTACCCTTATCTCTGTGGGGCTATGCATTAGAGCCTGCGGCTTATTTATTGAATAGGATCTCAAGTAAATATGTTCCTTCTATACCATATGAGATATGGAAGGGCAGGAAACCAAATTTTCATCACATTAAAATTTGGGGGTGTCCTGCTCATGTAAAGAAGAACGATAGTGATAAGCTTGAGTCGAGAACTGATAAGTGTAGGTTTGTGGGATATCCAAAGGAAACATTTGGATATTACTTCTATCACCCTTCTGAGCAAAGGGTCTTAGTGGCTAAGAGAGCTGTATTTCTGGAAAGAGGATATCTACTCCAGAAAAATAGTGGGAGCCATATAGAATTAGACGAGGTCCAAGAACCACAACCCGTAGACACAGACTCGTTAGATGAGACTGTATCGGTTGATCCTATTCAAAATGAAACATAGACACTGCGAAGATTTGGTAGACTACCGAGAGAACCTAAGAGATATGTTGGACATGTCTCAGAGGGGTCCTCTAAGGTATGTATCGATGAGGATGAAGATCCTCAATCGTACCAGGATGCAATCCGTAGTGTAAACTCCGAGAAATGGCAAGAGGCAATGGATTCTGAGATCCAGTCCATGTACACCAACAAAGTTTGGAACTTAGTTGATGTACCCGAAGGGAAAGTCCCTATCGGCTGCAAATGGATTTTCAAAAGGAAAATCGGAGCAGATGGATAGATTGACACATACAAGGCTAGACTAGTGGCGAAAGGATATCGTCAAAGGTAAGGCATTGACTATGATGAGACATTTTCACCAGTACCCATGGTTAAGTCAATTAGAATCCTTCTCGCCATTGCTACATACCTAGATTATGAGATCTGGCAAATGGATGTGAAGACAGCTTTTCTTAAGGAAAATCTGTCAGAAGAGGTGTACATGGTACAGCCTGAAGGATTCACCTCCAAGCTACATCCTAATAAGGTATGCAAACTTCAAAGGTCCATTTATGGATTAAAGCATGCATCTCGAAGCTGGAACTTAAGATTTGATGAGGTTGTCAAATCTTTCAACTTTATTCGGAATGAAGATGAACCCTGTGTTTACAAGAAGGTCAGTGGGAGCTCTGTGACCTTCTTGGTATTTTATGTTGATGACATCTTACTCATTGGAAATGATGTAGGGATGTTGACATCAATTAAGTTTTGGTTATCCAAGACCTTCTCCATGAAGAATTTGGGAGAAGCATCCTATGTACTGGGCATAAGGATCTATCGAGATAGTTCTAAAAGGATGCTAGGATTATCCCAATCCATGTACGTAGACACTATCCTCAAAAGGTTTGGGATGAAAAATTCCAAGAGAGGTCTCATTCCTATGAGACATGGAATTTTCCTATCTAAGGGGATGAGTCCTAAAACATTTGAGGAGGTTGCACACATGAATAAGGTACCCTATGCTTCAGCCAATCATGTATGCAATGCTATGTACACGGCCTGATGTTGCCAATGCTTTGAGCATTGTCAGTAGATATCAGGCAAATCCAGGCGAAGAGCACTGGAAGGCAGTAAAAGGCATCCTTAAGTACTTGCAAAGGGCTAAGGATCTTTTTCTGCTTTATGGAGGAGAGGACTTACAGCTTAGAGCTTACACAGATTCTAGTTTCCAGTCAGATCCAGATGACTGCAAATCCATGTCAGGGTTTGTATTCATGTTGAATGGAGGGGCAGTCAGTTGGAGAAGCTCCAAGCAAGATACGACTGCAGATTCGACGACGGAGGCAGAATATATTGCTACAGCTGAAGCTGCTAGGGAAGCAGTCTGGATGAAGAAATTCATCCTGGAACTTGGCGTAGTTCCCGAGATATCAGCTCCCATCCCATTATTTTGTGATAATAATGGGGCCATCACCCAGTGAAGGAACCGAGATCTCACCAAAGGTCAAAGCATATTCTCAGGCGCTTCCACCTTATTCGGGTGATTGTTGATCGAGGAGATGTGATGGTAGAGCGTGTACCGTCAGAAGACAACATAGCAGATCCACTGACTAAGCTTTTATCACAGATTATTTTTGAGCACCATCGGGATAAGATGGGCCTCAAAGTTGTGGGTAATTGGCTGTAGTTCAAGTGGGAGATTGTTAGTATTGGTGTGCTACATGCCAATTTAGGGTCGAGTAGACCTGATAGATGTACGATCTTGTTCATTATTAATAAAGTGGTATTTGAGCGTAAATATGTGATTGTGTATTAATTTACGATGTCCCTAGGATATGTGATTGTAAAGTCAACTCGAGATGGGATCTCGAACATGAGACTGACTTTACATGGACGCATACCTTAAACTGTTCCTGGTTGGAGGGTAATCACTCGGGGACTTTGATTACCTATTAAACCAGTACACATGATGTGTTAGTGACCAGTCTCATGGTCATTGGTGCGGGGCACCAACACATATGTGTAGGTGTATGTCCTGGGAGGAAGTGCACTGAACTGATCCGCTTTTGGATCTTCAGATGGTTGATTATACCTAACGTCAACTGAAGATCCAACTGTCTCAGTAGCATCGTTGGTCCTTTGATCTGAGACATTGATCGGATCTTACACGAGGACTGGAATGGTTTAATTACCTGGCTAAGTGACTTTAACCATAAGTCATGAATTGCCGAGTCATTAACCATTTCAGGAGACGTGTGAAGATCATCAATGGTCAAGAGGGGATCGCTCACTGTCGGGTATATATCAGATAGTTAATGGGTCATGACATTGACGCTCCGTTAAATCACTGGCCAGGGTCGTGTGAGTTCGTTTAGAATGGACGTCATACACTTTAAGGAGGTCATAGTCAAATGGCACGATCATGGGGTTTGACAGAAACCATACCCTCGATCGTACCAGACTCATAGAAGGAGCGAGGGATTATATCGATGCGGTAACTGTGGACTTACAGGTACCAAACCGGCTGGTTTACACCCGGCGTCCTCTAGGATCACGCGGATTTGCTTGACCCAACGTGATCAAAGGTTCGGAATAAATTAAACTATTATTCGGCTCTAGTAGAAGCGAATAATAAGTTTAATTTACTTCTAATTGGGAATTAGAAGTTAATGGGCCTTAAACTAGAGTGACTAAGGGCCTAGAGGATCACACACAATGGATTCTTGGGTGACGGATTATTATTGTACAAATGCATGTATTATTCCCTTTAATTCCTTTTGGAAAGGAGTTTAAAAGAGGGCTTAATATATATGTACAATAATAAAAGGATATCTTTACGATTTTGATCCTTATGGGTTCTTTTAGAAATAGCCAAAATCCTATATATAAACATGTTACGAGAGCTTCTCCTCTCCTCTTGGCTAATCAAGCATTAAAGCTTAAGAGGGGAGGATTAGCTCCCCCCCCTTCCTCCCTCTTGCTCTCTCTCTCTCCAGAAGGTGAAAGGGTCGGGGAAGGTCGTGCCGGGGGGTACCGTCGCTGCGCAAGGATCCGTGTGGATCAGCTCTAGAGGCCGTGCATCTGTGTGGCTCGGTATTCTGCATCGGGCTTTACAGACAGCGTCGTTCCACGCAAGGTATAAATACGCAACCCGTAGTTAGGGGTTGGGGTGATTAAAACGTCGATCAGAGCATGGATCTGGGATTCCATGTAGCGGGGTTCGGGCATATGAAATTTTTGTTATCCGCTACGTTGCCCGATGGTGTTGTGTGGAACCTTACAGAGGTTGTATCAGCCGCACCAATTTCAGCAGCAACAGTAATATCAACCTCAACAGTTTCATTCCCAGTGGCGGCCGTAGCAGCAGTCTCAGCAGCAAATGCACATTCCACCATTGTCGTGGTCAGCTAGTGTAGGGATGCAGAGATCTCCAGGGCGCGTGATGCATATGACTCGTGCAGAGGCGGAGGCATCCCAGTTGGTGGAAGCTACAGTTATGATTCTTGGTTGCGTGGCCAGAGTTCTATTTGATTTTGGCGATTCTCATTCATTTATATCTGAGGATTTTATTACCCGTGCCAAGGAGTCCACCATTGAGATTTCTTGTGATTTGGCAGTGGAGTTACTGACGGGTGATTTTATGATCACTCCTTATTGTTTAGATAGGGTGCCTGTGTGGATTGAGAGGCAGAATATGCCAACCATACTCTATGCACTGCAGTTGAGAGATTATGATTCAATTCTGGGTATGAATTGGCTTGAGACCCATGGTGCCGTAGTGGATCGTAGTCCGAAGAGGATTTATTTTCAGTGTAACGCCCGAGAATTTTCTAAGGATTTTTCAGATTTAAAAAAAATAATTATATTAATTATTAAGTATTTAATGGGCTATTAATTGAATTATAATGAATTAAATCTAGTTAATTAGGCCCTACACTAATCTAAGAGAATTAGGCCCATATAATAAGTCCAAATAGGTTTGTTTTGGATCTTAGCCCATATTCTAGAACCTCAAAATAGGTATAATCACAGAATTTAAGGATAATTACTCTTTAGTGAGATTAGTGAATGGATAATAAATGGGATAATACCAAAAGAGTTTGAACTAGTTTCAAATTCGGCGCTCAATAGGGAAAAATAGTCTATCACGAGACCGCCAGGCTCTGGTAAACGGTCTAGAGCTACACCGCTAAGGCACTGCAGTTCCGTGAGAGGAAGAAAACGTGAAAAGAGTAGATTTTTACCATCCGAATTACCTAGGATCGATTCTATCTACTAGTTAGATAAGTTTAGAAGGTTGTAAGATCAAATTGAAAGCCTAATTTGGACTCTAAGTTCGTTCTAATCCTCAAACCCTAGTTTACCATATAAATAGATCCCATATTTGACCTGTGCGACCTTTACTTTTGGCTGTCGTGGAACTAAGGTAAGGAGGATGAATTAGAGGTATATTTCTTCTAAGAATTTATTTATTATAGTTATAACTAACTACCCTCTTAATTTCATTCTAGGGGATCAAGTATACAAGGAGTTAGAGGCATCCAAAGTTGCTGATCCAACACCAATAATTTAGGAAATAGTGCGACCGACCCAAGAAGATCAGGGAAATAGAAGCATTAAACGAGGTATTTAGCAAAGGTGTCTTTAGAACTTTCTGTTATCCATCATATCTTCTATCTACCCTCAAAATTTCACGTCTTTAGGTCAAGGGAATCAGGAGATACAAGGGCGTGAAGTTGTTGATTTAGTTCAGGACGAGCAGAGAACTAGGGTTGACTTTCAGCCTTAAATTCGAAATTTAAAGCCCCTGACAGAGGTAGGTTATCTCATGTATGGCTCAAACTTGAAGTCAGGAATAAAAGCCCTCTAGTTTCATTCGATTCCATACATTGTACCTTGAGAATTTGATGTTTTCATTAGGACTATGCATCTAGTATATCTTCATGCATAAACTAGCCTTAATGAAGTAAAAGGAGAATCTCCGTGTTAATTACATGAATCTATGCATATTGTTGGCCTATCCTTGTTCTATCATGCTATAGGAGTTTATATATGTTGATTTCCAGACATGATATGTCATAGTTTAGCATTTTAGTTTTATTATCATTTGCACTCAGATTAATACAGGAGGAAACGGTCTTCGTCTAGACCGCCAGGAAATCTAGCGGTCGTACGATAGATCGCTAGCCACCATGAAATGGTCACCCATTAGACCATTTTCGACTACTGATTTCTGTAATATTATTAATCCGAAACATATTGCAGATTAGCCTTAATTATTATATGATAAGCCTAGTTAACTAAGTTTTATCTCTGGTTTTAATATTGGTTTCATATACTTGGTTATATTTACTATTCATTATAATAGATTCCATGCTTCTATGTACATTTGGTATTATTTTAACTTATGTTAATTTGTGACCAAAATTATATATATTCTTGTAATAAATACATGTTTCAAATGATAGAAGATTCATGATTTAACTTAATCACTCTTTTACATGATTCTTTCTCTTCTAAGAGTCATTTTCTTAAGTACATGGCACATATCCCGGTTTATTATCATTAGTTACACTTTTGCACATTAAGAACACAATCTTAGACATGATGACCTCTCCTTTGGAGATTCCTTCCAACAGACTAGGAAATCTTGTTTCAAGGCCTCCGTAAGATTCCGTGAGCCTGGGATTCCCTCGAGGACGCTGAGCTGGTTGTACCATTAAAGCCCACTATTTAGAAAGCACTTTTACCGATGTTTTATGTATTCTGGACCTTAGCGGCCATATGAACGACCGTCTGACTTCTGCTAGTGGCCATACACTAGACCGCTAACGGATACCTAACAGCCATCCGCTAGACTGCTAACGCTCCAGAGGGTTTTACTGCAATCCATGTCGTTACTCTATGAAACGGTCCATATCTAGACCGCCAAGCATGCTAAACGGCCCAGTAATAGACCGTTTGGTCCCTGATTGTACCTAACCCAAGGTTTGACTTTCGGGGTTAGTTTTCTTGAGATCATGGAATTATCTGGACTCTGAATTTATGTTAATAAGTCAAAGTAAAGATATGAAATATAAGGAATGTACCGTTATGCTGTCAAATTTTCTTTATGGCATAACCGAGTTATTAATGCATTCTCTTGAAATCTCTTGTTCTTAATTGAAGCATTCTATACCTTGGTTATGCTATCATGAAACTTTTGTTGAATTTGTATATCATTGGCTACATTATTGTTATAAACGTGGAAGTAGCTTGATTTATACTTGAAGATGCAGTTCGAGCACTGATTGTGTTCAAGGGCTCTATGCTAGTCCTCTCAGCTGATGGTCAAAAATATACTGTAAATCATGGGGTATGATGCCACTGGCGTCGCATTATGCTGGGAGTACTTTCTTTATAAATAAGTGAAATATCCACGGGAGATCCACATGAATTCGCGAAGTACTTGCTACTAACTGAAGAGTACTTTCTTGCTTGTTACATTACTTTTTACTACATAGCCTTTATGGTTATGAAAAGTACATTCTTGTTCATGAAAAGGCCAAATCGACATTCTTGTTATATACTTGATTAGTCATAGTCTCATATCTCAAGCTTGATTCTAACTTGTTACTTTGGCTTTATTCGTGTGATTCATCGTATCTGCATGATTTATCTTATTCTCTAGAGCTAAAATGCTAATCATTTAAATTTGCCTTCATGTTGATACGAAGATACCTACTGGGCAAGTGTGCTCATTACCCTACTTTCTAATCTTTTTCAAGAAATTCTAGTGGGACGGATTCCGATTACTCCAGTGATGGTTCCGAGAGCGATTGAAGGATACGTGACTCGAGAGAAGCCTTAGTTACTAAATGTCTAGTCGAGTCATGATGTAATTTTTATTTTATTGAGTCTAGTGGCAAGAGTCAAGATCTTATGTACTTTGGGAATTATTTTATGAAGGAATAAAATTAAAGGTTTTAGTGAATTATATTGTGCAATTACTCTTATGTGATTGTCTTGCGCTCTGATTATATTGCTTGCTCGAGACGTACTAGCCGATTGTTCACATTCCCGATTGTTTCCGCTGCATAATCTCAGGACGTGACATTCAGCATCCCCGTAGGCCTTCATTCTATTTCCAAGGTATGTATTGTTCTTCACCCCGCTTCCTCATTTCAGCTATTAAGGCCTGTAGACTACTTGATGTTGGATGTTAGGGATTTCTTGCTTCAGTAGTGATAGTTGATCAAGAACGACAAGGGGTGGAGGATATTCCTATTGTGTATGAATTTCTAGATGTTTCCCCTAAGGAATTGCCAAGGCTACCTCCGCAGAGGGTGATTGATTTTGTCACTCCCCGAGATATAAGTACATCGGAAGATATTCGGGAACGTGAACAGCCGGCTAGTACGCCGCAAGCGAGCAATATATTCAGAGCGCTAACACATTCACACATAAAAGAGAATGCACAAGATGATATACTCAAAACTTCACTTTAATGAATAATATTCAAGTACATGATATGGACTCTTGACTCTTTGACTAACTTGACTCAATAAAAATGAGAAGTACATAGGATGACTCAATAAAGTAAAAATTACATCACATGACTCCAGACTAACATAAGGGCTTATAACACTCTAAGTCTTCTCTCGAGTCTTCAATCATCACTCTCGGACCCATCATTGGAATACTCAGAATCCGATCCACTAGAGGTTCCTGGGAATATTTGAAAAGTAGGGTAATGAGCACACTTACCCAGCAGGTATCTTCGTATCAACATGAAGGCAATGTTTAAGTAATTAACATTTTAGCTCTAAAAAATAAGATAAAAGAAATGCGATAAATCATACGAAATAAAATCCAAGTAACATGAATCACAAGATATAGATCATAGAGAGATGAAAAATGTGAAGGGATAATAGAGCATGATCAAGCAAGATATAAAGTAAAGTGGCATTTCATGAACTAGAATGTACTTTTCATAACCATGAAGGCTATGCACTAGAAAGTCATGTAACAAGAATGTACTAGCAAGCATGTAAATTTCACAAGATTGTCTCGTGGTTTTCACCTGTTTATAAAAAAAGTACTCCCAGTGCAATGCGACGCCAGTAAGCATCATACCCCGTGGTTTATAGTACGTTTTCGACTATCTGTCGAGGGGGCTAGCAAAGAGCACTTGGACACTGTCTGTGCCCGCTCTTGCATCTTCATGTTATAAATCAAGCTACTTCCATGAGAAATGAAGTAGGCCAATAATGTACAAGTTTAAACTATAGTTCCATGATAACAAATATCAAGGTAAGAACGTTCAAAGATTGAAATTATGAGGTCAAGGATGATTTAAAGACATGGTCATGCTACGAAAGAAATTTGGCAGCATAACGGCATGTTCCTTAACTTTCATAATTCATTAGGTAGCTTTTGTATAAAGTATTAGGTTCTAGATCATCAATAGACCATCTAGGAACTTAGGAAAATTAACCCTTGGGTCAAACCTCGGGTTAAACAAGAACTGGGTAAAAGCGGTCATTACGGGACCATTTCTAGACATAGGCCGTCAAGGCTGGACCGCTAAAATGAATTTGGCGGTCAGGTCAGGACCGTTTCTACATAGAGTCGATGCATGAAGAAAGAAAGTGTCGACGCAGTGTGAAATCTGGACTAACGCGGTCACGGGATGATCGTTACTTGACAGTAGCGGTCGCCTGATGGCCGCTACAATCCAAGACACAGAAAAATATCGGTCTTGTGAGTACTTTCTAGATAATTGGGTTTTGAGGGTACAATCAGCTCGATGTCCTAGTGGGAATCCCAGGCTCACGGAGACTTACGGAGGCCTTGAAAAAAGATCACCTAGTCTGGTTGAAGGAATATCCAACGGACAGGGTCACAAGTCCAAGATTGTGTGCCTATGAGTGCAAAGTGTAACTAATAGCCACGCACCGGAGTACACACTATGTACTTATGAAAGACTCAAGGTGAGAGTGAGATCGTGAAAAATAGCAATCAAAACATGCATAAAACAACTCTCATAATCCATGTGGAAAATTCAATTTAGTATAAACTATATAATTTTGGCATGAAAATATTATAAGTTTAAAATAGGTATTTAGAGCATAAAGGACATGAAATCTAGCATGTTTAATGCACAATATAACCATAATCAGGAATATGAAGCCAAAACTAGGAATAAAACTTATTTACCTAGGCTTAACATATAATCATTAAAGCCATTTTGCAATCTGTTTCGGGTTAACAGGTGATAAAACACAGAAACGAAAAGGCGGTCTCGGTAGGACCGTTTCTGATAGTAGCGGTTCCTCTTGGACTGCAAGAAGAAGTTTAGCGATCTTGGGGAGACCGTTTCAAGCCTTCCGGCAGAAAGGGTCAAAAAGTGCAATTAATGCTAATCTTAAGTAATGCATAAAAACTCCAGTAAACATGAAGACAAGTCATGATAGAAGAAAAGTAATGCATGGAGATGCATGGACTTGCATGAAATAAGTCAATTTATCATATTCTTCTTAAAGGATAAGGTTCATGTATGCAGAAATAAGTTAACTGTGCAGTGTAAATAAAACATGAAATTCATCATATACAGAGCATGAAATCATGTGAAACTAGAGGGATTTTATTCCTAACTTGTTAATTTAACCTTTTCATGAGATAACTTACTTGTGGAAGTGCTCCTATGAATCAAATTTCTGACTGGAAGTTGATGCTGGCTCCTACGCGTCTTGCGTGGAACCGGCTACTTCTGGGCCTTCTATCTCTTCAACCACACATCCTAAAGTCACCAAACTTGGAGAATAGGTAGAAGATACAAAGGACAACAATAAGTTCTAAAGGTAGAACTTGAACTAACCTCGTTTAGAGCTTCCAATCTCCTCCTCTTTCTTGGACGGACGCACTGTCTTCTATGCAGACTACAGAGGGACAGCAACTTCTGGGGCTTCTAGCTCCTTAGAGACTCGACCTCCTAGCACGAAAATTGGAGGAGTGTTAGACAATACAATGGGCAACAAAACATTCAAAAGACTTTACCTAAGACAGTGTCTCCTTACCTTCGAAAAATATGATCCAACATTAGGGTTCGCATGTGTCGAAGTTGGGTCTATTTATAGGGTTTTGAATTAGGGTTACTATATTAGGTCGACATAGAGTCCTATTCTTGGCTCAAATTGTTGAGTTTTGGTTTTGATGAATGTTGTGTTTGTTAAGTCATGGTTTTGATGATAACTAAACTTAATGATGACTTTAATGTTGATTACACCCTGTGGTTGATTACACATGTTCTTGATGATTGTGTTCATTCATCTTGTTGTTTATGTTGGATTTGCAAGAGGCAAGAGGTTTCATAACCTCTTTAATATGAACAAGCATGGTATTAACCCTGACTATTTTGCTTGCAGGATCAAACTCATGGTATCCACCTGGTAAACCAAATGTGTGAATAAGCACCCTGCTCCTCTACAATTCAAAACAGGTGATATATATCATTTACTGTCAAGAGACTTTGGTATAATGCTCACCTTGTTATAGCTTCAATCTCACCATGGATATTTCATACATCTGTCATTAATACACCTATTTCTTGCACCTTACACATGAAACCCTTCTGGCCATTGTGCGCCCTCGCCCGCGGATCGACCTGCGCGGTCAGGTCGTGGGGGTCAAGGGGGCAGCGCCCCTTGCGGGGGTTTCCGGGGGCGGAGCCCCCGGAACAAAATTTAGAAACGCTCTAATGGTTTAGACGTTTCAAATGCATAAATCAAGTGAATCCAATCTCTAGATGCATGGATTTGATATGGACATGAAGCCCTTGAATTATGGACATGTTTATTTGAGCTAACACTTCAATGTTGCAGGTATAGGTCTTTCCGGTCGACCTACACGCCTTGGCCGGTCGACCAGAATTGCCAGAGCCTAAAAATTCCAGATTCTGCAGGTAGCGGTCGACCGCCCCCAGGCATCCGGTCGACCGGTTTTGCCAGAACCTAAAAGTTCGAGGATTTACAGGTTCCGGTCGACTGCTCCATGAACTCCGGTCGACCGCCAGCCCCGAGGCCTACTTTTGTTGACTTTTGTGTCAAGCTCGAGAAGAGGGGTTTCACCCCATTTCTTTAATCCTTTTGCCCCCAATTACACCAGGATTCGTGGATCTGGTCTAGGGGTTGTCCAAGGGCCTTTCAAGAGATATAAAACCAACCTTAAGGGTCATAAACCCTAAAGCACCTTATGTGAGATCTAATAGAGGCTATCAAGGGGAAAAGTGAGCTGTTGCAAGAGCAAGAAGAGCTGCGTGAACAGTACTCCGTCCAACAATTTCTTCATCCATCTGAAGCCATTCAAGCTCAATCTGAAGCCAACAAAGCTCCAATCAAGAGGATAGGCAAGCAAGCAAGCAAAGGATCCAAGAGGGCTTCAAGGGAGATCAAAGGGGAAGGCTATCAAAGGAAGAAGAAGGCTGCTACAACCCTCCGTGAACAGTACTTCGTCCAGCAACCTCTTCATCCATCTGAAGGTATTCAAGCTCCATCTGAAGCCAGCAATCTCAAAGGAAGATAAGAAGCAAGCAAGGATCAAGGAGATCAAGGAAGTTGTCCAAGGAAGAAGGAGCGGTTACTATAGCCGTGAATAGTGATCCGTGAATCAACTCTTCATCCAGGAGCTGAAGATTCCAGGTCCATCTGAAGCCATCAACTTCCAATGAACTGAAGAAGCAAGCATCATTCAAAGATCAATCAGCATACATTCAGGGGGAGCCAAATCAGGAGTTTTTCTCAACTGTGCCTTATTGTGTTTTAAGTTTCAGATTTGTGTTTCTTATAAACTGCAAACTCGTGTGTGTGAGGATCATTGTTGGATCCATGGTCGCTTGTGTGTGTGTCGTATTTGATTCATGTGTGTGCGTGGATCTTCCTAGATCTGTGTGGGGGGGGGTCTTTTTAGATCCATTCGGTCTCGTGTGTGTGTTTTACTGCACTTGTAGCAGCGGGTGTTTGTGTTGGTGATCCAGTTGTCGGATCGTGTTGGAGATTTCATCTCCGTGTGTGTGTGTTGTGTGTTGGGGTGCGTCCCCGGGTGTGTGGGCAGGCGTCGTCATGCGTGTGTGGTTGGAGCGTTGTCTCCATTTGGGGATTTATCCCCGAGTGAAGCCTCATCGGGTTTGGTGAGGGGTGGACGTAGGATTGCCGTCGTTGCATCCGAACCACCTTAAAAACCGTTGTGCATTATGTTTTGAATTGTGTGGTTTGGTCCTTTTCTTCTACCTCCATTCTACGTGGGTGTTAGTGTAATTGCAGTTCCGGATTTATCCTCGTATATCTTGCATAATCTATATCATCATCTAATTAAGTTTGATAAATCCAATTTGTGAACAGACAGTTTTGAACCTATTGATTAGCCTTCTATCACATATTTCAAAAAGGGCAAAAGTTTTTGTAAAAGTTGTAAACACCCAATTCACCCCCCTCTTGGGTGTCATTGATCGCGGGACTTCACAAATCAATCCCTAATAGTCCGATACCAAGTTTCTAGGCAAGGTAGCTTCGATCTCTGACCCTTGGGAGGGATAAAAATCCATTCTTTTTAGGGTTTATTGGCCTCGCTCATGGAAGCCAGTAGCGGTCAGATGGGGACCGCATCTATACGAAGGCGGTCGCGCGATAGACCGCCTCTAGGCCTTTAGTCTGAAATTTTTAGATTTTTGATTTTATCAACTATGTATCCCCTAATTGGTTTATTTATCCCATTTAAATCCGAAAATAGCCTCAATTACGTTTCTATAATTGGGCTTGGGCCTAAAGGTCTTGGAATTGGGCCTTTGGGCCTATTCAAGTTGGGCTTAGCCCTTTGGTTAGTATAGGGCTTTTAAATTGATATAATTATCCTATAATTCTTTTAATAGCCCATTAAGCCTTTTTAATTACATAATAATTATATTTAATCCCAGAAAATTCTTAGAAAATTCTCGGGTGTTACACCCTCCCCCACTTAAAGGAATTTGGTCCCCAAATTTAATACATGTAATTTGTTAAGGAGCGCGTACTTTCAAATATCTCTGAAAATCTTTTGCGCATAGCTTCTTCTGTTTCCCATGTCGCCTCGTGTGGTCAAGATTTGCTCCTTTGGGCTTTGACCATGGGAACAGTTTTATTCCGAAGTTGATGTATTTCTTATTCAATTATTTTGATTGGCTTTTGCTCGTATGTCAAATCCTTTCCAATTTCCAAGTTGTCATTGCTTATAACGTGGAATGGGTCAGGGACGTACCTTTTGAGCATTTAGACATGAAATACATCATGGACTCCAGCTAATTGAGGAGGTAAGGCAATTCGGTATGCAACCTCACCAATCCTTTAGAGAATTTCAAAGGGGGCGATAAATCTTGGAGTGAGCTAACCTTT
Organism: Amorphophallus konjac; assembly: GCA_022559845.1. Taxonomy (NCBI): domain Eukaryota; kingdom Viridiplantae; phylum Streptophyta; class Magnoliopsida; order Alismatales; family Araceae; genus Amorphophallus; species Amorphophallus konjac. The sequence goes on from CM040118.1 coordinate 417,584,401, forward strand.
AATGCTGAACCTTTGAATACCTCGACCTGGAGAAACCTTGAGAAACACATGATCTCCTACTTAGAATTCCATATCACACCTTCGAGTATCAGCATATGATTTATGTCTATCTTGTGCCATATGGAGTCTTTCCGAATGAGCTTCACCTTTTCGGTGGTATCTCGAATGATTTCTGGGCCTAGAAGTTGCCTTTCTCCAACTTCATTCCAGCATATTGGTGAGCGGCAGCTTCTTCCATATAATGCCTCAAATGGCGCCATTTGAATGCTAGCTTGGTAGCTATTGTTGTAGGCAAATTTCACTAGAGGTAGATGGTCGTGCCAACTCCCACCGAAATCAATAACGCATGTCCTGAGCATATCCTCCCCTACCTGATTTGTCCTTTCAGTTTGACCATCAGTTTATGGATGGAAAGTAGTGTTGAAATTGAGTCGGGTCCCTAATGAGTGTTGTAGACCCTTCCAGAACAGAGATGTGAATCGAGGGTCTCGATCGGAGATAATGGTCACAGGGACACCGTGTAATCTGACAATCTCCTTCATGTATAAGGCTACTAAAATATCCACAGACCATCAACTTTTATAGGTAGAAAGTGTGCCGATTTAGTCAATCAGTCTATGATCACCCATATACCATCGTGTCCACCTCTTGTCTTAGGTAAACCCATGATGAACTTCATCCCTATGCTTTCCCACTTCCACTCGAGAATTTCCAAGGGATGTAGTTTACCAGCGGGCCTTTGATGTTCCACCTTAACTTGCTGACAAGTGAGGCAGCGAGATACAAAGTCCGCTATTTCTCTCTTCATGTTCGGCCACCAAAAAATCATTTTCAAGTCTTGGTACATCTTGGTAGCACTATGGTGAATAGCATACCTTGATTTATGAGCTTCTTCCATGATCAATTTCTTAGTGTCGGCATGATCCGGTACACATATTCGATCTTTGAATAATAATCTTTCACCGGTTGAGATAGAGAACTCCGGCCTTTGCTCAATATTAGCTTTGATCTCCATTAATGTGGGGTTATTTTCTTATAATTTGACTAGATCATCAATCAGTGTAGGTTGCGATTGGATATTGGCAATAATACCCTTTTATTCTTCTGCATCCACATCTAGATTCAAATAAGTAAAATCTTCTATAATATAAGTCATACCTTTCCTGAGGCTTGCTAGAGTTGCCATTGGTCTTCTACTAAGAGCGTCAGCTACGACATTTGCTTTGCCTAGATGGTACTAAATAGAGAAGTCGAAGTCCTTAAGGTACTCCTGCCAAATTCTTTGTCTCATGTTGAGTTCTTTTTGAGTAAAAAGGTATTTCAGACTTTTGTGGTCCGAAAATATAGTGAATTTCTCCCCATAAAGGTAATGTCGCTAGATTTTTAAAGTAAAAATCACAGTAGCCAATTCCAGATCGTGGACGGGGTAGTTCTTTTCATGACACTTCAATTGCCTCAAAACATAACATATCACCTTGCCATGTTGCATAAGGACGCACCCGAGGCCAATGCCAGATGCATCCGTGTAGACTTCGAATCCACCACCTTTAACAGGTAGTGCCAAGACAGGGGCAGTGCTTAAATGATCTTTAAGGGTTAGAAAACTCTCTTCACAATCCTTCGTCCATATGAAGGGGTTTTCTTTTCTTGTTAGCCTACTCAAGGGAATGACGATTTTGGAGAAATCCTTAATGAATCGCATATAATAGCCAGCCAAGCCGATAAAGCTTCTAACTTCGGATACGGTCGTTGGTCGGCTCCAAATCTTGATAGCTTCCACCTTTGAAGGATCAACAGCGATACCTTCTTTTGAAATAATATAGCCAAGGAAAGAAACCTCCTTTAGCCAAAACTCGCACTTGTTGAGTTTTGCGTAGAGTTGATGCTCTCGTAGAGTTTGCATAACTATTCTTAGATGTTCTTCATGTTCTTCCTTTGTTTTAGACTAAATGAGAATATCATCAATGAATACGACCACAAATCGGTCGAGATAGGGCCTAAACAGATTGTTCATAAGTCACATAAATGCTGCCGGGGCATTTGTTAACCTAAACGGCATCACCACGAACTCATAATCCCCATATCTACTTCAAAAAGCAGATGATGGGAATCAACACTGAGCACTAATATTTTATTTTTGTATTTACATCCTTTTGTTTGTATTTATACCCTTGGCTAATTGGGTTTGCAATTGTAAGGCTTTATAAGCCAAAGGGTTAGTCATTAGAAATCTTTGGGTTTCTTTGCAAAAAGGTCTTTGGGTTTCTATGTAAAATGTCAGTAGATCCAGTAGGGCCCCCACCCTCTTTTCCATTGGTCCACCTAGGATCTAGGGACCATGTGGGGCTAGTTCAAAGTCCAAGATTGGACTTGGACCAAGGGGGGGACAAGGTGGAAGAAAATTCAAAATGGACAACCCCTTAGTCAAGGGGGTGCCCCCCCCCCCTTTATACTATCTTATTCATGTTGTATTTTATTTAATTTGGTCATTTGACCACATGGGGGATTAATTATCCCATCCCTTATTTGCCCCTCCATAACCCTAGATCTGACGGTAGTTTAGGTCTTTTGTACATTTCTATATAATCCATGTATTTTCCATTTTGTGAGCATTAATGAAGAAAATTTTACATTTGCACAAGAGAGCCCAAGGGCGCCCCTATCTCCCCTCTCCCCCTTAGAACTGGACTGCTATGATTTCTATGGTGTGAAGCCATAAACTTGGTAGACTTCAAGTTCTATCACCTATGCTGGATGTGATTTCCAGCCATTGCCGCCGTCGCCTCCGTTCGTGCCGCCGTCGAGCCGCCACAACCATTTCTTTACCCAACTGTCCAAGATTCCGAGATCTAGGACAAAAGCTGAAAGAAAAGGTTGGTACGCCAAATGCAGTTATCTGATGATCTTGATATTTTGATAGATCATCCCCCTCCTTGTTATCCATTTCCATTTTAAATTTCGTGTCAATCCGTCACCGTTTGATATTTTTCCCAATATTTTAATTCCACCCCTGACAGTCTGCCAATCAGCAGATCTGCAGGATAGTAGTATGTTCTTATCTTTTTCGCGCCCCCTTAGTCATCTCACAAAAATCCCCAAAAATTCTTGCGTGATCCCCACATACCCCCCTTCCACCCATAAAATTCACAGAGTCTAGATCCACCGTTTTCTTTTGAGTCAAAATTCATCTTCAGGAAGATCCCTTTCTGTCCTGCCAGATCTTGATTTCGAACCAGAAAACTTATAGTGCCACAGTCATTTTCATTTCCATTATGATTGTTGGATGGATGTGAAATTAATTTATGTTGTAGTTCTGTGAGTCCTCTTTCCAACGGCGCCAACCACGCCTCGATCCGACACCGTATCTGGGCAGAACAATTCTTTTCGCCGGGTCGCGTAAACCTGTTCTGTGAATAGGTCAGCAAAGGCAGCAGCAAGTTAATTCTTGCAAAATTACTTCAGTGTTGATTCAGCCACCGCCGATCTTGGGGAACGAAGAGGAGTCTTCCACCGACGTCCCAGCCAGCCGCCGTGATCAGAAGGTGACCGGAAGCCACCGCCCCACAAGCCGAGTTCGGTTGCTGTCCAGCGAATCAGAACAGTACCGAGTCGGGCCAGTAGTCCGCCTCCGGTCCGAGAGCCCTTCCGGCTTACTGCCCGTCAACCCAAGACCGCTACTCCTGGGTCCCACTGTAGCCCTTTACCTCCCTACGTGGAGTGGGTATAGAAATTCACTTCCGTAATTAATTACTTTTACTGTACCAGGAGTTACGGTCTTGGCCGGGGTCATCTTTCCCAAGCCCGGTAGCGTGGAGGTATCGTGTCCGCTCCCCTCTCGGTAATTTGCTTTATCTCGTATATTTTCATATGTCGCTGCTAGAGTGATAGGATAATTAGCTCGTCAAATTTTTGTCACCGCTGCGAGAGTGAGTGAGTGGAACCCGTCCCATGTCTCGATCCGAACACGTGAAAAAGTTGATACCCGAGACTCATTGTCGGTTCCTCAACCGCGCAGATCCACGTGTTTCCCTCGCTTAGGGACGTCTGCGAGCTAGAGTCCCAGGTTCGCGTCCCGTCCCACATCAAATTGGTATTAGAGCGTAAGGTTGAGTTTAGGGTAGTTTTATCTTAGGTTGCATTTCACCCTTTACCCGGTATATCAAAAGGTGTTCCCGAAATGATAGGTTACGTCTATCGAGAAGGTAGCACACTTGCGTGAGTGCGATCTTCGGATCAAACCTCCACCGCGTATCGGATATGGATTGAGTCTAGGTTTGTATTCGAGTCCGCATTTATCCCTTGTCACCATTTAGAGTCGTTTCTAGGTGCTTGCATTAGTCTTGCATAAAAGTTTTGCATAAAAAAATAAAAAAAAAGTGTTCCAATGCATGCCCACTCCTAGGGGAACGAATTCCCATCTCTTTGCCACTATGGCCAACCCCTACGCCCAAGTCCCAATGAAAGAGAAAACCCCTATCAGACCCGTCCAAGGCAACAAATCCATGTCTGAGTACATTAGGGACTTCAATGAGTACCGGTTGGGATATGAGTTAGAGAGAAGAGCACTGGAGAGGGGGATTTCTGTAGCCCATCTAAGAGCGGCCGAACCAGGTCTAGGAAGACCAAACGAGGCCCAGCTCATCTAAGTGACCACCCCGCAGGGCCCACTTAGCATAAAAGCCCAATAAATTCACTCGGGATCAAGCACTTCCTCGGCAGCCATTAGGCTTGGAAGGCTCGAGCGTCGGTCCGATCGGAGGAAGACCCACACCCGACTCATCCCCCTCACCGGGATAAGGGCTGGCACCCCGCACCCACTCCGACCGAGCCTCACCCGAGCTATGCCCCTCGCCCGGACAGGGCTGGCACACTTCATGCTTGGGTCGACCGACGATTGCTTATCCACGCTGCCGTTCAGAGCCCTTTATGAGCAGCAGTTTACAAGGCTATAAAGATCCCACGATGAGGACATAAAGAGCCCACGACGAAGACGTAACTCCCGCCTGAAACTCCTCAGCTTATGGGACTCATGAGGCCGGCGCACTATTTAAACCTGGGACTCCCTCCAACGAAAGGTAAGGCCAACACACGCCTAAAACCCCCTGAGCAGGAACCACTTCACCACCTTGGTGGAGAGGGATCTCGTGCATCTCCTTCCTCCTCCCTTCATAGCTTCCACCACTACTCTACTGACTTAGGCATCGGAGGGTTTTCCCCGGGGAATCATCCCTGGGCCCCCTGATCCATTTCCATTCCTTGCAGTTCACTGTTCGGTGATCATCTTCTCCAGCTCAGGACCAGTGCGAGATCACCCCTCTTCATCTGGCGCCATCTGTGGGAAGCGATCAAAGAGCCAGTATGGTGCGAAGGAGTTCAAGGAGGAGGTCCGCCGGTGATATGGGAAAGGCCATGGTAGCAGTAGGGGAAGGCCCCTCTCAGGCCACGCAGAACCCCCCCTCCAACGCCAACACCCCAGCCGACGATCCGCCTCTGCCGGCGGAAGTGGAGCTACCATCCAACGGGGGCGCTGACGCTTTCCAAGCCCTCAACGCAAAACTGGACGTCCTCGTGGAACTCATGAGGACCCAGGTGGCCAGGGAAGGAATGTCACGTGCCCCTCCGGAAAGCCCCCCCCCCCACGCGAGAACGCATCCCAACACACTACCGGAGGCCACTTCACCCTCCAAGGACGGTGGCTCATTCACAACAGGTCAGGAGGACCTTCACAAGCCCCTCCTCCAGAGCAAGAGGCCTCCTCCACGCCGAAAAGGGGAAAACCTGGGGCACGCCACCCGCACCCAGAGACCGAAGTCCCCGGGGAGCGCCAGGACAGCCCCCCCAGCCCCACGGCGCAGTGACAGCCGGAGCTATCTCTCCGGCTATGAGAGTACGAGAGGCGCTTCGTAGAGCAGGAGCGCGCCTTACACGCCCTACAGAAGACCTCCCCGGTGGAGGATGAGGAGAAATCCCCATTCTCTGACTACATCTTGAAGGCGGAGATGTCTCCCAGAATCTCCATTCTGACCTTCAAGCCTTACGACGGCTAGGGTGACCCGGCTGACCACTTCGATAGCTTCGACGCCCTAATGACCCTTCACGGGGTGTCCGACGCCATCAAATGCTAAGCCTTCGTGACCACCCTGGTCCAAGGCACCCAAGCATGGTTCCGGGCCCTTGCCCCCGGATCCATCTAAGACTTCAAGCAATTTGGGCGAGTGTTCAAGGAGAGTTTCGCCCGCAGCGGCCCCCCAAGCTCGGTAGCGGGGCTATTGGCTCTAAAATAGGCGCAGGGGGAGAAACTCCGGGCTTATATCAACCGATTCAAGTCGGAAGCCCTAAGAATCCCCTGCCTGGATGTAGCCTCAGACTCTGGCTTTACGCCATGCTGAGTGTGAAGAAGTTCTCAGCGCATGCCGAGGCGCAACCGGCTCGGGTCGGGAGGGGGACAAGAAGCGAGTGTTGTATATATATCTCAGTGTTTTGATGATAACAAAACGAAGGACATAGAGTTGCTCACATGCTTGGATCTAATAACCTAAGTGTTCTTCATAAGCCTTCAAGGTCGGAACTCTTCATGCCGTTACTTAAGGTTTTAGCATTCCAAATGGTTTTCTAAGTACATTGAATGAACTTGTAATAACCTTTTAACCAATCGTTCAAATCATGCCTCGATCATATGGACACATTTTTCTGGGCTAAACTCTTCATTTTTCAGGTTTTTGACAGTCCGGTCGACCTCCAGCATCACCCCGGTCGACCTGGAATAACAGAATGGAAACTTCTACATGATGTCTCAGTGGCGGTCGACCGCCCCTCAATCCTGGTCGACTGGATCTCCCAGGGACCGGCCACCTACAGGTCTCTCAGTGGCGGTCGACTGCCAGACCCTGCAGGTCGACCGCCAGCCCCGAGTTGCCCAATATTGTTGACTTTTTGACACTTTGAAAGAAGCCTCTCCACTTGGAATTGTTTAATCCCTTAGCACTCAAAGCCTCCAGAAATTGTGGATCTGGTCTGGGGGAGTCCATGGACCATTCAAAGCCTATATAACTTATACAAGAGGGTGAGGAAAACCCTAATGCTCAAGGTGGATCAAGGGGGCTACCAAGAGGAAGAGAAGGGATCCAGCACTGTAGACGTGAACAGTGCTCCGAGAAGAGTTCTTCATCCTTCTTCATCCAGTCAAGTGAAGATCAGGCCAAGGATTCAAGTTGCATCCAAAGCATCCAATCATCCATTAAGGGGGAGCAAATCAAGAGTCTTTTCTTGTGTTCTAAATTCATTTTGTTCTCTTAAGCTTCATGTGTGGTTCTTGTAATCGTTAAACATTTTAGTGTGTGTGGATCTTCCTTGATCCGTGTGTGTGTGGTTGTGTGTTCTCCATTGTAGCTGTGTGTGTATTAAGGTGTTCTTACACCTCGCGGGAACTCTCCTTCCCAGTGTGTGTGTGTTGTGTGTGTTTGGTCTTGTAACTCCTTACAAGATAGTGTGTGGTTCCTCACTGTCGGTGAGGGGTGGACGTAGGTTGCCGTTGTGGCATCCGAACCACCTTAAAATCGTTGTCTCCTTGTGGTGTGCTCCATATCTCCTATCCCTCTTCTGTGCATACTTGTGAATCTAGATATTTTGTATCCTTTAGATCTAGATTGTTTGATCTTCTTCATTTAAATCCTGTGGTTTATCAAAAGCATAATTTGTCTTGCTCTTGTTTTCTTCTGTGTCCCCACGTTATCGCATATTTGAGTCTATCTCGGTAGAAATTTTTATCACCCAATTCACCCCCCTCTTGGGTGCCATTTAATCTCGGGACTTCAATTGGTATTAGAGCCAAGGCTCTTCCTTTTCAGATCTAACGATCTAGAGTAAGATCTGGTTAAATGGCAAACAAGGGTATGATGCTCGAGGGCCACTCCATCAACCGTCCTCCCTACTTTGACGGTTCAAACTACTCGTACTGGAAAAACAGAATGCATGTCTTTCTTAGGGCTCAAGAGTACGAAGTTTGGAGAGTTGTGGACAAGGGTCCTCATAAACTAGGGGATGATGAAGATAAATGGACACCTGAGAAAATTAAGAAATGCACCGCTAACTATAATGCCATGAATATCATGCAATGTGCTATACACCCTAATGAATTCTCTCGTGTCTCCATGTGCAGCTCGGCCAAATAAATGTGGGACAAGCTGCGACTCATATATGAGGGAACTTCAGAAGTCAAGGAAACCAAGGCAAACCTCCTAGTCACTGACTATGAGTTATTTAAGATGAAACCTAAAGAAACCATCTCCGACATGTTTGCAAGGCTAACAGAGATCACAAATGGTCTCAAGAGTCTTGGGAAAGAATACTCAAATTCTGACCTCGTAAGGAAAGTGCTAAGGTCCCTACCGTCGGCATGGCACACAAAGGCCACGGTGATTGAAGATTCAAAGAACTTGTCTACTCTCACCCTGGATGAACTCATAGGGTCACTCATGACCTATGAAATAAATATAAGGAGAACAGTTGATGAAGACATCAAGAAGAAAAAGGTCATTGGACTGAGAGCTCATCACTCCGATAACGAATTACAAGAAGGTGAATCAAGTGACGGAAGCAATGAAGAGGAAGAATTGGCGATGATAACTCACCATGTGAGGAGATTTCTAAGGAAGAAGAGAAACTTTTAGGAAAATTTTAGAAAAGGGCAAAGAAAGCCCACGCAGACCAAAGGCGAGTCGAGCAAGCCAAGTAGCATCATATGCTACGAATGCAAGAAGCCCGGGCACATGAGAGGTGAATGTCCGGATCTGAAAAAGAAATTCAAGAAGGATAATTTTAAGAAACCCAAAGCCATGGTCGTCACATGGAGCGATGAAGAAGATGAACCATCTGATGAAGAGATCCAAGAACTTGTGGAAAGCTTGTGCCTCATGGCACATGAAGATGAATCCACGGAGGTAAACTCTGACCCTGATTTCATTTCCAATGAACAATGGGAATCTGAATATGAAAAATTGTATACGAAATGCAAGAAGATCAGATCTGAAAACAAAACTCTCAAAAGGAAACTTGATGACTTGTCACATGAAGATATCTTTGTCAAATTTAAAAAATTGGAACAGGAATGGTTTGAGGCCACGGAAGAAAGAGAAAATCTATTACAAACTATTTCAGACTGTGATAAAGCCAAAGAAGAACTATCTTGCAAAGTAGTTGAAATGGAGAAAGCATGTGAAAAAATGAAAATTGAAGAACAAATTCTGAAATCCACAAACTCAGAACTTAAAAAGAAAATTGTGAGCTTGGAAAAAGAAGTGGATGATCTTCAGTTCACATTGTCTAAGTTTGTTAAGGGCAAGCAAAACCTAGATAATTTGTTGGGAGTGAAAGTCAATTTTCAAAAAGAAGGTCTTGGATACACTCCACAAAACTAAAAATCTTTTGAGCATAAGATCACCACATCAGTTGCTCATGAAAAAGGTGAAAATCATGCTTCATATTCAAAGCCTGAACCACAACATGATCAACCCAAACCACGACAGTTTCAAGGAAAGTTTGCACCTGTTAATTGCTATCATTGTGGTAGATTTGGTCATGCTATTGTGAACTGCTGGTTTAGACAAAGCCCACCTAAAAATCATGTCTCTTGGACTAAGAAAAGATATACCAAGAACTGGACTAACTCCTACGGACCCAAACTAGCTTGGGTACCAAAAACAATTACATGAGAATTTTTCTTCTTGCAGATATGTCTTGAAGCCAGGGAGAGCAAATGGTACTTGGATAGCGGGTGTTCAAGGCATATGACAGGGGACAAGAAAGTGTTCTCCACACTGCAAGATAAGGATGGAGGTTCAGTTGTCTTTGGAGGTAAGGACAAAGGTAAAATCATTGGGATTGGCAATATTGGTAAGAATTCTGAAATTCTTATTGAAGATGTGCTCTTGGTGAAAGGCCTGAATCATAATCTGCTTAGCATAAGCCAATTGTGTGATAAGGGTTTTAAAGTTATTTTTGATGAAACCCACTGCATTGTCTTAAACAAAAACTCAAATGAGATTAAATTTCTTGGAAAAAGGAATAACAATGTTTATACTGTTGATATTGATAACGTTTCGTGTGATGATCTCTGCTTGGTTGCGAACAATCATGAAAATGCTTGGTCATGGCACCGAAGGTTAGGTCATGCTAGTTTTGGAGTTATCTCTAAGTTGTCTAGACATGACCTGGTGATTGGACTGCCTAAATTAAAATTTGAAAGTGATAGAATATGTGAAGCTTGCACGAAAGGCAAGCAAACACGAATTTCCTTCAAAAATAAAAATATTGTTTCATCCGCTAGGCCTTTGGAACTGTTGCATCTTGATATTTTTGGTCCTACTAGAACATCTAGCCTAGGAGGAAAATCCTATGGCTTTGTGATTGTTGATGATTTTTCCAGATTCACATGGGTGCTATTTTTAGCTAATAAAAGTGATGCCCTGACGGAGTTTCAAGTGGTTTGCAGAAAAATCCAGAATGAAAAGGGTTACCTCATCACCACAATCTAGAGTAATCATGGTGGTGAATTTGAAAATCATAAATTCAGCATGTTCTGTGAAGAACAGGGGTACACACATAATTTTTCATCACCAAGGACGCCCTAGCAAAATGGAGTAGTAGAGAGGAAGAATAGAACGTTGATAGACATGGCCCGGACCATGCTGAGTGAAAACTCCCTACCTAAGTATTTTTGGGCTAAAGCCGTGAGTACAGCATGCTACATCATAAACAGGGCAATGGTAAGGCCCATTCTAAAGAAAACTCCATATGAGCTCTACAAGGGTAAGAAGCCAAACATCTCCTATCTTAAACCCTTTGGATGCCCTTGCTATGTCTTGAACAATGGTAAGTCCAACCTGAGTAAGTTTGATGAAAAGAGTGATAAAGGTATTTTTCTAGGTTATGCACTCAATTCTAGAGCTTACCGATTATTCAATAAAAGGACTTTGGTCGTTAAAGAAAGCCCTCATGTTATTTTTGATGAATCCGATTCAAAACTCACAAATCAAATTTCTTCCACTCTGGATGCAGATGAAGATCCCAGGAACTCATTATATGTCAAAGCTAAGGATGAACCATTGAAGGCAACCTCGAGCAAAAATGAGGAAGATGAGGATCCTACAATTGAGACACTGCAAGAACCACAAGTGCAGCATACTGACTTGCCAAATTCCTCCACTCTTCTAAAGGATCATCCAGCTGTGAACATCATAGGTAATTTGGAGGATGGGGTAAAAACTAGGTCCTCTCTAAGGCAGGTTGAAGAGGAGGACTTGATGGCCCTTCTTTCACAAGAAGAGCCCAAGGACATTCATGAAGCTCTCCAAAATGAATCCTGGATTCAGGCTATGCATGAAGAGCTGCATCAGTTTGAAAGAAACAAGGTGTGGACTCTCGTGCCGCGTCCTAAAAATCATCCTACTATTGGAACTCGTTGGGTTTTCAGAAACAAGCTAAATGATGCGGGTTTAATTGTGAGGAATAAGGCCCGGCTTGTGGCCAAGGGGTACAGCCAGGAGATGGGCATTGATTTTGATGAGTCCTTTGCACCGGTTGCTAGACTTGAAGCAGTCAGGATCTTACTGTCCTACGCTTGCTCCTTGAATTTCAAACTATTTCAAATGGATGTTAAATCTGCATTTCTTAACAGTTATATCAAGGAGGATGTCTTTGTAGAGCAGCCGCCAGGTTTTGAAGATTCCAAACATCCACGACATGTGTACAAGCTCCAAAAGGCCTTGTACGGACTAAAACAAGCACTAAAGGCATGGTATGAACGGCTTACCTCTTTTCTGGCTGAAAATGGGTTCAAGAGAGGTAAGGTTGATCAAACACTTTTCACAAGGAAATCAGGTAAGGACATTTTAGTAGTTCAAGTGTATGTGGATGACATTATTTTTGGAGCTACTAACAATACTTTATGCGAGGAATTTGCAAAGACTATGCAAGGAGAATTCGAGATGAGCTTAATGGGGGAGCTGAACTTTTTTCTTGGATTGCAGGTGAAACAAACTTCAGAAGGAATTTTTATCAATCAAGCCAAATATACTATGGAATTACTGAAGAAATACGGGATGGCGGAAGCAAAACCCATATCAACTCCCATGGCCACCACCACAAAGCTGGATAGAGATGAAAATGGCAAAACAGTAGATCCTACACTGTTTCGAGGTATGATCAGATCACTACTATACCTTACAGCATGTCGCCCTGACATTCAATTTAGTGTATGTCTTTGTGCCCATTTTCAGTCATGCCCCAAGGAATCTCATTTATCAGCTGTGAAACGCATCTTTTGATATCTCATTGGCTCAATAGACTTTGGCTTGTGGTTTCCTATCGGTGGTTCCTTTGATTTAATTACCTATACCGATGCAGATTATGCTGGGTGCATTGTAGATTGTAAAAGTACAAGTGGATACTGTCAGTTTCTTGGTGGTTGCCTAGTGTCATGGGCCTCCAAGAAACAACATTCAGTAGCTCTCTCAACGGTCGAGGCTGAATATGTAGCCGCCGGAAGTTGTGGAGCCCAAGTACTTTGGATCAAAAACCAACTGCTTGACTTAGATATTGAAATGAAAACTGTTCCAATACTGTGTGATAATACCAGTGCAATTAATTTGTCAAAAAATCATGTTCAACACTCAAGGACCAAAGATATAGATATTCGTCATCACTTTCTGAGAGATCATGTAGGGAAAGGGGTCTTTGAATTGAACTTCATTGACACACACAATCAGCTAGCTGACATCTTCACCAAACCCCTAAACCAGGATCAATTCTATAAGATAAGAAGAGAACTTGGGATGTGCAAGGGTGAGAGCATACATACATAGATGTGCATCTAAGGTATAGGGTTGCATTTGTAGAAATTCATGTGCATCACAGGTAGAAAAACATGCATATTGAATTTACCGTTGAATGCATTGTGTGTCTTCATTCACCGTTGAATGCCTGCATGTACATACTTATATTTAGCCCTCCTTGAAAAATAATTCTATGGACAAATATTCCTTGATTGAATACATCTGTGGACTCAGTGTTGCTGGAACTAACGGTTCTACCTAGGGGAAATCAAAACTTCTTCTCGTCTCCACATCTTCGCCTCTACGTACTTCCACTGTCTTGTTGGTTCAAGTAGTCGGTTGCTTATCCCCCATAAACAAAAAAAAAGGAGAATAAAAAAAAGGAAAATCAAAAAAAGGGGAGAAACACAAAAAAAGATTTTTTTCAAAAAATGGGGTTTTTGGTCCTGGCGGTCGACCGCCAGGCCCGCGCCGGTCGACCGCCGGCGGTGAACCGGCCCGACTTAAGGGTCAACCGACCCCCCTTTAAAAGGCACTCTCTCCCTCTTTCCTTCTCTCCTTCACTCCTTTTCACTCTCTACCACCTTGCCCTAACTCTAACACTCCATCTCTCTACCAACCAAGCCCCCACAACTCTCTCTCCCTCCACCCGCACCCGATTCGGTCGTCCCGTCATCTTCCCGGGACATCCTCCATACGATCACTCATGCGTCTGTGGAGATCCCTCTCATCTTCCACATTGTGGAAAGGTCGATCCAAGCCCTAGCAGTGCTCTTGTGCTCCATCCACGTTTCCGGGGTTGAGATCGATTGTTCCAAGAGTTTCCTGGTGGGTTTTTCTAGGTCGGGATGCCGCACAGATGGAGCTCTCGACGTTTTGCCCAAGGGCAAGCTAGCCGTCAACAGACAGAGGCCCCGGCTCCTCCACCTCAGCAAGCTCCTCCTCTGCCTTGAGCACCTTTACCTCCACGTCCTATTATCGACCCTCGCTTGGTCGACTTCAATGAGGTGAATGAGCTCTTCCCGAATTTGTGCGCTCTTTTGAGGTTCAGGACGGTTGGATGGATTTTGTTACCCGGTACAATAGATATTATCCTCGGTTGGTGCAGCAGTTCTACGGGTTTTTAGTTGTGAGGAATGACCAGTTATACACCACGGTTGAAGGTGTGGAGCTTCATATCACTCCGGAGTTATTTCAGCAGGCCCTAGGAGTATCCGCCATGGGTGCAGATAGGGCATATGGTTTTGGTGAAGTTCCAGCAACATTTACTGCTATGACCAACTGTGAGTATGTGCACGGTGTGAGCAATTAGATCAAGCTGAATGCCAATCATTTTCCTCCAATACAATGGGTCCTGCACCACATGTTTACTTCATTAATTTATCCCAAAGTGGGTGGTCGGGATGAGGTTACAGAATTTCAGAGATTCCTATTCTATCATGTCATGAATGGCATTCAAATCAATATGGGTCGGCTCATGATAGATCTGATCAGTACCTGTCGTACCTACCTCCGGCGCTCTCTTCCATATGCTTCGCAGTTGACCGGTATCTTCATTTATGCCGGGATAGATGTGGCCAATGAGCAGTTCATATATGTTAGGCAGGATGATGTATACAACAAGCATAAAATTTTCATAGATTTTGGCTACTACTTTGGTCCCGACGGTGAGCTTGTGCGAGACATTCTAGTTTATGGGGAAGATGAAATCAGTGAGGAAGAAGAAGAACCAGCACAGCAGCCAGGCGAGGGGGATATCCCCCCTCCAGTTCCAGCTGAAAAGCAGCCTCCCCCACCATCTCCTTCTCATCCGGATTTTGAGATGCCTCCTCCACCCCAGTTTCACCATGGGGAATCTTCCACTCAGGGGGACGGACAGCGCCCTTCGGTGGACTACGAGGCTCTTGACGGGTGGCTTACCGGCTTGGAGACTCGTGTGGATACCCTTGGGGATCGTCTCTCTACCCTTGGGGACACTATGGGCACTGCGTTTGACACCATATCAGGGCGCATGGACACCTTCTCTACTGCCTTCGAGACTCTCTCTACTCAGATGGCCACTCTCACCACCCACATGACTTCCTTCCGAGAGGATTTAGCTTAGTCTGGCCAATCCTTTAGCTTCATGCACCTCTCCCTTCTTGGCATGCGGCGCCAGGATGCGGCTCGTGATGAATCCATTGGTCATATTCTTGATCTTCTTTACAGTCATGCCCACCATCTTGGCGACATTCGTCGGCACCTTGGCCTTCCACCTACACCTCCAGCAGATCAGCCACCTCCTGAAGATGCTCCATGAGGATTTGTTTTGTTTTCACCTCTAGCATGTTCTCTTTTGGTCAAATGTTTCTTGAGTCCCTCCTTCGTCTATCCTATCCCTTTTTGCTGTTGACAAAGGGGGAGAAGTAGTAGGGCAGGTTTATTATCTACTTATGTATGTCGTTGTGTGGTTGTGTTGCTTGCTTGCATGTCACATGTGAGGGCTGTCAATAGTGTTAGTCTTTTGCTTAGACCTTGGTTTTAGAGTCGTGCATTCACTCTCGCACTAATGTACCTTGTAATGAAACTATGATGAATTGAAAGTACTGGTGTTTTGAACTCAGACGGTTGGCATTTGTGTCTCATTTCATATTCTTGCTGGCATACAAGTGGTTGTTTTTTTTCTTAACATGGACTTTGGTTTGAATGCCCTAGAGTTTTGTCATCATCAAAAAGGGGGAGATTGTTGTATATATATCTCGATGTTTTGATGATAACAAAACCAAGGACATAGGGTTGCTCACATGCTTGGATCTAATAACCTAAGTGTTCTTCATAAGCCTTCAAGGTCGGAACTCTTCATGCTGTTACTTAAGGTTTTAGCATTCCAAATGGTTTTCTAAGTACATTGAATGAACTTGTAATAACCTTTTAACCAATCGTTCAAATCATGCCTCGATCATATGGACACATTTTTATGGGCTAAACTCTTCATTTTTCAGGTTTTTGACAGTCCGGTCGACCTCCAGCATCACCCCGGTCGACCTGGAATAACAGAATGGAAACTTCTGCAGGCTGTCTCAGTGGCGGTCGACCGCCCCTCAATCCCGGTCGACCGGATCTCCCAGGGACCGGCCACCTGCAGGTCTCTCAGTGGCGGTCGACCGCTAGCCCCGAGCTGCCCAATATTGTTGACTTTTTGACACTTCGAAAGAAGCCTCTCCACTTGGAATTGTTTAATCCCTTAGCACTCAAAGCCTCCAGAAATTGTGGATCGGGTCTGGGGGAGTCCATGGACAATTCAAAGCCTATATAACTTATACAAGAGGGTGAGGAAAACCCTAATGCTCAAGGTGGATCAAGGAGGCTACCAAGAGGAAGAGAAGAGATCCAGCACTGTAGACGTGAACAGTGCTCTGAGAAGAGTTCTTCATCCTTCTTCATCCAGTCAAGTGAAGATCAGCCCAAGGATTCAAGCTGCATCCAAAGCATCCAATCATCCATTAAGGGGGGGCAAATCAAGAGTATTTTCTTGTGTTCTAAATTCATTTTGTTCTCTTAAGCTTCATGTGTGGTTCTTGTAATCGTTAAACATTTCAGTGTGTGTGGATCTTTCTAGATCCGTGTGTGTGTGGTTGTGTGTTCTCCGTTGTAGCTGTGTGTGTATTAAGGTGTTCTTACACCTCGCGGGAACTCTCCTTCCCAGTGTGTGTGTGTTGTGTGTGTTTGATCTTGTAACCCCTTACAAGATAGTGTGTGGTTCCTCACTGTCGGTGAGGGGTGGACGTAGGTTGCCGTTATGGCATCCGAACCACCTTAAAATCGCTATCTCCTTGTGGTGTGCTCCATATCTCCTATCCCTCTTCTGTGCATACTTGTGAATCTAGATATTTTGTATCCTTTAGATCTAGATTGTTTGATCTTCTTCATTTAAATCATGTGGTTTATCAAAAGCATAATTTGTCTTGCTCTTGTTTTCTTCTGTGTCCCCACATTATCGCATATTTGAGTCTATCTCGGTAGAAATTTTTATCACCCAATTCACCCCCCTCTTGGGTGCCATTTAATCTCGGGACTTCAGCGAGCACCCGAGTCAAGCTCGGGCCAAGGAAAAAGGCAGAATCGAGACGGGGAGCACAAAGAACCGTCCCGGAAGTATGAGCGGTACACTCCCTTAACCGCTCCAGTGTACGAGATCTATGAAGACATCAAAGGCTTGGGCCTCCTCCGCCAACCCGAGTCAATGAGGTCAAAGAGCCGCAATCGCAGTAAGCACTGCATGTTTCACAGCGATCACGGGCATCATACCGGCGATTGCCACCAGCTTCATGATGAGATCGAGTGCCTCGTCCGCCAGGGACACCTCTCCCGGTTTGTGGCCGGGCATAAGGAAGACCGAGGCCCCCCGGAGGAGATCGACAACGCCCCTCACGGGGTCCACATCAACGTCATCGCTGGAGGAGCTGCATCAGGAGGAGATAGTAGCCGAGGAAGGAAGCGTCATGCTCAGCAGGCGAGCCGAGCCATCGAGCCTCCCAAGGCCCCACAAAGTGAACCCCAGGTCATAGTCTTCTCCGATCAAGACCTGGAAGGGCTGACCACCCCGCATGACGACGCCCTAGTTATATCGGCTATGATAAACCATTGTAATGTAGATAGGATTCTGGTTGACAATGGAAGTGCCCCTGATGTATTATCTTATGAGTGTTTTCTTAAGATGGTGGAGAATCCATCTAAACTCCGCCCGATCCGAACCCCCCTTTGCGGGTTCAATGGCCAGGTCACTTATCCCGAGGGAGCCCTAAGCCTGCCAGTTACTCTCGGCACCCCACCCAAAACCGTTACGGTTATGGTGGACTTCATAGTGATCAAGGGTATGATAGCATACAATGCAATCTTCTGCCGGGGGATCCTCAGCCGAACGAAAGCGGTGCCCTCTACCTATCACCAAAAGATGAAGTTCCCCACTAAACATGGGGTGGGGGAAGTCCGGGGCAACTAGGCGATGGCCAGAAGGTGCTATAATATCTCGATTGAAGCCACAAGGCCAGACGGGAAGAACAAGGCCCCCGGGAAATCGAGGAAAAACCTGCAACATCCGAGCCTGGAGGTGAGTTGCTAACGGTTTTCCTAAACGATGACCCGACCCTAGGAGTAAAGATTGGAGCCGACCTACCATCCAAGGTTCGGCAGCAATACAAAGAATTTATTTTCGGGTACATTCAAGTCTTTGCATGGTCTGATGATCAACTCCCTGGAATATCGGGAGAGACAGTAATGCATAAGCTCAACCTCGACCCGACCGTGAAGCCCGTGCAACAACGCAGAAGGAAGCACGCGCCAGAGAAGCAGACGATCGTTAAGGAGCAAGTCACCAAGGGGCAAAAGACTGGTCTTTTTAGATCGGTCCTGTACCCGACGTGGCTGGCTAACGTCGTCCTGGTGCCAAAAGCTTCGGGAAAGTGGCGAATGTGCGTGGACTTCACCGACTTGAACAAAGCCACACCAAAAGACTGCTATCCGTTACCGAGCATCGACCAACTGGTTGATTCAACCTCGGGCAATGAGATACTCAGCATCTTGGACGCCTACTCAGGTTACCACCAGATCAGGATAGATCCAGGAGATAGCGAGAAGACCACCTTCATCACTGACTTTGGCGTACACTGCTACACCCGGATGCCTTTCGGGTTGAAGAACGTTGGAGCCACGTACCAGAGGTGGTCAACCATATGTTCGAGGGACAGCTCGGTCGGAACGTCAAGGCCTACATTGACGACATGCTTGTCAAGACCCCCAAGGCCAAAGACCACTTCGCCGACCTAGATAAAACTTTCGACACTCTCCTGAGGTACAATATGAAGCTCAACCCCGCCAAGTGTTCCTTCAGAGTAAGGTCCGAGAAATTCATGGGCTTCTTGGTCACCCAGCGTGGGATCGAGGCCAACCCCGACAAGGTCCAGGCCATCCTGGACATGCGGCCCCCCACCTGCACCAAGGACGTCCAACGCCTTACCGGGCGCATTGCTGTGCTCAACCGGTTCCTGTCCCATGCGGCCGAACGTTGCCTACCCTTCTTCAAGCTGTTGAGGGGGCCTAAAATGACATCTGCTACGTTCGCATGGGACGAGGAATGCCAAAAGTGGTTTGATGAGCTTAAGGAGTTCCTGGCTTCGCCTACGGTGCTGTCCAAGCCCATTCCAGGTGAAGCCTTACATCTCTATCTTTCGGCAACTCCATCCACAGTTAGCTCGATCCTGGTTAGAAATGACTCGGGAGTCGAGAGACCGGTATACTACACCAACAAGGTGCTCAACGAGACTGAAAGAAGGTACCCCGCAACTGAGAAACTCGTGCTAGCATTCGTTACCTCGGTCAAGCGCCTTTGACCCTACTTCCAAGGGCACTCCATCATCGTGCTGACCGGTGAACCACTGAAGAGGATCCTCGCTCACCCTGAAGCCTCGGGACGCCTCGTCAAGTGGGCCATTATGCTCGAGGCCTACGATATATCATATCGGCCTCACTCGGCCATCAAAGGATAGGTGCTCGCCAACTTCATCGCCGAGAGCACCACCCCGATCGAAGAAAAATCTCCGTCCGCACCCGGGCCAACCTGGGAATTGTTCGTCGACGGATCCTCCAACTCGGTCGGGAGTGGCGCCGGTATCCTCCTAAAGTCCCCCGAAGGAGCAGAACTACAATACGCCTTGAAGTTCAGCTTCTAGGCATCCAACAACGCCTCCGAGTACGAAGCCCTTATCTCGGGAGCCCGCATGGCCCGGCAGTTGGGGGCTGAGCGAGTCAGAATCCACACTGACTCCCAACTAGTTGCTAGCCAGGTCAATGGCAATTACAAAGCTCGGGAAGAACCGATGGTCAAATACCTCCAGCTGGTCAAGACCGTGGCACAATAGTTCGAGAGTTTTGAGGTAGTTCGAATAGCTCAGGAGGAAAACTTCCGGGTGGTCGCCCTCTCTTGGCTGGCCTCCTCTCTTGACCCAGAAGGTACTCGATCGGTCCTCCTCGAAGAGCTAGAGCGACCGAGCATTGATTCGGAGCTCATGGCTGTTGACTCGGCCCCCCCAAGCGACCGGCATACCCCCTATCTGACGTGGCTCCAAGACTCCCAGGAGCCTCCTGACCCTTGGGAAGCCCAGAGATTGAAGTACCAAGCTCAGCAATTCATCGTTCTGGATGACACTTTATACCATAGATCCTTCTCCGGTCCCCTCCTGAATTGCATCAATACTGACGAAGCCAGCCGAGCGATTCAAGAAGTTTACGAAGGCCTATGCGGAGCGCATCAAGGAGGAAGGTCGCTCACCAGGATCTTGCTTCGGCAGGGTTACTGGTGGCCCACTCTGCAACGCAACTGCTCGACCTACATCCAACAATGTGACCGATTCCAACGATTTGACCACTTGGTCCATCAACCGGCAACGGAGCTCGTCACCCTAGCCGAGTCTTATCTCTTCGCTCGGTGGGGGATCGACATCCTTGGGCCGTTCCTAACGACTCAGGCCAAGAAGAAGTTCGTCATCATCGCCATCGACTACTTCACCAAGTGGATCGAGGCTGAAGCCACAGCTAGGATCACCGAGACAGTCGTCTGGAGTTTCGTTTGGAAATCGATCATCTGTCGCTACGGCATCCCCCGGGTGATAGTGAGTGATAATGGCCGGCAATTTGATTCTCGCTATTTCTGAGATAGATGTGCCGACCTGAACATTCGTAATTACTTCACTTCGGTCGCCCACCCTCAGGCTAACGGGCTGGTCGAAAATGTCAATAAGACTATCTTAAAAGGCATTAAGACTAGGCTCGACAAAGCCAAGGGCAGCTGGCTCGAGGAATTGCTGAACGTACTTTGGTCGCACAGAACAACTCCCAGAATAGAAACCAGTGAGAGTCCCTTTCAGCTGGTGTACGGCACCGAGGCCGTGATCCCGTTGGAGATTGGCAATCCCTCCCTCCGAGTTATCTACTTCTCACCCAAGGAAAATGACCAGAAACTGCTTGAAAACCTCAACCTAGAAGATGAAGTCCGAGAGATTGCCAGTGTCTGAGCAATGGAATATCAACGCCGCCTCGCTCAATACAACAACGCCAAAGTCCGGGACAGACACTTCCAGTCGGGAGACTTCATTCTCAGGAAAGTCGAAGCCTCTCGACCACTTGAGGCGGCGGGGAAGTTGTCCCCTAATTGGGAAGGCCCCTACCAAGTGGTCGAGACACTCGAGAAAGGAGCGTACCGGTTATCTACTATGGAAGGAGAACTCATCCCTCGGACGTGGAACGTGACTACACTACGCAAGTTCTATTTTTGAACATTTGGCTAGCATACACATGTAAGCAAAATAGAATAAATGCCATTCTTCTCTTCTTATTAAACTGTGATGTACATCAAGTAGGCCGTAACCGATATAGTATGCATGTACAGAAAAGAAAAAATCACATCCCCTGATGCGAGCAGAATGCTCGGCCGACCTAGTAGGCGCTCCCACGTTCAGCCACTGACTCTGCCTCATGCAGAAACTGGCTCGGATAAGGGACCACCGGCTTCGTTGGTTTGAGAAAGCTCGGAAGAAAAAAGAAAAAAGGGGAAACAACAAGAAGAAGAGGAAGGGATACAAGAGACGGCCTCCTCTCTGCCAACTCTTTGGAAGGCAGAGAGTGCAGGCACCCCCCAAAGAGTGAAAGAGAAAAAGAAACCAGCAGAGCTGGACGAGGAGGTAGGAAAAAGCCCGAAAAGGAGGGAGCTTAATTGGCTTCTTCCTCCCCTCGGGATGGAGTCGGCGGGTCAGGGACAGGAGTTCGACATGCCCCAGCATGTTGAACCTTCTACCCGAGTAACCTCCCCGCAAGCGCCACCGGAATTGATAAAAGAAGGCGACGTGCTACCACACGTCGAACCCCCTTCTAACATGTCCGCCGGCCGTCGAACTCCCTTCAAACCCGAAGCGGAAAAGATTCTCTGCCCTCCGTCATTGGCAGCTTCGTCTTCCAGAGCATCTTCCATGCTTCAAATTTCACATCACAACGCTTCGTGAAGAAGGAGGGAGGAAAGACTGTCGGAGAAGACCCTAAGTGATGCAGAGGAAGAGACGCCCTTTAGACCTTTTATAGGCGAAGGGAGGCTACTTTCCTTAAACGATTCTCCCCTCGAAAACACGCTAATGGGACCTCTCCCTGCGAACGGTCACCTCAGACTCCTCAGTTCCATCCCAACGGGACACACGAAGCGGCCAGACATTTAAAGCATGAGAAAATGGAAAGACACCCTGTCAGACGCCCGCACATCCATCATGCGAGATCCTCACAGAAAGTATCGGCACTTTCCAACTACTGCGGATACGCAAGTCAAACCACGGCAATGGCGGTATGAAATAGTTAGGTCTTTATCATAACGCTACTGCCTTACGTTTTCAACCTTCCTTTACACAAAAGAGAAGTTTCTTCTTCAAAAAAGGAAAAACACACAAGGAGAAAAAGCAAAATAGATACATCAGGCCTATGGCCCATCCTGAGGCTCGAAAGAGGAAGGCTCAGACGGTCTACCCCCGGCGCCCTCGACGACGGCCGACCCTGGCACTGACACCACCGGCGTGGGAACTGCCTCAGTTGCGCGCCCTCCCGAGGCATCCGGAGCTGGTGACCCCTCGGATGAAGAGTCTCCCTCATCTCCTTCTTCCGACGACGCCGAACCAGAGGAATCAGAGGATGACAAATCTGAGTCATAGCATTCCTCGGACAGGAAATTGATGGTCTCAGACGCCTGCCCCTCCGCGTAGGAGATGGCCCGGTCATAGCCTTACTTGAATCCCTCGTGGATGCCCTGGCGAAGTGCTGACTCGTAGTAGGGGAGGGCAGCCTCCTTAAGGTCGACCCGGTAGGCCTCCTAGCATTTGTACTGCTCGAGTGCCTCCGCACCGGCCGATCCCACCCTACCAGCGAGCTCGGCCTTCTCCCGCTCCGCCTCGGCTAACCTCCGCTCGGCCTCAACCATCTGCTTCTCCGCCTCGGCCTCCATTCGAAGATGTACAGTTTCCTCCCCTCGGTCCACCAGCTCGGCGCGCTCAGCCTTCCACCAGCCATCTAACTCGACGCGGGCCAAGCGCTCCTCCTCCAGAAGCTTGCTCTTCCTCTCGAGCGACTCGTGCGCCCGAGCCAGTTGTTCGGACAGCGTCCGGGCCTCCACATGGCTTGCCCTCGCCAGCTCTCTAGCCGATGAAAGCTCCCATCAAAGCCCGTCACGCTCCTCAGTGAGCTGAGCCACCTTCCTGTCGGATGCGCCCAGGGTCCAGGCAAGGTCCGCCCGTTCTAACTCCGACCGACCATAAGCCTCAGCCAGAGAGGCCCCCATATGGGCCAGGACCAAGATGCCCTCCATCACCAGCTCGAGGGCCACGGGCGGGGAGCGCTGCCTGTCTCCTCCCTTCACCACCTTCGCAGCTATGCTGCGACATCTCCGGTACAGAGGGCCCTAGATGCCCAGCCTCTCCAGAGCTGCTGGAATAGGGGACTCCCCTCCGAGCAGCATCCCCTTGGGAGCCCCGCTGGCCAGCCTGGATCGAGCCACTGCTTCATCCGCCCCTCTTGCCTCAGTCGGTTGGGGCTGCGTCGCCGCTCCTCGCGACCCCCCGGCCTCGATCGACTCGGCCTCGACATCGCCACCCGGAGCGCCGCCTGCCTCGATTGATGCTCCAGTCTCGGTTGCGGCCCTAGAGTCACCCGCTTCATCCCCGGCCCCCTCGGCTCCTGCTGAGGGGAGAGCAGGGCCAGCGCCGCCGCCAACCACAGAAACGGCCCTGGCTTACTCGGCCCCCTCTTGCTCGGCGGATGGGAGAGCCGGCCCTACAGGGTCAGCCCTATCACGCTCGGAAGAGGGGAGAGCGAAGCCAGAGTCACCTTCGACCGCGGGGTCAGCCTCGGCCTTCTTGGCTCGCTTCCTGGCCTTCACGGCATCCCGTATCATGCCCTCCACAGAATCCTTGCGCTTGGGCCCCCGTGGCTTGAAAGATCCTCCCCGGGTCACCCCCTTTCCCTTATCTCAGGCTCGGGAACGACCCTCAGGAGCTCGCGACTCATCGACAGCCAAATCGTCGCCCAGATCGATCACCTCCCGCTCGATCGCAAGCTCTTCCTCCATAGCCGGCTGCCTGGCGTTTGCACGAAAGACGATATGGTCAAGAAAAGGAGAAATGTGGCTTCATCAACCGACGAGAAGGTTGATTTACGGTGCCCGTACCTGTCGGCCATAGCCGCTGGAGAAGCCACCGCTCGATGTTCTCCGGGGTCACCAGCTCCTCCGTAGACTGGCGACACTTCAGAAGAATGGCCACATACTCTTCCACATCCAAAGAGAACTCGTCCTGCCTCGGAGGGATGTTCGGGTAAAAATTGGGGATTACGGGGGACCTCCAAGACTCCTCCACCGAAAAAAACCCCACCTAGAAGAACTGAGTCTTCCACCCCTTGTGGGAAGAGCCCTTCATAGCCAAGGAGACGCAGCTCCTGTTCCGCCTCGCCTAGATAAAATAGAAGCCCTTCCCGGCCGAAGAATGTGCCTTCAACTCAAAAAACTAATGGAAGATCTTCAAGGAAGGAGGGACCCCACACTGAAGGCAGAGGATGCGGAAGGCGGAGAGAAGAAGATAAGAGTTGGCCACCAACTGTATGGGAGCCAACCGGAAAAAATCGAGAAGCTTAAGAACAAAAGAGTAGAAGGGAAGACGGAACCCGCCCTTCCACGATAGAAGGAAGGAGCAGAAATGGCCCGTACGAGAATCCAAGCTCGTCTCGTGTGGGGCAGCCGCAGCGAAGTAATAGTGATAGGGCAGGTGAAACTGGTGCTCCAACCGCTTCACATCTGCCTCCCCCAGTTCGCTACAGTTCAGAGCCGGTGGTATCACCATCGCCCTCGTCTCAGGCTCACCCTTAAACTCATCGATCTCCGAATGAAGATCCGCCATGACATCCAAAGGGAAACTTGCAGAAGAAGGTGCCTCAGACTCCGAAGACTCTGGAGGAAGGGGAAGCTGCCGGACTGCCTTCGCGGTTATCTCCGCCAACTCTGCGAACGTCGATGCAAGCCTTTGCTCTTCCGCCGTATCTCCGCGATGCATCAGAGAGCCCCGAAAGCAAGCACGAAGGAGAGCAAAATTTTAAAATGGAGGGAGTCTAGAACGATAGCAAGCGTACAATGCCTATATCCCCACGCTGGGGGCGGCGCGTCGTTCCAACCTCCGAGAAAGGGGGGGCCCTTCATTTCAAATCCGTCAGGATTATCATTATTACGTGCCCAGGTGACCATGACACGTGGCTTCCTAACACCGCCAGATCTCCGCCCACCTGAGCCACGCTGGTCCAAAACCCTAACGGCTACTCCTCTGAGCCTACCAAGGCTCGGGAGTAGGAGGGGGGCAAGTGGAGAGGGGGATTTCTTTAGCCCATCTAAGAGCGACCGAACCAAGTCCAGGAAGACCAAACGAGGCTCAGCTCATCTAAGTGACCACCCCGCAGGGCCCACTTAGCATAAAAGCCCAATAAATTCACTCGGGATCATGCACTTCCTCGGCGGCCATTAGGCTCGGAAGGCCTGAGTGTCGGTCCGATTGGAGGAAGACCTACGCCCGACTCATCCCCCTCACCGGGATAAGGGCTGGCGCCCCGCGCCCACTCCCACCGAGCCTCACCCGAGCTATGCCCCTCTCCCGGACAGGGCTGACACTCTTCATGCTTGGGTCGATCGACGATTGTTTATCCACGCTTCCGTTGAGAGCCCTTTATGAGCAGCAGTTTACAAGGCTATAAAGATCCCACTATGAGGACGTAAAGAGCCCATGATGAGGATGTAACTCCTGTCTGAAACTCCTCAGCTTACGGGACTCGTGAGGCCGGCGCACTATTTAAACCTAGGACTCCCTCCAACGAAAGGTAAGGCCAACACCCGCCTAAAACCCCCTGAGCAGAAACCACTTCACCACCTTGGTGGAGAGAGATCTCATGCATCTCCTTCCTCCTCCCTTCATAACTTTCACCACTGCTCTACTGACTTAGGCATCGAAGGGTTTTCCCCGGGGAACCATCCCTGGGCCCCCTGATCCGTTTCCCTTCTTTACAGTTCACTGTTCGGTGATCATCTTCTCCAGCTCAGGACCAGCGCGAGATCACCCCTCTTCAAGCACCACGACCGCATTTTAGTTCTGGAGAGCTTTGCAGCTTCACTACCAGTTTGAATTGCTTTGCCGCGACGTGACCACTCTGGCGCATTCTTATATGGTCGCTCTTGAGGTTGAGCCATTCGAGTCAAGGTTTGATGCTACCCTTCGGCGAGCATCTACCCCTCCACATGAGCCCACGAGGCAGGACACTTCTGCCCCGCGGCCTTCCCCACCGCAGCCAGGGAACCCTTCCCCTAGAGCTTCTTTGCCACCTACTTCCGATCCTTATTCGGAGCTACCTCCTTTGGAGCCACCCGTGTTTCTAACGGGAAAGCTATTCATCGCCGAGCCACTACTTAGTTGGCTCAAGATAGGCTTGGTCTCTAGACTGCCTTGCTACCCATCCATGGACCCTACACTACCATTACTACATGTCAACTCATTCCATACCACATTCCGGTCTAGTAACCATGTTGATACATTGGGTGACCTTATTAAGGGATTAGACTGGCAATTGAAGTTGACGTGTATGTTCGCCCGAGGCTTCGATCAACCCACAAGTCGTAACATGACCCACCCCGCCTTAGGGTCCATTACCTCCGTGTGCACCATGGGTCGTGTCACCACGGAGATTCTCTTATTCCTCCCCATGCCAGCCGAGCCAAACTTCATTCCCTTTATCACGAGGGAGGAACCATACCTTCTATATGAGACCACCGTCCCCTATACCCTAGTGCATAAAGGTGACCACCTACACCTTCAAGAATTCTAAACATGGGACCGTGACATGTGGGAACCCAGTTCAAGGGGTCATACTTTCTTTGATCCATTCGACCCCTTCCCTAGTGAACCTTTTGACCCACCACATCTACTCCACTTCTTCGAGGGAGTCCACTATCACACCCCTACCCCGCAGGCCAGTCCGCCTACACTCCGCAAGGAGCCCGTTCATTGGGGTATGGAAGTAGGAGAATTCGGCTCTTCTAGCCCACCTAAACCTTCCACGCCTAGCCCACCCAAACCTCCCAATTCCAAAAGGCCGTCAGTGCATGAGTGGTGCATTTTGGGATATCTAGGAGTCCATGATTCTACCGACATTTGGTTGCGTCTTGTGTATGCATGGCACACATTCGGATGTCCTAGTCCACCATTGCATATGGGTTGGTCTAACAGTAGGTTTGTTTAGGGTCTTGTGTGAGTCTGTGTTTTTCCTTCTTTGTTTAGAGTCTATACATACATGTGTTGAGCATATTAGGAGTCGCATAGTCAGTCTCATGTCAGCTCGCAGTGTCAGTCCCTTTTGAGTGTGAGACAAGTCGGGTCTAATGCGTACGTTGTAGACTTTTCGAAATTCGGATCAGCTCTACCATAATGTCTTGGATCTACTCGCATAAAGGGACCCAGCGGTGATTCCTAGTGACTCTTTGAGCCGTCTCCTCCCTTTGAGAGTGACCCCACCCCAGAGTGTCCACCACTAGCCTCATTCCCACAGAAGCATGTGCATATCGAATATATACGGGATGAGCAGGTGACGATTACTTGGAGTGGAGCGTACTCCGCGCAACCTGGTCGGTGATAGATCCGCAGGAGCCACATGTGTAGCCGCACCCCTTACTCGATGTGGTCGAGTTCTTCCCACCCGGGGATAATTGATGGGAATCAACACCGAGCACTAACATTTTATTTTTGCATTTACATCCTTTTGTTTGCATTTATGCCCTTGGCTAATTGGGTTTGCAATTGTAAGGCTTTATAAGCCAAAGGGTTAGTCATTAGAAATCTTTGGTTTCTTTGCAAAAAGGCCTTTGGGTTTCTATGTAAAATGCCAGTAGGTCCAGCAGGGCCCCCACCCTCTTTCCCATTGGTCCACCTAGGATCTAGGGCCCATGTGGGGCTAGTTCAAAGTCCAAGATTGGACTTGGACCAAGGGGGGGACAAGATGGAAGAAATTTCAAAATGGACTACCCCTTAGTCAAGGGGGTGCCCCCCCTTTATACTATTTTATTCATGTTGTATTTTATTTAATTTGGTAATTTGACCACATGGGGGATTAATTATCCCATCCCTTATTTGCCCCTCCCTAACTCTAGATCTGAGGGTAATTTAGGTCTTTTGTACATTTCTATATAATCCATGTATTTTCTACTTTGTGAGCATTAATGAAGAAAAATTTACATTTGCACAAGAGAGCCCAAGGGCGCCCTGATCTCCCCTCTCCCCCTTAGAGCTGGACTGCTCTGATTTCTATGGTGTGAAGCCATGAACTTGGTAGATTCCAAGTTCTATCACCTCTGCTGGATGTGATTTCTAGCCACCATCGCCGCCGCCTCCGTTCGTGCCCCCGTCGAGCAGCCACAACCATTTCTTTACCCTACTGTCCAGGATTCTGAGATCTAGGACAGAAGATGAAAGAAAAGGTTGGTACGCCAAATCCAGTTATCTGATGATCTTGATATTTTGATAGATCACCCCTCTCCTTGTTATCCACTCCCATTTTAAATTTCGTGTCAATCCGCCACCGTTTGATATTTTTCCCAGTATTTTAATTCCACCCCTGACAGTCTGCCAATCAGCAGATCTGCAGGATAGTAGTATATTCTTATATTTTTCCCGCCCCCTTAATCATCTCACAAAAATTCCTGCGTGATCCCCACATACCCCCCTTCCACCCATAAAATTCACAGAGTCTAGATCCACCATTTTCTTTTGAGTCAAAATTCATCTTCAGGAAGATTCCTTTCTGTCCTGCCAGATCTGGATTTTGAACCAAAAAAACTTACAGTGCCACAGTAATTTTCATTTCCAATCCGATTGTTGGATGGGTGTGAAATTAATTTAAGTTGTAGTTCTGTGAGTCCTCTTTCCAACGGCGCCAACCACGCCTCGATCCGACACCTTATCTTGGCGAAACAATTCTTTTTGCCGGGTCGCACAAACCTGTTCCGTGAACAGGTCAGCAAAGGCAGCAGCAAGTTAATTCTTGCAAAATTACTTCAGCATCGATTCAGCCGCCGCCAATCTTGGGGAACGAAGAGGAGTCTTCCACCGACGTCCCAGCCAGCCGATGTGATCAGAAGGTGATCGAAAGCCGCCGTCTTACAAGCCGAGTTCGGTTGCTGTCCAGCGAATCGGAACAGTACCGAGTCGGGCCAGCAGTCCGCCTCCGGTTCGAGAGCCCTTCCGGCTTACTGCCCGTCAACCCGAGACCGCTACTCCTGGGTCCCACTATAGCCCTTTACCTCCCTGCATGGAGTGGGCATAGAAATTCACTTCTGTAATTAATTACTTTTACTGTACCAGGAGTTACGGTCTTGGCCGGGGTCGTCTTTCCCACGCCCGGTAGCATGGAGGTATCGTGTCTGCTCCCCTCTCGGCAATTTGCTTTATCTCGTATATTTTCATATGCCGCTGCTAGCGTGATAGGATAATTAGCTCGTCAAATTTTTATCACCGCTGCGAGAGTGAGTGAGTGGAACCCATCCCGTGTCTCGATCCAAACACGCGAAAAAGACAATACCCAAGACTCATTGCCGGTTCCTCAACCGCGTAGATCCACGCGTTTCCCTCGCTTAGAGACGTCCACGAGCTAGAGTCCCAGGTTCGCGTCTCGTCCCGCATCAGCAAACTTGTAGATGTCTTCATCTTTGATCCTTAGCTGATGGTAGCCCGACCTGAGGTCGATCTTGGAGAAATATTCTGCTCCAGAAATTTGATCAAACAATTCGTCGATACACGGCAATGGATATTTGTTCTTGATGGTGAGTTGATTTAGTCACCGGTAATCGATACATAGCCTGAGGGATCCGTCTTTCTTTCTGACGAATAAGACCGTCGCACCCCAAGGGGATGTGCTCGGATGAATGAAGCCCTTATCTAGCAGCTCTTAAAGTTGCCTCTTCAGTTCCTTGAGTTCCGTAGGGGACATCTTGTAGGGAGCTATTGAAATAGGTGCTGCTCTAGGAATGAGTTCAATGGAGAGGTTTACTTCCCTTTCGGGCGGTTTACCGGGTAAATCAGATGGAAATACATCAGGGAACTCTTTGACAATAGGAATTTCTTCTATGGAGATTTCCTTAGACTCTGTGACAATTTTGGAAGCAAGAAAAGATTCACATCTTTGTGAAATAAGTTTGCAAGCGTGAAGAGAAGAGATGATGGTAGGATGCTTCCTATACTTGATCCCAAGGAAAGAGAATCGCGGGAGACCTGGTTTTCGAAAAGAAATTCTCCTATTGCGACAATTTATATAGGCGTCATGGTCAACAAGCCAATCTTCACCTAGGATCGCATCGTAGCCTTCCGCCAAGTACGTGCATCCCTGTTCAACTGGAAGGTAGCGAGATGGACTCTCTCTTGATCGGTGCATTGTATGACATCAATTATATGTTTCATCTCGTCAATCTAATTTTCTGCTTCGTTGGGATTAGCGGATCCTGAGATTCAGGGAGGATTTAAGCTCTGAAAATTCTCGTGTAAGGTTCCTATGCCTACCGGAGCGCCAGCTTGGGCCACGGTTTGGAGAGCTTGGGTGAGACCCACAACCGTTTGTTGCATCTTGTCCAAGTTGACACGGTGAGCCATTTTGGGATGGTACCTGAGAAGAGGAACAGTTTATTAATTCCTATAGAATTGATAGAAATTAACTTAGAGGTAATTTCTAACTAACTATCTCATCCCGGGCTCTACCCAATTCTCACATGGGTTGGAACATTCTTTCCTTAGTTCATAGGTGTGGGTCCTTAATCCTTGGACTTAGCCTATGACATGACATTTTCCTAGGACATACTTATGTCTAGTGATGTGACACGAGGTCGAGGAAGGACTTCAAACTGTCAGCCGGAGATTAGGAAGGTGAGGTGACTAGAGAAGAACGGAGGAGCTCGGCCGAGGCCTCACACCCATCCCCATCTTAGGGACGACGCAGTCGCGCTCTTCAATTCTTCTCTGCAGTGATGGCAGTTGCAGGCGTTGCAGTTGGCACGGTGGTGGTGGCAATGGTGATGGATGACGACGGCGGTTGAACGGTGAAGGAGGAAGATTGTGGAGCTTCGATGGGGATTCACACCCGTCCCCTTCTCGAAGACCATGCACCGGAGCTTCACGGACGACCTCAATGGCGGGGCGAAGTGGGTTGGGCCTCTCACCCGGAGTTCTAAAAATCTTGAAGAACACTCATAACCATAGCTAAACTATTTTTTTTTTCATTCTATTGCTTCAAATAAGGACTACAAGACTTTTTTTATAGACTTCACAAAGAAGATCAAAGTGTTGTGTCCCTGTGATTTTGATGATAGCAAACACTATAAGTCATCATCTGTTTGAGTCTGCATATAAATCTGTTTTTGTTGCATATGTATGTTTCATTGAACATCTTATCTGAATTACATAACCAACGAACAGGCTGAGGCTATGTGGTGTGTGCATTGGTGCATTTCATAATTATTGATGCATTTCATAATTGCATTTTATCTGGATTGCTTGATGTTAGTCTGTACAATGGGTGATGCTAAACCTTTCAGTATAGTCTGGACAGAAGTGGGTCGACCCCATTTCCAGATGGGTCGACCCCCCCCAGATTCGCATGTCTGTACATTGCATCTGTCTGTGCTGCACTCATAAGTCCATACATTGTCTGTCTTCCTTAGTGTCTCAAGCATAAGGTGAAGTCTGTACAATGCATTTACATTCACAAAGCCTTCACAGTCTAGAGTCTGTACATTACATTTGCCTTCACAAGCTTCACATAGTGAAGTCTATACATTCACAGTGTCTGCATGTCTAAGGCAATGTCTATACAGTGGGCAGTCCTTCGAGCGTCTCTCGTTGCATCTCACTTCATAGCAAGTCTGAACATCTCGTTTGCATTGTCTAGTCTATACACTGTCTAGCACATGCATTTCGTCAAGTCTGTACAGCCTTTGCGTCTCACAAAGTCTATACACTGCACGCTCACACAACCAAGTCTATACATTCTGCTGCTGTTCAGCAAGTCTATACACTCGTTAGCTAGCTCTTCAAGTCTAAACATTCAAGATGCATTGATCAAGTTTACACATTAGCACTGTAGCATGTAGAGCACTAAGTCTATACACTGCAGCGTGTCTGTGCTTTAAGCGTTCCAAAGTCTATACATCGCTTGCACCATTAAGTCTAGACATTGCATTGTAGCTTGCTGAGTTGAAGTCTATACATTGCTGATCGAACGTAAGTCAATACATTCCAACCTATTCCTACGTTCGCTGCTTTTGCTACACACTAAGTCTACACATTACAATCATTACCTACGTCCAAGTCTGTACAGAGTCTGGCAGGGTCTCACGCATCGTCTCACCAAGTCTGTACAGCGCCTGCCTTGTCTCGCCATACACGACCAAGTCTGTACAGCCTTCTATTGCAAGAGTTCAAGACTGCACATGCCTTCCAAGTCTGTACAGCCCAAGTCTGAACATCCGATGGTCTCATGCATTGTCGCTTGCATCGTTTGGCAAAGTTTATACATTGGTCGGTGGTAATTCTGTACACTCTCTACACTGCTTGCTCTCACAATCATCTTCAAGTCTTTACATTGGTCGGTGGCAAGTCAATACATTGCACTGTGCTTCAGGCATTCCACGCTAAGTCTGTACAGCCATTCCTTGAGATCGAAGTCTATACATCACTGTTCATGCATCGGTTCTTCAAGTCTATACATCGGTGCACTATACATCATCATTCAAAGTCTATACATCGCAAAGTATGCACATCGCAGTGTTCAAGCCTTTCAAGTCTGTACATTGGTTCAGGGTTTCCAAGTCTGTACACTAGTCCTCAAGCGTTTCAAGTCTATACATTGGTTCAGACTTTCCAAGTCTGTACATTGGCCTTCAAGATTCTCAAAGTCTGTACAGCCTGCTTTGTCGTTCAGAGTTCAAAGTCTATACATCGTGGGGCTTCGAGTCTTCAAGTCTGTACATCCTTCAAGGGCCAAGTCTACACATTGTCTCGCTCACATCTTCAAGGGGTAAGTATATACAATGGATATAGGTGTGCATCGTGAAGTCTATACATTGATTGCCTGCCCTGCACACACCAAGTCCATACATTGCATATGTTCATCAAAGTCTAAACATTGCATTGTCTTCACTCTAAGTCTGTACATTCTGGTTGCTTCAACCTAAGTCTATACATTATGATTGCATCGTTGCACGCCATGTCTGCACATCGGTTGCACCGCACAACTAAGTCTATACGTTAGATTGCTTCATGCATTTCACAGAAGTCTACACATTTCCCTCTGTTATATTAATGCATCATTCTGCAAGTCTGTACAGTGAGGTCACATGAAGGCTTTCAAGTCTATACATTCTCACGTTGTATATACTTGCTTATTTGATGCCTCTAAAGTCTATACACTCTGTGTTAAAAGGCTGAACTAATTCGATACATTCTTTTGTCTCTGCCTGCAGATGACTCAGGTTAATGAGTGGCACGTGATCTGAGGTTGTCACCAGGCACGTGATCCAAGATGCTGAGAAGCCGCCACATGGACTGAAGCTTGGGCGAGAATCGAAGAGAGCACACGCCCTAGCTGCTTACGGCTGCTATAAAAGGAAGGCTTCTTCCACTGAAGAAGACTGACGAAGTGGATGAGAGACAGAATAAAAAGAGAGATCGAGATAGAAGGATAGAGCTGCAGAGAGGCAGAGAGGCAGTGAGGCAGTGAGCAGAAGAAGAAGAAAGAAGAAGAGTGAGAGAGCAGAAGAAGAAAAAGGAAAAGAGAAAGAGAGATGGAGAGCTCGTGAAGAAGAAGAAAAGCTTCATTGTTCACTGGACCTTGGATCAGATCCAACCCAGTTTGCTCCTTCGAGAGCTATTGTGCATTTCATTTTTCCAGCTTTCTGTTGCTGCGTTTTTGTTTTCCTTTTAACTGTTCACTAGTTGTTCTTCCGATTGCCCTGTTGGGGATCGGGTTCCTCCTGTGGTTTCAGGAGAAGGGAGATTTGTTTCTCCGGGTTGCTGGTGACTTTGGGTCATCAGTGGTTCCCTCCTTGGTGGAGGAAGAGAGGTCCGAGACCTCTGGTTTGTAGGTGACTTAGTGTCACTTGCGCTTCCCTCTGGGCTTCAGAGGAAGGGAGACTTGGGTCTCTGGCTGCAGGTAGTAGTTGCTACTTGTAGGTCCCCTCCTAGTCTGGAGGAAGAGAGACTTGCGTCTCTGGTTTGATAGTGACTGGTGTCACTAGTGGTTCCCTCCGGTTGGGAGGAAGAGGGGAGGTTGTTCCCCTGGTCAAGCTGTGTGGCAGCATCTGTTACAGACTGAGTCTGCTTGTCTAGCGTTGCTAGTGGAAGCCTCACTTCGGTTTGGAGTGAGGGGTGGACGTAGGTCTATGGACCGAACCACCTAAAAATCCTGGTGTCCCTTGTGGTTTGATTTTCTTATATGTTCTTTTAATTGCTGCGTATTAGATGTTTGCATAAGATCGAGTGAGGGCTAATTCTATTGAGTTGTCTTGCCGAGATGATCCTAAGTATTCTCATAATATAGCTGCAACTGTTTTTAATTCCGCATAACTGAGCTTTAAGTTTTTAATTAGGCTATATTTTTAAAAAGGGGAGATTCATTCACCCCCCTCTGAATCTATCGCACCTGACTCAACAATTGGTATCAGAGCAGGTCTCTGATCTAACAGATCTAACAATCTGTAGAGGATCTTGCTGGCATTCGGTGTATTTCTATCTTCTCCATACAGTTTTGAAATTGCTTGATTGATTTGCCTTCATGGCTTCTCCACCGGTTTTCAATGGGTCTAATTTTAACTCATGGGTTAGTAGTCTACATAACTATGTGAATTTGATGAATCCGGATCTATGGAAGTTAATCTCACATGGTCCTCACAGACTGCCAAAGAAAGAGTCCAAATGGACTAACAGTCACAGATCAAGAAATGGAGAGAATCAGAAAGTTTTGAAATTAATGAAAGAAGCTATTGACAAGGCTCTACATTCTTGTTTTTATGACTGCAGGTCCGCTAAGGACATTCTGGAAAAGCTGAAGCTAACTCAGAGGAGAGATGAGGACAGCTGCCTGATGGCTGACAAGAGCGACCATGGCAGTGATCAAGATGAATCCGAAGATGCTGAAAGGTAACCAATCATTTCTCTAGTTACACTTTAGACGACTGGGAAGATGCCTATGCCAATCTGTTAGAATTCTATGTGATGTGGCACAGCCCAAAGACCACTAAATATGATGAGATGACCCTAGGACTTAGACCCGCAAGCATACAAGCGCTCAATGATTCTCACAATGACAATTTTTGCCCACACGGCTCACACGTTCACCCGGTGGATCCGGGAGATGATGGTGAGGGTCCGAGGTGGGACCCAATTGTCCTAATGGACTTACAATGCTATGGCTGACCCCCAATGGGCCTAGGAGACCCAACTTTGTGGGTGGCTGGCCCGCAAGACGGGGTGTTGGGTGGCACTCACTCACGGGCCGCGGTGGGCACGATATTGCCTAAAGTGAAGTCCGAGCACTCTCTTACCGTCCGACGAGCATTCAAGGCAATACTACATTTGCAGAAATGAAGCTACAAGGGTGTGATCAGAAGCTCACCTGATCGGTGTGAAGACACCGATCCCGTTCGGAGACGAGGGCGCGCCGGGAGGCGAGGGTATACACCCGATCGCCGCGGCGATGGAGCTTGACCTAAAAATGCGAAGAGGTACAGCACTACACCCCGTGCAAGGGGGGGATCTTGGGGTGGGGGTTAATGTATTACAACCAAAAATTACCTCCACGCAGGGAGGGACCTTCAGCCGGCCAAGCGGGGAGGGGAATGAGCGAGATAGAGTCGACTTTCCGAGCTTCGCCGATTCTGCCTAGCTTCTGTATTTCGGGACAGAGGATCGATGTCGATGCTGCCAATAATTCCACCGAGCTCAGAATCTGACGAGACTTACGCAAAAAGCTTCCTAACTGGAGAGGGGAAAGGCTTGAATTTTTGGGCGATCTTTCGATCTGGGGGCTGGCTGCTCCGGCGACTGGAAGGTGGTTGCAGTTCTGATCTCTGGCCTAACACGATCTGAAACAGCAGGTTGCAGAAGTTTCCACGACCGCTCCTGAGCTCCAAATCTGGAACCGCCAGACTCTTTGGAACCGTGGACGAGTCTACTTTGCAGCAAAACAAACGGGGAAGTCTTATGATGTCGGAGATGAGCTGGGTGTCAAGAGGAGTGACGGTGGTCGGTGCAGACTGTGAGGAGGCAGATCGGCGTGGTTGTGGTAGAAAATTGAGATCTCTGGTTGTCGGACACCGAACGGGGTTCTGCCTTCTGTTCCTGGACGCTGACAGGGGGAGGAAGATCTTTGTAGAAGACCTTGAAGGCTGGTTCCTTCAAGGTTCGTCGTGGGAGAGCCTGCTCTGTCGTTCTGGTTCCTGGCCTGAGAAGACCTGCGCAGTCGAGGGAGAATGGTTGCCGCGGACAGCTCGGAGCTCGGATGCCGACGAAACCACCTCGCCTGGAAAGCTCTCTGGAAGACCTTTCTAGAGATGTAGGCCTTGACACCAGGAAGATCAGGGATCGGCCGAATATGTTGCGACTTTCAGGACCCAACTCTGCTGCCAACGAACTGTTGATGTAGCCGCAATCTTATGGTGTCAAATGGTGTTGGGGTGTGGTAACTTAGCAAGGGGAGGGTGGCTGTGGGCTGTGGGATATGGAGGAAGGTTGCTGGAGGGCTGAGGGGAGCAGGGGTGATGGCGAACCTGGCTGGAGCTGCTGGAGGTGGAGGTGGAGAGGTGGGTGTGCACAAGAGAGAGGGGGAGTGTGAATGGAGGGTGGGGGCGAACTTGGCTTGAGGGGGAGGGGTATGGGGCGGCCAAGGCAATGGAAGGAAGGTTCAAATTCGAAATTGGCCTTGGGAGGGGTGGGATTTGTGTGGGGAAGTGGGGGGATTGTGTTGGGAGGTGGAAGAGTTGCTTTGGGACAAGGAGGGGGAGTAAATGAGGGGCTATGGGGAAGTGGAGGGCCTTAATGGAGGTGGGTGAGGTAGTGGAGGTGGTTGGGGGTTGGAGTAAGTGAGGGGGAAGGAGGAGAGAGAGAGAGGGTCGAACTCCCCATGGGGAGAGAGAGAATGAGAGAGAGAGTGAGAGAGAGAGAGTAAAAGAGAGAGATCTTGAGAGGTGGAATGAAGTAGTTTTCAATATTTCATCAAAAGTGAGTACATGGAGGGAGATGGGGGCTATTTATAGGCAACCCATCTTTACAAGACAAAAATAACCCTGCCATTTTGGTGAGGACACGCGCCACACTTCACGACGGAGTACACGGATCTCGCCGGCATCCCTTTGGCTCGGCGATCACTTGGCGGACGAGCAGAGTTATCTTTAGTTATTTATGCTTTAGGCCATGCTGGGCCTTGGTTTAGTCCCTGCGTGGACACTTTTATTAGTTGTGTGGACCTTTGTAGGCCAATTGGGGCCAATTAGGCTTTAGTTGGGCCTTTTTATGCTTATTAGGTAGGAGATAGGGCTATTGGGCCACTTTCTTGGTTCAAGCCTTGGCCCATTTGGCATGGCTGCCTAACCCAAGGCTTGGCCCACCTAGGGTTAGGGTTTTGGGCGCCCCCACCTCTTTCCCTCCTCTTGGAAGGTGGCAGCCGCCCCTCTCCTAGATTATAGGAAGAGGGGTGCGCCCCCCCCCCCTTTCCCTTCCCCATCCGATCCCCCCTCCCTCCTTTGGCCGCCCCCATCCCCCAATCCACTCCTACAATCAAGGAGTGGTGCGCACCCCCCTTTCCCCCCTTTCCATGTTGCGCACCCCCCTTTCCCCCATGCCATGTGCGCACCCCCCTCCCCTCCCTCTTGGCTAGGGTTTCAACCCTAGCATTCCCCCTCCCCATATAAAACATCTCATGTATTTTCTTTGGAAGATTATTGAATAGAATTGAAAGAGCATTTGCTGAAGGTGGCTGTGCCCCCTCCTCTATTCCTCCTTGCTCCTGCGACGGGAGCAAACCCGGGGTGTGACTCTCCATCCCTCGGTGCGACGCCGAGGGCCCCTTTCTCTTCTATCCCTTCTCAAGTTCTAGTTCGGTGCGCCCGCACTTTTCCTCCAAGAGCAGCGATGATCACCCCCTGTTCGTGAAGACCTTGGGCAACCAGCCCATTTTTGGGTGACTCTTCTGTGAGTCACCAACGCGTGCGAGGTGGTCTCGCCTCATTCGGAGTTCGGCATCCTCCGTGGCGATTTTCTTCGTGAGCACGCGCAGGACCCCCTCTCCCTGCGAGCCTGGTTCTGTTTGCCCCCTTGCAAAAATCCCACGGGACGGACGTCTGTGAGTGTGGATGTGGGATCTTCACCGGTCGTACCTCTCTTCGTCCTCTGTCCAACGCCGCTGATCTCGCCTCGTTCCGACGTCCGAGCTGTTCGTGGCATCCGTTCCCGTGAGGTCGCGCAGGTCTGCCCTGTCCACCCGGTGCCAGGGCCACCGGCGGATTCCAGAGCTTGCTGCTCTCAGCCACGACCAGATCTGACCGATTCCTTTGGTCGGTACCTGATGCTCTGCGTCCTCTTCGTCCTCCAACAAGCGGAGCTCCGTTCCCCCTTCGGAGCTATTTCATCTGATTTTTCCCGCTCGAGTGCGCGGTTCTGGGAGCAGAATCCTGTCACAACTTGCAGGTGCGCCCCCGGCTTCCACGGACGGAATCTGTGCGCCCCCTTTGGCCAAGGCTTCCTCCCGTGACCTAGCTACGCGTCATCACTGACGGCGCCTCAATCGGACACCGGACCAGGTCGTGGGAGCTTTCACCGCGGAGTCACGCATTGCTGCGAACCTGCCGACCACCGTTCGGATCCTCCTCGCGGCCAACCCTTCACCGAGTGCCGCCCGTCAGCCCATACATAGGCAGCCCCGAATCTCTTTGTGTATCCTGTTATCTCCCTGCGAGGAGTGGGCATTTTTGGGGTGGAGTTGTATTATGGTTCACCTTGTGTATCGGGGTTGTCGATCTCGGCCGGGATTTCTTCCCCACGCCTAGGCGTGGAGGTACGTGCGACGCTCCCTTTGTTGGCATTTGCTTTACTAGTATACCTTCTAGCATGCCACGTGAGTGTGTGTAGGTTCCTAGCTAGCTTGTTATTCACCGCGTGATTGAGAGTTGAGCACCCATCCCGTGGCCCTAGTCGAGCGTCGAGCTCGGACTAGATTCCCATAGGCGCACGGTGGTTCCTTAGCCACTGAGATCCCTACGCTTCCCTCATAGGGATGGCTGTGGGCTTGGATTTCTTGTTGAGAGACGCCTCCACTCGGAGGAACGCTACGGAGGTCAGCCGCCCGGCTTGCCTTTGGCGTGCGAGTGCTGGCCGCACTTCATTGCATTCGTAGGTCCTAGCCCATTTTAGTCCTGTCCCGCATCAAATTGGTATCAGAGCTTAGGGAACCAGTTTGTTCTAACAAATTGGGGTCTTAGGTCATTTGAGTCCTTAGGATGTATAGGGTGCAATTGAAGCATTAGGTTTGTCTAAGTTGCATTTGAGTCATTAGCTTTGTTTTAGGTGCATTTGAGTCCGCATTCTTCCCCTTTCCCATCACCATTTTGAGTTGTGTCTAGTCCCGTGCCTTAGTTGTCCTGCATGTCCATTCCATAGATTCCCCTCCGAGTCTCCCATGAGTTCCCAATCGCCTCGATCATATGAGTGGTGGCATAGCCCCCATGGGCTTGGGAACCACCCCCTCTCGTTCCTTAGGTCCGAAGCCCCTACATTTGACGGCTCCCATGACCCGAGTGTATACCAAACTTGGGAAGCCGCAATGGATAGATATTTTGATTGTTATCCCATGTCCAAAGCCACACAAGTCTCTTTTGCCAAGGGGAGGCTTCTGCATGAAGCCAAAGATAAGTGGATACACATTGAGAGTTTGAGAGACATTAGGTGGCAAAGGCCCATCGAGTCTTGGTATGACATGAAACATGAGCTTAGGAGGACCTACCTACCCCACCCTTTTACCTCCAACCATGAAGATCTAAGTCGGAGGCGAAAGGCTCCACTTGTGCATGAGTCTAGGTCCACGACTAGGCCTACTGATTTAGGGCAAATTCACCATGGAGCCCCCACCCCAAGTCCCACCTTTGCCGAACTCTTGTAAAAATTTTCAGATCGGTTGGATAAGAGGCATGCTTATATTGAGTCGCTAATTTCCCCTAGCCCACAGTCCACTCCGCCTCCAGGCTCATGCCTGCCACCACCCCCGGAGCCCGCCCCTGTGGCCCCCTATAGTGGGAATGCTCGGTTCTCTGACCAGTGTCCTTCACGTTCCCCTATCTTGGAGGACACACATTCGGAGGATGCCCCACCAGGGCTTGTTCCGGTGACTTACGAGGCTGAACAGGAGTTGGCTGAGGAGTACCTAACTGAGGTTGAGGAGTTAGGGAGTGACCCCATGGAGCACCCAGTCGTGCCTGAACCTTTGGAAGTTAGGGCCGACACTCTCGGCCTGAGACCCTCGACTGAGAGCCAGGGGCCCCTCCACATCATGGAGGACTCTGTTTCCATTCCCGAGAGAGATGCTTCACCCTTAGACCCTCATATAGAGCCATTCTTACCTTCCGAGGGTGAACTGGTCATTGGAGAGTCTTTAGCTAGCTGGCTAAGGGAGGGTCCACTTCTTGATGTCTCCATTCCTTGCTATACACCCATGGGACCAGACCTCCCAATTGTACCCCTTGACTCCTTTCACACCACTTTTCGGTCCTTCTGCTTTCTTGAAAATGTGAAGGGCTTCCTTAGGAGTTTAGATTGTCAATGGGAGTTGACATATATGTTGACCTTAGGGTCTGACCAACCCTATAGTCATAGCTTTACACTCCCTGCTTTGGGGTCTATTACCTTGATCTACACCATAGGACATATCACCTCCGAGGTCCTTTTATTCTTTCCCATACCCGTGGAGGTTGATTTTGTCCCCTCTTATGGTATCATGGTCCCGAGGGAGGAACCTTGCCTTCCTTGCCTTCCTCATGAACCTCTTGCCCCATATATTAGAGCGCCTGAAGGTGATCATCTGCACCTGGGCGAATGTCGCACATGGGCAAGTATAGTGAAGGGACCTGTCGGGAGGGGTCATCATTTCTTTGATCCATTCGATCCCCTCCCTAGTGAGCCTCTCGACTCATATTCTCTTCCCCACCTAGTCGAGGAGGTATATCATCACACCCTATCCAAACCTGCTAGCCAACACCTCACCTTGCATACTTCCAGACGCCAGAGTTTAGGAGGCCAGGGACACATGTCTCACTCTCATGTTTCTCCATGTCCCTCATCATATAGGGGTAATGTCATGAGTGAGTTTGAGCAATCTAGTCCCCATGAGTCTACCACATTCAGTAGGACACCCAAGCATGATAGATACAACTTTGGTTGTCCAGGTCCTCCCCGTGTTGACCAATCAAGTAGGAGTCATAGGCATGCTAGGTCTGTGTTTGGATGTCCAGGACCACCACTGCATTCACATAGGTATGAGTCAACACAGCTAGTTCGGAGTCTGCATCATCACCACCTCGAGGCCAGCAACGCACGTTATAAGGAGTTAGCTGATGCGCATCGACGCACCCGTGAGTTCCGAGAGGGAGAGTACGTCATGATCAGGGTCAGACCTGAACGGTTTCCTTCGGGGGCCGTGAAGAAACTCCAGGCCCGCGGTGCTGGACCCTTTCGAGTCTTGAAGCGAATCGGGTCGAATGCGTATGAGATTGAGCTGCCAGACGACTATGGGATCTGTTCGACGTTCAATGTCTCAGATCTGGTGGCATATCGGGATCCCGCGGTGATTCCCAGTGAGCTTTTTGGGCCCTCCCCTCCTGTTGAGAGTATTACACCTTCTGAGCGTCCACCTCTTCCAGCCCCATTACAGAAACGCGAGCATATAGATTGTATACTGGATGAGCAGGTGACCACGACCAGGAGCGGAGCCTACCAACGCTTCCTAGTGCGTTGGAGAGGGCGCCCTGCGACAGACGACGCCTGGATCACACGTGGAGAGCTGGAGAGGATCGACCCGGACCTGCTGGAGCGCTACTGGAGCGACCAGGACCCGTACTCGACAGGGTCGAGTTCTTCCCACCCGGGGAGAATTGGTGAGGACACGCGCCACACTTCACGACGGAGTACACGGATCTCGCCGGCATCCCTTTGGCTCGGCGATCACTTGGCGGACGAGCAGAGTTATCTTTAGTTATTTATGCTTTAGGCCATGCTGGGCCTCCTTGGTTTAGTCCCTGCGTGGACACTTTTATTAGTTGTGTGGACCTTTGTAGGCCAATTGGGGCCAATTAGGCTTTAGTTGGGCCTTTTTATGCTTATTAGGTAGGAGATAGGGCTATTGGGCCACTTTCTTGGTTCAAGCCTTGGCCCATTTGGCATGGCTGCCTAACCCAAGGCTTGGCCCACCTAGGGTTAGGGTTTTGGGTGCCCCCACCTCTTTCCCTCCTCTTGGAAGGTGGCAGCCGCCCCTCTCCTAGATTATAGGAAGAGGGGTGCGCCCCCCCCCCCCTTTCCCTTCCCCATCCGATCCCCCCTCCCTCCTTTGGCTGCCCCCATCCCCCAATCCACTCCTACAATCAAGGAGTGGTGCGCACCCCCCTTGCCATGTTGCGCACCCCCCTTTCCCCCATGCCATGTGCGCACCCCCCTCCCCTCCCTCTTGGCTAGGGTTTCAACCCTAGCATTCCCCCTCGCCATATAAAACATCTCATGTATTTTCTTTGGAAGATTATTGAATAGAATTGAAAGAGCATTTGCTGAAGGTGGCTGCGCCCCCTCCTCTGTTCCTCCTTGCTCCTGCGATGGGAGCAAACCCGGGGTGTGACTCCCCATCCCTCGGTGCCACGCCGAGGGCCCCTTTCTCTTCTATCCCTTCTCAAGTTCTAGTTCGGTGTGCCCGGACTTCTCCTCCAAGAGCAGTGACGATCACCCCCTGTTCTTGAAGACCTTGGGCGACCAGACCATTTTTGGGTGACTCTTCTGCGATTCGCCAACGGGTGCGAGGTGGTCTCGCCTCATTCGGAGTTCGGCATCCTCCGTGGCGATTTTCTTCGTGAGCGCGCGCAGGACCCCTCTCCCTGCGAGCCTGGTTCTGTTCGCCCCCTTGCAAAAATCCCACGGGACGGACGTCTGCGATTTTGGACGTGGGATCTTCACCGGTCGTACCTCTCTTCGTCCTCTGTCCAACGCCGCTGATCTCGCTTTGTTCCGACGTCCGAGCTGTTCGTGGCATCCGTTCCCGTGAGGTCGCGCAG
This sequence comes from Amorphophallus konjac, assembly GCA_022559845.1. Classification (NCBI taxonomy): domain Eukaryota; kingdom Viridiplantae; phylum Streptophyta; class Magnoliopsida; order Alismatales; family Araceae; genus Amorphophallus; species Amorphophallus konjac. The sequence goes on from CM040118.1 coordinate 417,627,655, forward strand.
GTCTGCCCTGTCCACCCGGCGCCAGGACCACCGGCGGATTCCAGAGCTTGCTGCTCTCAGCCATGACCAGATCTGACCAATTCCTTCGGTCAGGACCTGCTGCTCTGCGTCCTCTTCGTCCTCCAACAAGCGGAGCTCCATTCGCCCTTCGGAGCTATTTCATCTGATTTTTCCCGCTCGAGTGCGCGGTTCTGGGAGCAGAATCCTGTCGCAACTTGCAGGTGCGCCCCCGGCTTCCATGGATGGAATCTGTGTGCCCCCTTTGGCCGAGGCTTCCTCCCATGACCTAGCTACGCGCCATCGCTGACGGCGCCTCAATCGGACACCGGACCAGGTCGTGGGAGCTTTCACCGCGGAGTCACGCATTGCTGCGAACCTGCCGACCACCGTTCGGATCCTCCTTGCGGCCAACCCTTCACCGAGTGCCGCCCGTCAGCCCGTACATCGGCAGCCCCGAATCTCTTTGTGTAGCCTGTTATCTCCCTGTGAGGAGTGGGCATTTTTGGGTTGGAGTTGTATTATGGTTCACCTTGTGTATCGGGGTTGTCGATCTCGGCCGGGGTTTCTTCCCCACGCCTAGGCGTGGAGGTACGTGCGACGCTCCCTTTGTTGGCATTTACTTTACTAGTATACCTTCTAGCATGCCACGTGAGTGTGTGTAGGTTCCTAGCTAGCTTGTTATTCACCGCGTGATTGAGAGTTGAGCACCCATCCCGTGGCCCTAGTCGAGCGCCGAGCTCGGACTAGATTCCCATAGGCGCACGGCGGTTCCTTAGCCGCTGAGATCCCTACGCTTCCCTCATAGGGACGGCTGTGGGCTTGGATTTCTTGTTGAGAGACGCCTCCACTCGGAGGAACGCTACGGAGGTCTACCGCCCGGCTTGCCTTTGGCGTGCGAGTGCTGGCCGCACTTCATTGCATTCGTAGGTCCTAGCCCATTTTAGTCCTGTCCCGCATCACATTTAAGGCAAAAGACCAAACATGTCCTAGACTCAGTCCAATAGGCCCAAACTAAGGTATTAGGGTCCAATTAGACCAAATAGGGAAATGGACTAGTACAACATGACATAATAAAAGGAAATACATGCGACATGACCCAATAAAAGGAAAATTACATATGATAAGACTCAATAAAAGGAAGATACATAAGATGAGAATGAGTCGACCAAATCAAGGGTGTGCAGGCGACCCGAGCCATAGCGAGTGTCGTGGGATGTCCTCATCAAATCCCCCGGGGTGGGGAGAACTCGACCCTATCGAGTGCGGGTCTGGCTGGCGGTCATAGTGCTCCAGAATGTCGGGATCCAACCGCAGCAGGTCCTCCCGACTCACCCAAGTATCCTCCGTCGGGGGACGGTTCTTCCACCTAACCAAGTAGCGCTGATACACCTTGTGCCTCGTAATGATGCTCTGCTCATCCAGTATTGCCTCTATCTGCTCTCGTCGGTCTCTCAGGCTAGAAGGTGGAGTCCCTCTGGAAGTGTCCCTCTCAAGGTGGGGTAAAAGCTCAAGCTCCTCACTGGGTTCCACCGCGGGGCCTTTGTAGGGTACCATATCCGCCACATTGAAAGTAGGGTGCACCCCATAGCTCTCTGACAGGTCAAGCTCATAAGCATTGCTGCCAAGTCATCGTAGAACTCGAAAGGGTCCCGACCCTCGTGCCCTCAACTTGGAGGCAGGCCCGGGAAGGAGCCGCTCCGTCCTCACCATCACTAGGTCTCCCACTTGGAATTCACAGTGGCGCCGGTGATCATCTGCCCGTCTTTTGTAAGTCTCATTGCTTTTCCCTATATGCTTGCGGATGTCATCATGCAACTCTTTGATATGCTGTGCAAAGGACTCAGCTGAGACTGACACCCTAGCATGTGGGGGAAGGGGAATGAGATCCGAGGGCTTTCTAGGCCTAAAACCATGCACTGTCATGAATGATGATCCTATAGGGATGAAGGGAGGGCCTGGACAGCCAAATTCAGCCCTATCAAGTGTTAGATTGGTTTTGACAGACTTAGGAGGACCAGGGCATCCATGAATTGACCTATCATGCTTAGAAACCATGTGGACCTTGATGCACTTAGGTGGACCGGGGCAGCCACAAGTGGCCCTATCATGCATGAGACAGATGAAGAGTGGGGGAAGACCAACTTGTCCAAATGTAAGCCTATCATGCACTGGACCTAGTGTGTGAATGACACAAATGATGTGACTAGCCTGACCACATGATGCAAAAGGTTTTGATACATGGATTCCTATCAAGATGGTCCCATCTGTGAGATTTGGGAGTTTCCACTCATGGGGATCGAAGCGGTTCCAAGGGGTGGACATCTTGGGATGGGTCAGTCCCTTATTTCCAAGGTTGATGCCACCCTTGGCATTGACTCTCATAGTGTGGGCGGAATTTCAGAATGGCTGGGTTAGGCCTGACATGGTGGGTGAGGGTAGGAGGGAGTGGGTGGTGGGTGAGGAGTACTTGGAAGCCCATAGGGAGTGGCCAAACAGATCAAGATGGGTTAAGGGGTGGGTGATGTGGAGGTGGGTTTCAATCCAAGTGGTCGCCCTTGGGTCCCTAGCACACATAGGGAAGTGGAAATCATGAACCCAGTGGGACTTATCGTAATGCTCCTTGCAAAGGGGCGAGGGGTAGGGAGAGATGTAGGAGGGCCAGGAGGTGGGTTGGTAATGAGGGGCTAGTGGGAAGGGAACATGTGGATCTAGGAGGACTTGGGTTGAGGGGAATGAGGCTTCTTCCCATTTTGGACCTTGAGCATTCCAAAGCATACACTCCCTAGTGTGGGCTGGGCACTCGTCTCCTAATGGGGTAAGCACCAAAGTGGATTCCTTAGGTTGATTGCCCTCTCCTTGTGGTAGGGGAGTGGTGTAAAACTCATCGGGAATTGAAATCCCTTTCCTTGTGGAAGGAGGGGATTTCCATTGAGTGGGGTCAAAAGGATCATAGAAATTGAAACTCTTATGGAGGGATTCCTCTATGTCCTTGGATAGGTTGGCCCAAGTAGGACGTTCCCCGATGCATGTTGAACCTTCATCGACAAGGGGCAACAACAAGAGTGTGGACTCACTAGGAAGTGTGACCTTGAGGAGAGGAGAGCATTTTTTTGTGGGGCTCATTGGGTCAAGTTCCCTAGGGGTTGGCAGGAAGATTAGAAGCTCACTAGTGCATTGGCCTATAGTGCAAATAGATGTAATGGAGCCAATGGATGAGTAGGCAAAGGCAAGGTACTTGGGCTTAATGGGTTCCATGGCCAACATGCTAGTCAACCCCATTTGATAACTCAAACTCCTAAGTAGGTCTTCAAGGGTTTCCACAAAGCAAAAGGATTGATATGTTGTGTGACGAGAATGACATGGCACTAGTTGAACTTGCTCTATGGGAGGTTGCATGGGGTTGAAGGGTACAGATCTTTCTTGAGCCAGGTAGCTAGGGGCTCCTCTATGGTTAGCTCACCAGTGGGTGGGATGAGTTGCTCATGTTGGGGTTCAGGTTGGTTTTGTGCAATGGAGATTTGAGGCTCATTTTCCACTTTAACTGATCGCTTTTGAATGGTTTGCTTAAACTTGGAGAGGGCTTGGTTATAAGAATTTGGGAAGTGGAACCTTTTCTTGTCTCCCGGGGATTGCAAGTGACACCCTTTTCCTTCGGGGTCTATGATTGCTTGTTGTTCTTCCATCCATTCTTTTCCCAAAATAATATGTGACCCAAGGGGCCGAATTTTGCACCATGCTCCACTACCCCACGTAATGGATTTGGAGGGAATGCGGCTTACACAAGGTACGTAGAACTCTACGAAAACCCATTCCCCATGGATGACAATTTTCCCTTCTTGTGATAAGGAGTTCACAAGAGTTTGGGAGACATAATTTCCCGATTGGTACTCATCAAGGAACACAGTGGTGATTTTGTTGTGGGGTAGGACTACTTTGAAGCTAAAGGACATGGTGAACTGGTCACCGTGGGAATTGGGATTCATGGTGTTATTGGAAGAAGATGAATTGTCTTGATAATGAGTTCCAGTACGAGTGGTCATGCAAAGTTGGGTGGGCTATGCAAGGGTGTGCGAGTGCACCTAAGAAAAACTTAGTGTGACCCAAGACTAGACTTGTAAGGACAAGCCTATGACCGCTCTGATACCACTTGATGTGGCACAGCCCAAAGACCACTAAATATGATGAGATGACCCTAGGACTTAGACCCGCAAGCATACAAGCGCTCAATGATTCTCACAATGACGATTTTTGCCCACACGGCTCACACGTTCACCCGGTGGATCCGGGAGATGATGGTGAGGGTCCGAGGCGGGACCCAATTGTCCTAATGGACTTACAATGCTATGGCTGACCCCCAATGGGCCTAGGAGACCCAACTTTGTGGGTGGCTGGCCCGCAAGACGGGGTGTTGGGTGGCACTCACTCACGGGCCGCGGTGGGCATGATATTGCCTAAAGTGAAGTCCAAGCACTCTCTTACCGTCCGACGGGCATTCAAGGTAAAACTACATTTGCAGAAATGAAGCTACAAGGGTGTGATCAGAAGCTCACCTGATCGGTGTGAAGACACCGATCCCGTTCGGAGACGAGGGCGCGCCGGGAGGCGAGGGTATACACCCGATCGCCGCGGCGATGGAGCTTGACCTGAAAATGCAAAGAGGTACAGCACTACACCCCATGCAAGGGGGGGATCTTGGGGTGGGGGTTAATGTATTACAACCAAAAATTACCTCCACGTAGGGAGGGGCCTTCAGCCGGCCAAGCGGGGAGGGGAATGAGCGAGATAGAGTCGACTTTCCGAGCTTCGCCGATTCTGCCTAGCTTCTGTATTTCGGGACAGAGGATCGATGTCGATGCTGCCAATAATTCCACCGAGCTCAGAATCTGACGAGACTTACGCCAAAAGCTTCCTAACTGGAGAGGGGAAAGGCTTGAATTTTTGGGCGACGTTTCGATCTGGGGGCTGGCTGCTCCGGCGACTGGAAGGTGGTTGCAGTTCTGATCTCTGGCCTAACACGATCTGAAACAGCAGGTTGCAGAAGTTTCCACGACCGCTCCTGAGCTCCAAATCTGGAACCGCCAGACTCTTTGGAACCGTGGACGAGTCTACTTTGCAGCAAAACAAACGGGGAAGTCTTATGATGTCGGAGATGAGCTGGGTGTCAAGAGGAGTGGACGGTGGTCGGTGCAGACTGTGAGGAGGCAGATCGGCGTGGTTGTGGTAGAAAATTGAGATCTCTGGTTTTCGGACGCCGAACGGGGTTCTGCCTTCTGTTCCTGGACACTGACAGGGGGAGGAAGATCTTTGTAGAAGACCTTGAAGGCTGGTTCCTTCAAGGTTCGTCGTGGGAGAGCCTGCTCTGTCGTTCTGGTTCCTGGCCTAAGAAGCCCTGCGCAGTCGAGGGAGAATGGTTGCCGCGGACAGCTCAAAGCTCGGATGCCGACGAAACCACCTCGCCTAGAAAGCTCTCTGGAAGACCTTTCTAGAGATGTAGGCCTTGACACCAGGAAGATCAGGGATCAGCTGAAGATGTTGCGACTTTCAGGACCCAACTCTGCTGCCAACGAACTGTTGATGTAGCCGCAATCTTATGGTGTCAAATGGTGTTGGGGTGGGGTAACTTAGCAAGGGGAGGGTGGCTGTGGGCTGTGGGATATGGAGGAAGGTTGCTGGAGGGCTGAGAAGAGCAGGGGTGATGGCGAACCTGGCTGGAGCTGCTGGAGGTGGAGGTGGAGAGGTGGGTGTGCACAAGAGAGAGGGGGAGTGTGAATGGAGGGTGGGGGCGAACTTGGCTTGAGGGGGAGGGGTATGGGGCGGCCAAGGCAATGGAAGGAAGGTTCAAATTCGAAATTGGCCTTGGGAGGGGTGGGATTTGTGTGGGGAAGTGGGGGGATTGTGTTGGGAGGTGGAAGAGTTGCTTTGGGACAAGGAGGGGGAGTAAATGAGGGGCTATGGGGAAGTGGAGGGCCTTAATGGAGGTGGGTGAGGTAGTGGAGGTGGTTGCGGGTTGGAGTAAGTGAGGGGGAAGGAGGAGAGAGAGAGAGGGTCAAACTCCCCTTGGGGAGAGAGAGAATGAGAGAGAGAGAGTAAAAGAGAGAGATCTTGAGAGGTGGAATGAAGTAGTTTTCAATATTTCATCAAAAGTGAGTACATGGAGGGAGATGGGGGCTATTTATAGGCAACCCATCTTTACAAGATAAAAATAACCCTGCCATTTAAGGCAAAAGACCAAACATGTCCTAGACTCAGTCCAATAGGCCCAAACTAAGGTATTAGGGCCCAATTAGATCAAATAGGGAAATGGACTAGTACAACATGACATAATAAAAGGAAATACATGCAACATGACCCAATAAAAGGAAAATTACATATGATAAGACTCAATAAAAGGAAGATACATAAGATGAGAATGAGTCGACCAAATCAAGGGTGTGCAGGCGACCCGAGCCATAGCGAGTGTCGTGGGATGTCCTCATCACTATGAAAGACTAAAGAAGAATAAAAAACTAATAAAGAAGCTAAAGAAACATGAGGATGCTAAATCTCGAGGTGAAAGCCCTGAAATTCTGAAAATTGAAAATGACATATTTAGAAGACAGTTAACAGATTTTGATTCTATTTGTTCAGATTTAGATCATTTGAAATCTGAAAAATAAACTCTTATGAAACAAATTGATTCACACAAAAAGGAGAATCAAGAGCTTGTTTACGAAATTGCTGAACTAAAGGAGAGGCATAGTTTAATTGATGATGATCAGGCTCATAATAATGATGTTATTCAAAATGAAGAACTGGTGAGAAACTTAGAGCTTGTCAACTCTGAATTGGAAAACATGAAGTCCAAAAATGTAATACTCAAAAATCAGCTCAAGGAATTTGAACACAAATCAATAAATCTTGAAAAAGAAAATAGATTGATTTCTGAAAAATTAGAGGCTGATAGAGTAACAAATTTAGAGATTCAGAAAAATCTTGACAAACTTCAATCTGAAAAACAACAAGAAAAGTTTTATGAATGTCAGTTTTCTTCAGATGAATGGGTGCTTGATGTTGAACTCCTAGAGCAGAACAGTAAACTGAAAGAGGAAATTAATAAGCTGAGTCACCTAAACTCAGCAATGTCTGAGAGGCTAATCACTTTAGAAAAAGGAAAGAGTGTAAGCCTGGTGAGCTCTTGTGAGTTGCTGAATGTTGAACATGAAATTACAAATCTGAAAAACAACAACCTAATGTTGAGTGGGAATGTCACTTGCTGTGAACAAAAGATAGCTAAATATGAGTTAACAATCACATCCCTTCAACAAGAAGTTGATGATCTTTATAAGTCCCTATCTGAAGTTGACAATGAAATAAAATTAAAACAGGAAGTTGAAAAACTCAAAAGTCTGAATGATGCCTTGCATCAACAAGTCATTTCATGTGAAACAGATCTGTCCAAATATGAAGCTAATATCTGTGGCTTAAATTCTAAAATTCAAGATTTGAAAAACTCCTTGTCAAAATTTGTCAAAGGAAAGGACAATCTGAATAAGCTTCTTGGAAATAATGTTAGCTTTCAGAGAGAGGGACTGGGTTACAGTCCGACAAACAAAAGGAGTAATGGGAATAAAATGACTACTATTTTTGTCAAAGCTTCTAATCAGAACACAACCTCTGCTCCGTCTGTTTTCTAATTCACTGCACAAAAGATCACTATCAGTCCCAAAACTATAAAACAAACTCAAGAATTGAAAAAGAATGAAAATCTACAGAAGAAGGACAAAGACACTCCTGTTGGTATAAAGAAGGTTGATGGAAACAAACAGAAAACTATTTTTGTTAAATGTTCTGAACAAGAAAAGCCTTCTACTTCATCTCCACCTCAGGACAAGGCTAAGAAAATAGAAAAACAGAACAAAAATCAGAAAAAGACTGAAAAATAGAAAATAAACAAAAAGGATTCATCAGTGCATGGTGATCACAGTCCTCACACACACTCACATGCATCTAGGAAGAAGATGATCTGTCACTACTGTCACAAATTTGGACATCTGATGCATGAGTGTAAATTGATGGAGAAGGATGATATGAATGCTAGGAAATTTCATGATAAAAATCCTTCATCTCATAAAAAGAAAATTGAATGTTTTCACTGTGGCAAATTAGGACACACAATTATACAATGCTAGTTTGCAAGTGGTAAGAAAACATCTCATTCATATCATGCTAAATTCCCTGCAAGCCAACATGGTTTTAATAAGAACAAATTTGCTTCAATGAACCAGCACATCACTTGTTTTAACTGCAACAAGACTGGTCACAAGGCCACTGAATGCTGGTCAGGTTTTCATAAAAGAAATTCTTTTGCTTGCTCTCACTGTGGGAAAAATGGCCATATAGTCAAGGACTGTTGGCATGTTCAGAAGAAGTTTGTTAACCCCCATGTAGTCAAATTCCCTGCAAAACCATTTGCAAGACTTTCATGCTATAACTGTGGGAAGCAAGGCCATATATCTTCTGAATGTCGGCTGGTTAGGAATAAGAACCAAACTGTTCATGCATATAACAGAAAATCTTATGATCATGTTTATAAACCTCATGCTGCTGTTACTATGCATCATAAAAACCAGAAACCAGTCACTTCATGTAGATATTGTGGGAAGTTTGGTCACTCTATGGACAATTGCTATCTGATGGATCATGATGACCATATTGCTATGAATTTGCTTAGAACACCTGTCAGGGCTAACGCAGGACCCAAAGCTGCTTGGGTCCCCGCAGGATCAAGATGATCAAATAATTTGAAGGTGTGCCTTGGACTGAGGAATAAATAGGGGTAAATTAAACCAAGGCACCCAAGATGATAAAGCCCCATTCAGGTAAATTCTGAAAACTCTGTATTCTGAATTTGTGTAATCTGAATGCACTGCATATCATGATAATTCTTTTATGCATTATCTAACTGAATCTAATTGAAAAATCTAAAATGCTCATGGAAATGATTGTAGTTTATCTCTGAATGAGCATATATTTTAAAACTCATGTTTCAGTGCTTTAATTGCATATCATGCACTTTGTAAGGGGGAGTTTGACTGATGTTTGCATAATCATGATAATCTCATTTGCTGAATACATTACATATCTATGTTTCGAAAATTTCTCCAGGAGAGCCTTTAAACATGCATACATGTAGTTAGTTGCATTGCATCTCCTTGCATTGAAAAAATCTAAAAAGAAATGACTCATTGCATCTAGATAGGGGGAGCATTCCTGTTTCATCTCTTCACCTCTTGAACTCTTTCTGTCTAGTAATCTGATCCATTCTTGGCAAATGAGTAGTTCACTTGAATTCCCTGCTGTCTACACTTATGTAACTGTTCTGTCTGTACTCCAGACTCAGCTAGTGTCTTCTAAACTGAACTGTTCTAATGTTAAATCCTTGTCTAATCATGATTGCTCTCTGCTACTCTCTCGATAAAAATGCTTTGTTGACTCCACTGATTTGCTAAAATGCCATTGATTCATCTGAATGAGGAAAGATTTTAGTCAGTGCACCCTAGACATAAATCAGACACATTCTGAAAAGAAGAATCTTCTATTATACTGGCTTAAGAATGTTTTGATAAATCAAATTGATTTAAGTCTAATGTATTTCTTAAGTTTTGATGTAAAGGACTTGAAAATATCTGATTCATTCTGCTTAATAAATCTTAACTAGTTGTCTCATGAACTTTATGCAAAACCTTCTGAAATCTGAAATTTTAAACGACATGGCTTTCTTTGGTTAAGATACATATAGAAAGTATTATTCTTAAACATTTCAGTGTACTGAGCATTGTTTGAAAAATCTGAAAACACTTAAAAATTTAAAGCAAGAGCAATGACTTTGGTCATAGAGAAACTGGGTTCTCTATCAAAGAAATGGATTAAGCCCATGTCATGAAGTGCCATAGTTAACTCTCTTTTCAAAATGTTTGAAAATCTGGCAGAGCAATGGCATGGTTATGTTGAATAACTGGGGATTCTGGCCTCTGATCAAGGTGTCTCCTCATGTAAAAAGATACTCCATTGCTAACTCTGTTCTCCTTCAGAGGCAATGTGGTTATCACACTGAGTAACTGGGTCACTTCACCTATGACGTATTGTGCCTCATGTAAAAAGGTGTTGACTGAACCAAACTTGCTCAGAAAAAATGAGTGATGTTCAATAGAAAATTCTAAAAATCTAAAGACAAGTTCAGTCTCATTTATTTCTGTTTAATCTCAATAGTATCTTGTGTAACTTCCATAGGAGTCATTAAATTTAAATGAGTAAGATGGAAGGAGGTTCAACATGAATAACAAATGAGTTGATGGTTTATCTTTATTAAAAGATGTTTCAGATATGAGTAATGAATTTTCCTGATAAGCCTAAATACATCACTCTTAAATCATGATGGTAAGTTTAAACTCATTCATATTCTATTATAATTGAAGAATCTGAAATTCGTTTACAAAGATTTATGAATTTGGTGTGCTAATGAAAATCTTGCTTCCTCATTTATTCACTGTGATTACAGACTGTGGTAACTCTTGTATACCCATGTGCTTTGCTGATAGATGCTCATCACTTCTTTCACTCCATCTAATCAGGGGGAGCTTCCATGTCATGCTCAGTGGTTTTCATAAAGGGGGAGATCTAGTCAGCATTTTTGAGTGTCCCTGTGCTTTTGTTGATATTCTCCCTTCATCTCAATTGGTTTCAACCTTCAAAACATTTCTAATCATTATTCCATTCAGGGGGAGCTAATTGTCATTAAAGGGGGAGCTTTTAATTCACTCATCTTATGAAGTCTTATTCTTCCCTCTTCAATTAATGTCTTTTTGCTGAAGTCAAAGGGGGAGAAATATTTGATCTAGTCATACTGACTCATAGTATTGCCATCATCAAAAAGGGGGAGATTGTTGTGTCCCTGTGATTTTAATGATAGCAAACACTATAAGTCATCATCTGTTTGAGTCTGCATATAAATCTGTTTTTGTTGCATATGTATGTTTCATTGAACATCTTATCTGAATTACATAACCAACGAACAGGCTGAGGCTATGTGGTGTGTGCATTGGTGCATTTCATAATTGTTGATGCATTTCATAATTGCATTTTATCTGGATTGCTTGATGTTAGTCCGTACAATGGGTGATGCTGAACCTTTCAGCATAGTCTGGACAGAAGTGGGTCGACCCCCTTTCCAGATGGGTCGATCCCCCTAGATTCGCATGTCTGTACATTGCATCTGTCTGTGCTGCACTCATAAGTCCATACATTGTCTGTCTTCCTTAGTGTCTCAAGCATAAGGTGAAGTCTGTACAATGCATTTACATTCACAAAGCCTTCACAGTCTGGAGTCTGTACATTGCATTCGCCTTCACAAGCTTACACATAGTGAAGTCTATACATTCACAGTGTCTGCATGTCTAAGGCAATGTCTATACAATGGGCAGTCCTTCGAGCGTCTCTCGTTGCATCTCACTTCATAGCAAGTCTGAACATCTCGTTTGCATTGTCTAGTCTATACACTGTCTAGCACATGCATTTCGTCAAGTCTGTACAGCCTTTGCGTCTCACAAAGTCTATACACTGCACGCTCACACAACCAAGTCTATACATTCTGCTGCTGTTCAGCAAGTCTATACACTCGTTAGCTAGCTCTTCAAGTCTAAACATTCAAGATGCATTGATCAAGTTTACACATTAGCACTGTAGCATGTAGAGCACTAAGTCTATACATTGCAGCATGTCTGTGCTTCAAGCGTTCCAAAGTCTATACATCGCTTGCACCATTAAGTCTAGACATTGCATTGTAGCTTGCTGAGTTGAAGTCTATACATTGCTGATCGAACGTAAGTCTATACATTCCAACCTATTCCTACGTTCGCTACTTTTGCTACACACTAAGTCTACACATTACAATCATTACCTACGTCCAAGTCTGTACAGAGTCTGGCAGCGTCTCACGCATCGTCTCACCAAGTCTGTACAGCGTCTGCCTTGTCTCGCCATACACGACCAAGTCTGTACAGGCTTCTATTGCAAGAGTTCAAGACTGCACATGCCTTCCAAGTCTGTACAGCCCAAGTCTGAACATCCGATGGTCTCATGCATTGTCGCTTGCATCGTTTGGCAAAGTTTATACATTGGTCGGTGGTAAGTCTGTACACTCTCTACACTGCATGCTCTCACAATCATCTTTAAGTCTATACATTGGTCGGTGGCAAGTCAATACATTGCACTGTGCTTCAGGCATTCCACGCTAATTCTGTACAGCCATTCCTTGAGATCGAAGTCTATACATCACTGTTCATGCATCGGTTCTTCAAGTCTATACATCGGTGCACTGTACATCATCATTCAAAGTCTATACATCGCAAAGTCTGCACATCGCAGTGTTCAAGCCTTTCAAGTCTGTACATTGGTTCAGGGTTTCCAAGTCTGTACACTGGTCCTCAAGCGTTTCAAATCTATACATTGGTTCAGGCTTTCCAAGTGTGTACATTGGCCTTCAAGATTCTCAAAGTCTGTACAGCCTGCTTTGTCGTTCAGAGTTCAAAGTCTATACATCGTGGGGCTTCGAGTCTTCAAGTCTGTACATCCTTCAAGGGCCAAGTCTACACATTGTCTCGCTCACATCTTCAAGGGGTAAGTATATACAATGGATATAGGTGTGCATCGTGAAGTATATACATTGATTGCCTACCATGCACACACCAAGTCCATACATTGCATATGTTCATCAAAGTCTAAACATTGCATTGTCTTCACTCTAAGTCTGTACATTCTAGTTGCTTCAACCTAAGTCTATACATTATGATTGCATCGTTGCACGCCATGTCTGCACATCGGTTGCACAGCACAACTAAGTCTATACATTAGATTGCTTCATGCATTTCACAGAAGTCTACACATTTTCCTCTGTTATATTAATGCATCATTCTGCAAGTCTGTACAGTGAGGTCACATGAAGGCTTTCAAGTCTATACATTCTCACGTTGTATATACTTTCTTATTTGCTGCCTCTAAAGTCTATACACTCTGTGTTAAAAGGCTGAACTAATTCGATACATTCTTTTGTCTCTGCCTGCAGATGACTCAGGTTAATGAGTGGCACGTGATCTGAGGTTGTCACCTGGCATGTGATCCAAGATGTTGAGAAGCCGCCACGTGGACTGAAGCTTGGGCGGGAATCGAAGAGAGCACACGCCCTAGCTGCTTGCGGCTGCTATAAAAGGAAGGCTTCTTCCACTGAAGAAGACTGACGAAGTGGATGATAGACATAAGAAAAAGAGAGATCAAGATAGAAGGATAGAGCTGCAGAGAGGCAGAGAGGCAGTGAGCAGAAGAAGAAGAAAGAAGAAGAGTGAGAGAGCAGAAGAAGAAAAAGGGAAAGAGAAAGAGAGATGGAAAGCTCGTGAAGAAGAAGAAAAGCTTCATTGTTCACTGGACCTTGGATCAGATCCAACCCAGTTTGCTCCTTCGAGAGCTATTGTGCATTTCATTTTTCCAGCTTTCTGTTGCTGCGTTTTTGTTTTCCTTTTAACTGTTCACTAGTTGTTCTTCCCATTGCCCTGTTGGGGATCGGGTTCCTCTTGTGGTTTCAGGAGAAGGGAGATTTGTTTCTCCGGGTTGCTGGTGACTTTGGGTCATCAGTGGTTCCCTCCTTGGTGGAGGAAGAGAGGTCCGAGACCTTTGGTTTGCAGGTGACTTAGTGTCACTTGCGCTTCCCTCTGGGCTTCAGAGGAAGGGAGACTTGGGTCTCCGGCTGCAGGTAGTAGTTGCTACTTGTAGGTCCCCTCCTGGTCTAGAGGAAGAGAGACTTGCGTCTCTGGTTTGCTAGTGACTGGTGTCACTAGTGGTTCCCTCCGGTTGGGAGGAAGAGGGGAGGTTGTTCCCCTGGTCAAGCTGTGTGGCAGCATCTGTTGTAGACTGAGTCTGCTTGTCTAGCGTTGCTAGTGGAAGCCTCACTTCGGTTTGGAGTGAGGGGTGGACGTAGGTCTGTGGACCGAACCACCTAAAAATCCTGGTGTCCCTTGTGGTTTGATTTTCTTATATGTTCTTTTAATTGCTGCGTATTAGATATTTGCATAGGATCGAGTGAGGCCTAATTCTATTGAGTTGTCTTGCCGAGATGATCCTAAGTATTCTCAGAATATAGCTGCAACTGTTTTTAATTCCGCATAACTGAGCTTTAAGTTTTTAATTAGGCTATATGTTTAAAAGGGAGATTCATTCACCCCCCTCTGAATCTATCGCACCTGACTCAACACAAAGGACAAACTCTAAGACTCTTTAATGCCTAGAAATATGAAAAGACACCTATGACTCATTATAACTCCCTTAAAGACACTTAGGGATATCAAAAGACAAACTTCAAAGACCCTTATGTAAAATAAAAAAAATTACAAATATTTTAAGATGGAAGATCAAGTCCGATGTCGATGACGATCCCGTCAAACCCCTCCGCTTGGAGAAGGTTCGACCTCGAACATGGAATCTCGAATCTCGAATCGCAGGACCCTGGCTTGTTGGGACAAATCAGATGACTTGCTCTGATACCATTTGATGTGACACAAGGTCGAGGAAGGACTTCAAACTATCAGCCGGAGAGCAGGAAGGCAAGGTGACTAGAGAAGAACGGAGGAGCTCGGCCGGGGCCTCACACCCATCCCCATCTCAGGGACGACGCAGTCACGCTCTTCAATTCTTCTCTACGGTGATGGTAGTTGCAGGAGTTGAAGTTGGCACGGCGGTGGTGGCAGTGGTGATGGACGACGACGGCGGTTGAACGGTGAAGGAGGAAGATCATGGAGCTTCGATGGGGCTTCACACCGGTCCTCTTCTCGAAGACGATGCACCGGAGCTTCACGGACGACCTCCATGGCGGGGCGAAGTGGGGTTGGGCCTCTCACCCGGGGTTCCAAAAATCTGGAAGAACACTCATAGCCATAGCTAAACTGGTCTTTTTTTCATTCTATTGCTTCAAATAAGGACTACAAGACTTTTTTTATAGACTTCACAAAGAAGCTCAAAGGACAAACTCTAAGACTCTTTAATGCCTAGAAATATGAAAAGACACCTATGACTCATTATAACTCTCTTAAAAACTCTAAGACTCTTTAATGCCTAGAAATATGAAAAGACGCATATGACTCATTATAACTCCCTTAAAAACACCTATGACTCATTATAACTCCCTTAAAGACACTTAGGGATATCAAAAGACAAACTTCAAAGACCCTTATGTAAAATAAAAAAAATTACAAATATTTTAAGATGGAAGATCAAGTCTGATGTCGATGACGATCCCGTCATCTAGGCTCTGATACAACTTTAACTGTCACGCCCCGAGATATAAGTACAGCGGAAGATATTCGGGAACGTGAACAGCCGGCTAGTACGTCGCAAGCGAGCAATATATTCAGAGCGCTAACACATTCACACATAAAAGGGAATGCACAAGATGATATACTCAAAACTTCACTTTAATGAAAAATATTCAAGTACATGATATGGACTATTGACTCTTTGACTAACTAGACTCAATAAAAATGAAAAGTACATAGGATGACTCAATAAAGTAAAAATTACATCATATGACTCCAGACTAACATAAGGGCTTATAACACTCTAAGTCTTCTCTCGAGTCTTCAATCATCACTCTCGGACCCATCATCGGAATACTCGAAATCCGATTCACTTGAGATTCCTGGGAAGATTTAAAAAGTAGGGTAATGAGCACACTTGCCCAGCAGGTATCTTCGTATCAACATGAGGGCAATGTTTAAGTAATTAACATTTTAGCTCTAGAAAACAAGATAAAAGGAATGTGATAAATCATACGAAATAAAATCCAAGTAACATTAATCACGATATATAGATCATAGAGAGATGAAAAATGTGAAGGGATAATAGAGCATGATCAAGCAAGATATAAAGTAAAGTGGCATTTCATGAACTAGAACGTACTTTTCATAACCATAAAGGTTATGTACTAGAAAGTCATGTAACAAGAATGTACTAGCAAGTATGTAAATTTCACGATTAATGAGAAGAATTGTTGGAAAAAAATACTTGAACTGAAGGCTCACGCGGGAGGGAGAGATGAGCTCTGGCGACCCTGGAGCCAGGAGCTCGGCTCTGCATGGCTTGCCACCCCCTTCTTCGCAGTAATCTTCCCAACCCCTCCCTGCTTTACTGCCGAAGTCACCATCTGCTTTGGAAGGGAGAGGACGTCGTCGAGCTCGTTCGCGCTCCAGAGTACCTGCTCCGGTCTCATCCCAACCACAGTCTTGGACCAGTCTTTTCAAGACTCCTACGCCGGTCAATGATCAAGATCAACTCCAGTTGGAATACCTCGAGCCTTCATCCATTGATTCAAGGAGCGTAGCTGTTTGTGAAGCAGGGGATTCTACAGAGCTGGAGGAGGTTTGGTCGAATTCACTTGTTGGTTATGTGGTGGGACTTTCTTCATCCTTTCTACCGCTTCAAGCTTTCATTAGAAGTAGATGGAGTCCCAATGGCTTCCAGCTTTTCATGCTGGAACATGGTTTCTTCATTTGCAAATTTGATTTAGAGGAGGACTTGAATCGTATCTTGGAGACCTTTTGTAGAAACCCAAAATTTAAAAATGAGAAATAAAATTTTCAATTTGATTATGTAATTAAAATTTTCATGAAATAATCAAATTTCATTTTTACTATATGAAATAAGCTAGTTTATTGAATTTACTTGAATCAACTAGAAGTAAATAGAGATTAAATGCTTTGCACCTTAGATAAATCAATAGTAAGCCCAATAAAAGTCTAAGTAATGGATTAGGTTTACAATTGGCCCATTGGATAATGCATAATGGGCTGAATTAATAGTTAAAGGATTCAATAAAGGTTAAATTAACCTTAAATTAGTAACATGTGTTTAATATGATATTTAAGGGATTATAATAACCCCATTTCTAGAAGATTTGACTCAAAAATAGACCCTTACCTACCAGCCACCTTGGACCAGCCGTTTTTACACTGAATTCACACTTAAGATGGTCTAAATTAAGAGGAGAAATTGTATTTTTCTTCTAAAACGAGTTCATGGGGTTGGTGGATTTAGGTAAGGAAATTTTGACCCATTTTGCCAAATTTTGGCTATAAATAGAACCCCATTCGACCCTCAAACCATCCCTGGGAGTTAAGTTTATGCTGCTGCGAATATTCGTGGAGATTTGAAGGAGGATTTGGAAGATCAAGGGTTTTCTTTATATATTTGGGGATAATCTTAGATCCGTCAAAAGGTAGGTGTCTCTCAGGCTAAACTTCAATTAAATCATGTCATCTTGTTCGTTTTTCTGTCCTCTTTCCATTGATAGCTCATTTATTAAATTCCGTTTTGAAATGAGCAAGTTATGGTCATTTTATTGGAGGTGTATTCCCGTTTTTTTTATCAGGTCTAGAACGCGCTATACCTCAGTAGCGCGTTCTGAACGCGCTGGCCCGACATAGCGCGTTCACACGGTGTTTTTCCCGCCCCTCTGGGGTCAAACATTTTTAAAAAAAAATTTATATTTTCAGAACGCGCTACCCAAGGGTAGCGCGATCTTCAAAGTCGCGCTAGCTTATGCTAGCGCGTTCACAAAAATTAGGTCAAACATTTTTTTAAAAAAATATATATATATTTCTAGAACGAACGATATATATATATAATTGGCCTTGACCGCACTGCACCGCACCGCACCGCACCGCACCTCGGCTCGGCTCGGCTCGGCTCGGCTCGGCTCGGCACAAACAAATAAATATATATATTACTAGTTTTGTATCAATTCTCCAACATATAAAGCTATGCAAGTTTTTGTAACTTCCAATGTGGGACTAAACTTAAGTCACTTTACAATAGGAACTATATCTGTTGGAAGTCCACGTTAATTGTACGTAATTAGTCACCAAAAGTAAGAAAATGTAAGATTAGCATGTTTTAATTCTTACAACACGTTAAAAATTTATTTTTGTAGAATGAAATTATTTTTACATGTAAAAATCTAATTTTCACCACATTAGTTTATACATACTAAAAATTGTTTCCAACATGTTAAAACTATTTCTAGCATGTTAAAAGTGACTTCCAATATGATAAAATTATTTTATACATACTGAGATAAAAAAATTATTTTCAGCATGATAAAATCTATTTAAAGCTATTTTTGTGCATATAAAACTTAATTTCCTATTAAATAATTAGTAAATTGATGCATGAAAATTACTTCCAGCATGATAAAAATTCTTCTAGTATAGTAAAATTATTCCAGCATGTTAAAATTATTTTTGGCATGTTATAATTATTTTCAGTGTATTAAAACTATTTTTCAGCATGATAATTCTATTTTCCTATCAAATAATTAGCAAATAAATAGAGAAAAATGATTTTTAGCATGATAAAACTTATGTTGTTATCAGAAAATTTCTGTAATCAGCATGGTAAACTTATCTTATCATCTTATCAGTAAGTTGATTATTTTAGCATGTTAAGTATTAATTTTAGCATGTTA
Organism: Amorphophallus konjac; assembly: GCA_022559845.1. Taxonomy (NCBI): domain Eukaryota; kingdom Viridiplantae; phylum Streptophyta; class Magnoliopsida; order Alismatales; family Araceae; genus Amorphophallus; species Amorphophallus konjac. The sequence goes on from CM040118.1 coordinate 417,646,196, forward strand.
ATAATTAATTTTCAGCATGTAAAAATTAAATCCAGCATGAAAAAAATTATTTTTATCATCTTACTAGTAAGGTAACATATGAAAATCATTCTCAGCATGTTAATATTATTTTCAGCAAGTTAGAATTATTTTCAACATAAAAAGTTATTTTCATAATAAAATTTTGATTATTATAATAAATCACCATTTTGGCTAACTAATGTATTTTTAATGAACAAAAACTTCCTGTAAACATGTCTAAACACTTGTAAATCAAATGCACATAAGATTAAACCATGGAATCAAATTAATTCTATTAAACTCTAATTACTTGATTTTCTTCCTACTTACCGTTCATTTTTGAACTCCACGACTTAATGTCGTTAAACATTATGCCTTAAATTGTTATCAACTTTTCTTGCAACTTCTGAAATTGTGTCAAATCTGTGCTTATTACAAATAGCATATTCTTGAAAATTCTTGGCCATATACATTAAAGTGGATGTCTAAACGTACTTGGGATCTTCGGATCCATATGACTCAATGCCTGGCATTAATGGGGCCCGGTCTGGTCCTGGGGGGAGCGCCCGAAAGTACTTGTGCCCATGGGAGTTGATTGACCAATGGTGTGGCATTGCACCGAAGTGCATGATAGATTTACTTGATACGGCATTCCACTATTCGTACTTGTTTACTTGTTACTTATTTACTTGAAAATTACATGAATTACTTGACTTGCGTGAAAATGGCCAATTACATGAAATTCCTTATTGTTCAAAGTCATTACTTGGAAATTCATCTTGATATCATATCATCTCAATTACTTGGAAATTCTATTCATGTTTATATACTTCCCGATACAAGTTAGAAAGTTGTTTAAATTACTAACACTTAAAGATTGCCTGGTTCATAGAGATATAAAATCCTACTGAGCTTTTAGCTCACCCTACGTTTTGATTAATTGTTGCAGGAAATGAAATTGAACAAGGGAATGGACAAGAGTGAAAGAGTGTTTTCCTTTTTACCTAGGTTTATGTAGATCAACTAGTGATTTTACAAGAATGTTGTAATTTAGATTTGGAAGTTGTAATTGTCTTTATGGCTTATCAATTAGTATTGTAAACTTCATTTTGATGGAATAAAAGTATCATTTTCCCGTTCATTTCTGATTTTAGAAATAAAATTGTACATGCTCTGATCGACACGCGTGTTTACGACTCGTCGCGCCCTCGATATTCCGCGTCGGGACGTGACACCTTTTGGACTGTTAAAGGTCATCCTATGATCCTGCGTAGGTGGTCCTCGGATATTTCTTTTGAAGTTGACAGTCTTCAAACCATTCCTCTTTGGATTTCTTTGCATGGTGTTCCCCTGCATTTATGGACAAAGAAATTCTTTAGCCGTATTTGTAGTGTCATTGGGACACCTCTTCATATAGATAAGCTCACGGCATCAAGGCAATGTCTTTCCTTTGCCAGAGCATGTGTTATGGTTTCTGCAACCAGTGATCTTCCTGAAGAAGTCTACTTCCAAGATCTTCAAGGAAGGACTCGGAAAGTTTATGTAACTTATACATGGAAGCCTAAAGCCTGTTCGGTCTGTAACTCATTTGGTCATTCAGAGGGTCTATGCTCTGCAAAGCAACCCCCAGTTGAGAATGTACTTAAGCACAAGCATAAGTTTGACAGACAGAAGTTGTTCCATAAGCCACAACACTCATCTGTTAATGTTGATGCTTCAGGCAATAAAGAGTTCAATCCAGTTCAGGTCAGTCATAGTGAAACAATGGACGCTGTGTCCAATGGTACTCAAGTTAATGATGTGCAGACTGGTGGCAAACATCCTCTACCAAAGAGAGACCATTCTCATCAGTTTGTCAAATCAATCTCTATAGGGAATAAGTTCTTGGTTCTGGATTCTATTACATAGTTGCATAATTCAACTCAAGCCAATCTTCAAGTTGTTTAGAATGAGAATGATGGTTCAGGGTCTAATGACAATGTTGATTCTACTCAGCTTCCTCCAGATCATGCGTATTCAGAGCAAGGGCATCCACCCGATATTCCTTCTGCATGCAAGTTTTCTCTCAAATCTTTTTTTGTGGAAGGGGATTCGAATTTCAAACCTTCGGCTAATCCGGGTGACTCAAAGTTGGAAAGAGCAGACTTCCCGAGTCTTCAGGAAGTTGTTGAGATGAAGTCGGGGGAAGATTCTCTTTTGCCTTCTGTTTCTAATCATTTACTGCCTATTGTGAAGGGTAAAGGTAAGGCAGGAAATCAGATTGGATTTTTAAAATCAAGGCAATCTTCCCGCCTGTCATCTTAATATCCTTTTACAGGAAATAAGATTATCAAAGATTTTTTGATGAAGCTCATTTGCTGGAATGTCAGAGGATTAAACAAACCAGAGAGACGAGCTCAGCTAAAGCTCATCATCTCTCATTCAAAGTGTGACATTGCTGTCTTTGTAGAAACTAAAATTCACTTTAGAAATTCAGTAAGATTTAAACAAAACATCTGGGATGATGCAGTTCTTACTCATAATCTTCATGATAGAGGCAGGATATGGGTTCTTAGTAACCCTACGAAGTTCACAACGAGTGTGATCAAGTTCACTGATCAGTTCATTCATTTATCTGTCTTTGATTCAACAAGGGGAATTAAGTTCTACTTGACTGCTGTGTATGCTTCCAACCTCCTTTCTCAGCGAAAGATTCTATGGAATGACATATCAGATCTGTCCACCTACTGCAATGGTTTACCTTGGATGGTGATTGGAAATTTCAACTCCATCCGATATCCAAATGAAAAAATGGGTGGTAATCATGTTCCCTCAGCCATTCTTCAAGAATTTGATAACATGATTGTTTCTTCTAATATGGAAGATATTAAAACAATTGGCAATTCCTTTTCTTGGAGTAACTGCTCTATGCCCCCAAATAGGATTGTGGCAAGATTGGACAGATGTCTCATCAATGATAATTGGCTGAACTCTTTCCCTGATTCTTTTGTTGAACTCTCTCCTGAGATATTTTCAGATCATATGATGCTTTCAGTTTATTCTGAGAAAGAGGTGAAAACAGGTAAAAAACCTTTCAAATTTTTTTATATGTGGACTCAGCACCCCCGATTTCTAGATATTGTGAAGGAAGTTTGGAGGGGGAACTTCAGAGGTACCCCCCCAATTTATCCTATGGTCCAAACTGAAAAGGCTTAAAGAAGTGCTCATAGAATGGAATTTGAGTTGCTTTGGTGATGTCAAAGGTAACATTCAGAAGACTAAAAGGGAACTTCATGATGTGCAGATTAAGCTTTCTTCAGATCCTATGAATTCTAATCTGGTCTGTCAGGAGAAGATGCTCAAACAACAACTTTCCAAAGATATCCAAATTGAGGAGTCCTTTGCTAGGCAGAAATCAAGACAGAGCTGGCTAGCCTTGGGCAATTCTAATACCAAATTTTTTTATGCAGCTTTGAAGAGCATGAAAGTGGTCAACTGCATCAAGAAGTGTCGACTAGCAGATGGGAGCTTTACTTCAGATCCTGATGAGATTAGCAATCATGCAATTCAATTTTTTTCCAAGCTTCTTAATCAATCTTCATGTAATGATGAAGACTAGAATTTTGTTCCTAAAACTAAGCTGTCAGAGGAGGAAGCTGGACTTCTTAGTGCACCCATCTCGGATGAGGAGATTAAACAAGCCATCTTCCAAGCTCCTAAACATAAAAGCCCGGGCCCAGACGGTTTTCCTGCTGAATTTTTTCAGACTGCTTGGAGTATTATTGGTGAGGATGTGTTATCTGCTATAAGGCATTTTTTCTCCACTTGCAGCCTTTTAAAGCAATTCAATTGCACTTTTATATCTCTCATTCCTAAGACAGATGGAGCAGACTCTTTTGAGCAATTTAGGCCCATTTCTCTTTGTAACTTTGTTTACAAAACAATCTCTAAGGTCATCTCTAACAGAGTTAAGGTTGTCCTTCCGAAGCTCATCAGCAAGAACCAGTCTGCATTTATTAAGGGAAGGAGTATACACCATAATGTCCTCCTTGCCAATGATATAGTTAGAGACCTGCATTCTAAGTCTAAAGGAAACCTTATTTGTCTAAAGGTTGATCTTAAGAAGGCTTTTGACTCAGTAAACAGAAGGTATCTCTATTATCTGATGAGTAGAATGGGTTTTCCTACAGCTTGTATCAACTGGATTTCAACTTGCTTAGAAGGGCCGGCCTTTTCTGTTTTGTTAAATGGTTCTCCTCATGGATTCTTCAATAGCACTAATGGGATTAGGCAAGGAGACCCTTTATCTCCTTACTTATTCACCATTGTTATGGAAGGGCTCACTTCTATGCTTGATGACAAGGTTTCAAATGGAGATATTAAATGCCCCAGGGCTGGAAACTTGAAGATTTCTCATGTCCTCTTTGCTGATGATCTGATTCTATTTTTAAAGAATGACACTCAGACAATTAACCAAGTGGGTCTTCTACTTCATCAATTTGCTAAGATGTCAGGGCTTAATCTGAATCCTGATAAAAGTAAGGCATATTTAGGGGCCTGTATTCAGAATCATCATGCTGTTATTAATCAATTGGGAGTTAGTCAAGGTGCTCTTCCTGTTCCTTCCCTTGGATTGCCTTTAATCTCCAAAGCTATCAACAAGAATAACTGCCTCCCTATTATTGAGAAGATCAAGAGAAGAATTGACTCCTGGAAAAATAGATTACTTTCAAGAGCTGGTAGGCTGGAATTGGTGAAATCAGTCTTATCCTCATATTCTAATTATTGGGCAGCAGCTTTCTCTTTGCCAGCTGGGTTAACCGATGAGATTGAATAACTTTTAAGGAACTTCTTGTTGGATATTGTGTTTTGATGATGACAATAGTGTGTTTTGATGTTGACAATATTGTGTTTTGATGATTGTTGGATAGTGTGTTTTGATGATTGTTGGATATTGTGTTTTGATGTTGACAAACACTATGACTCATATGTTTGATGTCATATGTGTTTATTTCATTCAGTACTTGTTACATGCATTAACTGTGAGCATTGCATAGTCAGTACATTGCTTAAGTCTGTACAGTGGTGCATGTCCGAACATCCATGGTTCAATGTGTAGACTTCCCTATATGCATATGTGCATTCATTTGTCTGGCTACATAACACTAAGTCTATACATCCGCATGCTAGCAAGTCTTCAAAGTCCATACATTGCATCCGCATGCTAGCAAGTCTTCAAAGTCCATACATTGCATCAGTGCATTAACAAGTCTATACATAGTCCATGCAACGTCTCATGTTATCTGTACAGCATGCATCAGTGCATTAACAAGTCTATACATAGTCCATGCAACGTCTCATGTTATCTGTACAACATGCATCAGTGCATTAACAAGTCTATACATCGTGCATGCATTGTCTCATGTGAAGTCTGTACAGCACTCGCCATCATGCTACTGCTAAGTCCATACATTGGCCAAGTCTGTACAGAGTCTTTTGCATCGTCTTATGCAGCGTCTCTAAGGCAAAGTCTATACATCGCATGCATTGCACACTGCAAGTCTGTACAGCCCAAGTCTGTACACCCACCGTCTCTTTCAGCGTCTCACACTTGCAAGTCTATACATTGCCTTTGGGCATCAAAGTCTATACATTGGCAGCTGAACTGTGCAAGTCTATACATTACCTTTGGGCATCAAAGTCTATACATTGGCAGTTGAACTGTGCAAGTCTATACATTGCCTTTGGGCACAAAGTCTATACACTGCTTCTAGCATGCACGGGTTCAAGTCTACACATTGCTTATCTTTACCTACGTTCAGACACCAAGTCTATACATTGCTCACAGCACACACTAAGTCTGCACATCGTCCCCTTGCTTCAAGTCTGTACATTGGCCAAGTCTACACATCGCCGTGTTCACTTGTTTCAAGTCTGCACATTGGTTCAGGCTTTCCAAGTCTGTACATTGGCCCTCAAGCTTTCCAAGTATGTACATTGGCCTTCAAGCTTTCCAAGTCTGCACATTGGTTCAGGCTTTCCAAGTCTGTACATTGGCCTTCAAGCTTTCCAAGTCTGCACATTGCCCTTCAAGCTTTCAAAGTCTGTACATTTTGGTTGCTTCATAGCAAGTCTGCACATCCCGCTTGCACTAAGTCTGTACATGGTCCTGGCGCTCGCAAGTCTGTACATTGATTTGGCGCTCGCAAAGTCTGTACACCGGCTTGGCGCTCACAGAGTCTTGTTGCGTCTATGTGCTAGTCCATGCATCTATACAGCGTCTCTTAGCGTCTTGTGCATTCAGCATAGAATGTCTGTACATTCGTTGACAGACTCTTGCATAAACAGTAAGAAAAAGTCTGTACATTTGGTGACAGCTTGTCTAAGCATCTCATGCATTCAATGTGCATACTTTCATTCTATTTGTGCATCTCTCTTCAAGACGAAGTCTGTACAATCCTTTTCAAGCTTTCAAGTCTATACACTCATTGGCTAGCTATTTCAAGTCTATACACTCGTTGGCTAGCTGTTCAAGTCTATACACTCTTGTGTGTCTGCATTGCATTCACTTTCTATACACAGCCTGTGTCTGCATCAGTTCATAAGTCTATACATTGTCTTCTGCACAAACACTAAGTCTACACATTGTAGCATGCATGATCAAACAAGTCTGTACACACTTCAGCACTCAAAGGCTGAACACTCTTCAGCAAGTCTGTACACACTTCAGCACTCAAAGGCTGAACACTCTTCAGCAAGTCTGTACACTCTTCAGCACTCAAAGGCTGAACGTTCTTCAAGCTAAAGTCTGTACAGTCCTTATTTCTAAGTCTATACATTCTATCCTTCACACTAAGTCTGTACACGGTGGTCTTCAGTTACCCAGCAAGTTTGTACATCCTTCTGATTATTTTCTTATGACTGTGTGACAGGTACTGTTCGTGAAGCCTATGAAGGGCACATGATCCGAGGTTGGCACCTGGCACGTGATCCGAGGACAACGCCCTAATTGCTGCTGCTATAAATACGAAGCCTCCTCCATCTGGAGAAGACTGATCAAGAGAAAAAAGAGACTGATCGAGAACAGAAAAAAGAGAGTGATCGAGATAGAAGGAAAGAGTTGTAGAGAGGCAGAGAGGCAGTGAGCAGAAGAAGAAGAAAGAAGAAAGAAGAAGAGTGAGCCAGAGAGCAGAAGAGAGATCGAGAGATCCAGCTTAAGAAGAAAAAGAGAAAAGAGAGCTTGTAGGAAGAGAGAGGTAGAGAGTCAAAGAGGAAGAGAAGAAGAAGATTTCGTTCTTCTGGCATTTGGATCAAATCCATGCCAGATTGCTCCTTGGCGAGCTACATCTTTGTGGTCTACATTTCCAGCTTTTTGATTGCTGTATTTTTCCTTTCTTGTCTTTGTTTACATTTCCATTGTGTTTCTTCCGATTCTCTAGTGAGGTCGGTGGTCCTCCTGTGGTATCAAGAGAAAGGAGACTTGGAGTCTCCGGGTTGCTAGTGACTGGTGTTACTAGCTGTTTCCCTCTGGGTTTCAGAGGAAGAGAGACTTGGGTCTCTGGGTTCCCCTCCGGTTTGGAGGAAGGGAGGATTGGTCCTCCAGTTGCAAGCGGCTGGGTGTCGCTTGTGGGTTCCCTCCTGGGTGGAGGAAGAGAGACCTCGGTCTCTGTTTTGCTAGTGATTGTGTGTCACTAGTGGTTCCCTCCGGTTGGGAGGAAGAGGGGAGGCTGTTCCCCTGGTCAAGCTGTTTGGCAGCAATTGTTGCAGACTGAGTCTGCTGTTCTAGCCTTGCTAGTGGAAGCCTCACTCCGGTTTGGAGTGAGGGGTGGACGTAGGTCTGTGGACCGAACCACCTAAAAAATCATGGTGTTCACTTGTGGTTTGATTTCCTTATGTGTTCTTTTCATTGCTGCGCTCATTAGATGCTTGCTTAGGATCGTGTGAGGGTTAATAGAATAGTTGTCTTGCTTTGATCTTTCTAAGTATACTCATTATATTTCTGCAACAGTCTTTAATTTCGCATATCTGATCACCCTCACATATGGTCTTCTGGAATCAAATCTGCAAACCAAAATCTGAGGGGGGACTGGGCCTTAAAAATATGAAAGAATGGAATAGAGCTAGTTCTTGCATGTTGTTGTGGGAGATTCTTCAGAAAAAAGACTCTCTTTTGTTCGAATGGGTTATGAACAAGTATCTTCATAAGAAAAATATATGGGACTTCCAATTGAAGTCTTATTACTCTTCAGCATGGAAGGGGATTCTGCATGCAAGAAGCCTAATCAGGGAACACATCACATTTCAAATTTCTAATGGCCGAGACACTAATCTGTGGTCTGATCCTTGGATTAATGGATGCAGTATCAATCAACTTTATGGTGATTATATCAGAGAAGACCTTGATCTTCCCAAAGATGCTAAAGTGGAGAGTCTTATTTCTGGAAATAATTGGTGTCTTCCTGCTGCTCAGTCCAGTGAAATGTTGGAACTGTGGGACAGAATTAAATCCATTCCAATCTACAATAGTGGCCGAGATGTCATCAAATGGACTCATCCTGTGCATGTTCTCAAGACCAGCAATATATGGGAAGTAACAAGGGAAAAGGGTCAAACTATGCTGATTCATGAGTGGATATGGAAAAACCCTACTGCTCAGATGGCATCACACTGCACTTGGCAAGCTGCTCTCCTTAAGTTGCCAATTGCAGATATTCTTCAGTCCAAGGGTTTTTGTCTGCCCAGCATATGTGTCTTTTGTAGGAATGCAAGTGAAACACAAGAACATCTCTTCTTTGAATGCCCTTATTCAAATTGGATTTGGACAAGCATTCGGCTTCGGTTTGATCTCCACAGGGATCCTCTAATAGGTATCCATCAGGAAATTGTGAAGTTACAGTAGGAATTCAAAGGACTCACTCCTTTGGTCAAGCTAATTAGGATCCTTCTTCGATTCACCATTTGGAAGATTTGGAGGGAAAGATGTTTAAGGATTTTTGAAGACATATCTACCACATCAAGAATAAAGTTGTTCTTAGAAATAATTGAGGACTCGAGAAGCTGTTTAGAATTCTTTGGGGTAAATAGCTTATCTAAGAGACAGAAAGAAATCTTCAGGAAGTTTAATTTTTTAGTTTAATCAACCTTTAGAGTCCACAGTCTGTGTGGTCCGAAGGTTATCATTCACATTGCTAGCTAGTCTAGCAATTTCCTGATGTACAGTTTTTTGCAACTTTAATACAATACACATTACTTACCAAAAAAAAAAAGTATGTAAATTTCACAAGATTGCCCCGTGGTTTTCACCCATTTATAAAAAAAGTACTCCCAACATAATGCGATGCCAGTAAGCATCATACCCCATGGTTTATAGTACGTTTCCGACTATCTATCGAGGGGGCTAGCGTCGAGCCCTTAGACACTGTCCGTGCCCACTCTTGCATCTTCAAGTTATAAATCAAACTACTTCCACGACAAATAAAGTAGGCCAATAATGTACAACTTCAAACTATAGTTCCATGAAAACAAATATCAAGGTAAGAACGTTCAAAGATTGAAATTATGAGGTCAAGGATGATTTAAAGACAAGGTCATACTATGGAAGAAATTTAGCAGCATAACGGCATGTTTCTTAACTTTCATAATTCATTAGGTAGCTTTTGAAAAAAGTTTTAGGTTCTAGATCATCAATAGACCATCTAGGAACTTAGGAAAATCAACCCTTGGGTCAAACCTCGGGTTAAATAGGAACTGGGTAAAAGCGGTCATTACGGGACCATTTTTTGACATAGGTGGTCAAGGCTAGACCGCTAAAATGAATTTGGCGGTTAGGTCAGTGTTAGGGTGCTAGGCCCGGATACAGAGGGGGGGTGAATGTATCCCTCTATGAATAATGGCCAAATAAAAACTGGGATGCTAGAGATAGACACAGAATAGAACCAATTCGATTCAACTCAAATACAAACACTTGGAGCGCGCCTATTCAAGCATCTAGCGGAAGCAAAGCAAACAATCAGATCACTGCACAAGAGATTTTTAGGTGGTTCGGTCCTCCAGACCTACATCCACCCCTCACTCCCAACCGGAGTGAGGCTTCACAAGCAAACGCTAGAACCAAGCAGACTCAGTCTGCAAACAGTTGCTGCCACACAGCTTGACCAGGGGAACAGCCTCCCCTCTTCCTCCAAACCGGAGGGACACCCAAGTGACTCCCAGCCACTTGGAAACTAGAGGTCGCAGACCTCTCTTCCTCCAGACCAGGAGGGACCCGACCTCAGTCCAGAGGATCAAAAGTACAAAGGTAATCAAAAAATAAAGGAAAACAATAAACGAAAATAACACAGCAATCAGAAGGCTGTAAAGATGAAAACACAGATGTGGCTCTCAACGGAGCTGACTGGCCTGGATCTGATCCACGGTCTAGTAGGAACTAGTCTTCAGATGAAGCTTCTTCTTCCTCTTCTCTTCTCTCTCACTTTCTTTTTCTCTTAACCCTCACGAGCTCTCTAACTCTCTCTTACTCTTCTTCTCCTTCTGCTCTTCTTCTCTTTCTTTTCTTCTTCTTTTGCAGGCTCTCTCTATCTCTTCTCTTCTCTGGATCGAATACTCTCTGCTGCTCTCAGACTAGATGTATAGACTTTTTCCTTTTCTTTCGATCGGCCTTCTACAGCAGGAAGAAGGCTCATATATATAGTAGCAGCAGCAGTAGCCCCTGGGCGCGTGGCTTCCACATTTTCTCGCCCAAGGAATTCGCCAGAACCGAGGCAACTTCATCCACATGTCAGCATCTGCATACCTCGTCCTCCTGGGATCACGAGCCAGGTCATCAATCTCGGTAAGAATCCCTGTCAGTGATAGCATCGGATAAGTCATCAGCTTAAGTCCAAATACCCTGTACAGACTCTGTGAATGCAAAGCATTGTATAGACTTTGAAATCAATCTAGCAAGTGTATAGACTTGATGATGCAGCGAGCATGCAATGTACAGACTCTACGTTGCAGGCAGACAGCAATGTATAGAGTTGCTACGTGCAGGCTGGCAGCGCAGTGTACAGACTCTGCGTGCAGGCAGTGGGGCGATGTGTAGACATAATGAGATGCAATGCATACTCTGTACAGACTTGGTCGTGTAAGGCGACGCAAGCTATGGCTGTGTAGACTTTACTTCAAGGCCAGTGTATGGACTTGATGAAACACTCACGAGTGTACAGAGTTAGTTAAGTGAGCATGCAGTGTATAGACTTGACATATGAAGACATCCGCTGTTCAGACTTGAAGAACATTCAGTAATGTGCAGACTTCATTGAATGAGGGAGCCATGGCAGACTTCAGGATGTATAGGCTTGTGAACGCAAATGCAATGTACAAACTCTCCAATGTATGGACTTCAAATATGTGAAGCTATGCGATGTGCATACTTTGAAGAACAGCAAGTGAGTAAGTGTGTACAATGAGAGAGTGTATAGACTTGAAGACTTTAGCAGATAAAGCAAAAGCAATGTATATACTTGTGAGGATGAATGCATTAATAGAATAGGAGAGTGTGTAGACTTAGGCCTTCTGTTCAAGACAAAGACCAATGTACAGACTACATGCTGTACAGACTTGATGTTGATCAAAAGACCTTCGGACATCAGCCCAAGGCGTCAACGCTTCCAACGTGCAGCGTCGACGCAGTGAACAAGACAGGTGATGAACAATGCATGCAGTAGCTTTACCAAAGTGTAGACTACACAAAGCTCAGCCACTGTATAGACTTCACGAAGCCAACGTGTGTATAGACTTCAATGCAGAAACCAAGGCTATATGGACTTCAGACTTGAACGTGTGACCAGTGAGCGATGTATACACTTGGCCCTTGAAGGATGTACAAACTAGAAGGAATGAAGCCCACGATGTATAGACTTGAAGATTGAAGGCGATGTACAGACTTTGATGTAAGACGCAGAATGAGACGCTGAAGACTGTATAGAGTTTGATGACTGAAGCATGAACAGTACGCCAACGTATGGACTTGACCAAAGCATAGAGAAAGCCCCCAATGTGTAGACTTCCGATAGAATGAAACACTGTACAGACTTGCTCAAATAGTCCGATGTATGGACTCATGCAATGCAAAGCAGACCAATGTACAGACCTCCTAAATGCTTCAAGACCAAGCTCATCAAATGTCTAGACTTCACAAGGTGAACGGCTGTACATACTTCCTATGTGAAGACCGCTGCTGTACAGACTTGTTGAAGTGTGAAGGAGTTGAGTGTATAGACTTCACGATGTGAAGACTTGTCAAGGATAGCAGGCCGATGTACAGACTTGAGCGAATCAAGGTCTGTATAGACTTGAAGATCACTGAATGATGTTCAGACTTTGTTCCACCGACCAGTGTATTGACTTTGCAAGCGTGAGACGCTGGTTAAGACGGTGGATGTATAGACTTTAGGTGAAGGCATGAAACGATCTCTAAGACGATGAAGTCTGTATAGACTTTGCAGTGAATGGATGCTCAGTGAGACGCAAGTCGAGACGATGTAGTGATTAGACTTCATGTAATGCATACAGACGTTGAACAATAGAATGTGCAGACTTTGCCATGAGACGCTGAACAAGACACTCCAATGAATAGACTTGCTGGATGCACTGTAGACAATGTATAGACTTTGAAGGCTAACAAGCGTCCTCAGTGTATAGACTTTGCTTCAATGTATATACTTGGAAGTTCAACGAAGGAGGCACAGTGCAATGTATGGACTTGAAGTTCAGTTGGTGAGTGTACATACTTCACCAATGAAACACACACTGTACAGACTTGCTGCCAACCAATGTATAGACTCTACTCATGCAAACAATGCAGCAGTGTATAGACTTAACAGATATGTGAGCTGTAGTGTATGAACAACCGATGTATAGACTTGGCTATGCGAGCAAGCTACACGATGTGTAGACTTAGAAGTGCCTGCAGCTGTGCAAAGTGCAACCAGTGTATGGACTTGTCGTGCCTACACAGGGCGTTGTACATACTTGCTGCCTGAAGTAAATGTGCAGACTCTATAAATGCATATGAATGCTTTATGCAGCAGATAAACAGTCTGAATTTCAAATGCAATGACTCACAATGTAAGCAGATAAACTGACTGAACATATGAAAGATTGAATGGACATTTGAATGACAGACTGAGTATAAGAATGACTGAGTCATGATCTGATAAAATGATTGAGATATAGAATGATTGAATAAAACCATGGTGACTCACAGTGATTAACTCACATAAGACCAATCATCACAAACCCCTAAAGCTAATCATCAAAACCACAAGCCACAGGGGCCAGGGGCACAACAATCTCCCCCTTTTTGATGATGGCAACAGTACACAGTGAGTCATTCTGATGATGTAAGACATTCTTATTAAAGTCATTCTGATGACTCAAACTATTCTCCCCCTTTGACTTCATCAAAAAGAAAATAGTTTGAGAAGTGAAAGCAAACCAGCATGCAATGATTGAATAAAATTCTCCCCCTTTGGCAAAGATCTCCCCCCTTTGAGATAATCAATATGAATGCAAATGCATAAAGAGATACCAAAATGCAAGAGCTCCCCCTAGAAATATGAATGCAAGAACACAATGCTCCCCCTTTAAGAGTTTCTATGCAGCATGATGCATATGACATGGAAGCTCCCCCTCAATAAGTGGAATCTTATGAGATGGATAACAAGGAGAGGTTCAGGTCAATGAATCAATGATATTGAGCAGAAAAGTTTCAAGTAGCAGATTTTTCAAAGAAGCTCCAATTACAAGAAATGCAGTCAGATTTTCAGAGAGATATCAATCTCATAAATCCAAAACATAAGTTTTCAAAGTCTTCCATTATAAGGGCTTATGAATGAGCTTTATTGAACAACATAGTTTAAACATGATGTATGCAGAGTTTATCAGTAAAATTCTGTATTGATATCTAAAACCATGGTTTAATAAAGATGAACCAAGCCCTCATATTTATCTTGATAAAACTCTCTTTCTCTTACACAATCAAATTTATTGACTTCTTTCGGAATTACATGTATCAGTATTGAAATCAAGCAATTATGAAGTCATAAGATTTTGTCTAGGGTTGTAGCAATTTGATTTTTGCATCAATATTCAGATATTTCAATTTGCTCAACAATTTTCTTGCTACAAATTTTACGAGCACTCTAGTTCAGTGCACACATTGTAACTAGAGAATATACCTTGATTAGAGGCCAATATCCCTAAGCCCTTAGTGTGACTAACTGTCATGCTTTATGTGAACAGAGTTAGCATTTACACATCATGACACACTACAAATCATTTTTTAATGAGTGAGTTGTATTTCTCAGTGTGCATGCCATTGCTCTTCCTGATTTTCAATGAATTTTATGCAGAGTTAACTAAGGCACCTCATGACACAGTCCTTTGGACTTGTGTTTCTCAGTGACCAATGTCATTGCTCTGACAGATATAACCCTTTAGACATTTCAGAGACATTCATTTGCTTCAAATCAATAATAGTTTCATGTACTTAACCAATTAAAGTCATGTATTCAAAAGTGCAGATTTCAGAAATTTTTCACAAGACACAACATGAACCAAATGGTTAAAGTTTATTAAACATGCTTCAGATATTTTTTAAGAGATTTTAAAGTCAAACTCCATGAACATTAAACTTAAACCACATGAGTTATTTCAGACATTCATAAAGCTGTATAATAGAAGATTTCTAGTTCAAAATTTTTAGATTTATGATCGAGATAGCCCATTGAAATCTTCATGAAGGATTGATGGAATTCTGAACCCAAATGATACCAATTGATAAGAGAAATACCAATTGTTAAGAGAGATTGTGGAGCTCAAAGTTTTCAGACTATGATTAAGGTTTGTCAACCAAATGAATAAGAAAGGATATGCAATGAATTTTGACAAATGTATGCAGGGACATGCAAAGACTCACATTGAATGCTATGCAAGGATATGCAACTAACTCCCCCTGAAAACATGCAATGTTTACACTGAAAACTGAACATATGATACCAAATGATTCATGCACATTCAGACTGTCCTATCAAGCAAAATGACCCATGGTACTAGGCGGAGCACTTGGTCTAATAGACCACTTCACACATAGTAAGAACCTCCAGACAGACCTCCCTGTCTTTTGGTACCTTACCATTTATATACCATTGAGGTCATGCAAATTTATTCAACATGCAGTTCTTATATGCAATTCAGAATTTCAGTGAGCTATTGCAACACACAAGTTTCAAATCATTCGAAATGCAATTTGTTTTCAGAGTTTATGCATAACACAATTATCAAGCAATTGCAATTAGCCTATGTATGCATCAGATACAGACAACCCTTTTTAATCTGATATTTGCACAGAACTCTCAGCAAATGCATGATCAGAAAATAATGCACATGGCAGATGATGAATGAAAATGCAAAAATAGATTTAACTTGCTATGCATTAAAACTAAAAGCAAGAAGAGCAGGAAATTTACCTGAAAAGTTCAGTATGGGGTTTTCTTCTTGAGTGCCTTGGATCATTACCCCTTTTTATTCCAGTCCCAAGACACACCTGCATAGCAATGTTATTTTGCACAAACAGGTACCCAAGAAGTCTTGGGTCCTAACAAAACAGTATTACTCCTAGCAGGTTTTCTCAGCACATTTCTAGGAGCAGTTTTCAGATCTGATTTATGCACATTCTTGTTAGCATGAAATCTATGTGCATAAGCATGAGATTTCTTGTTAACAGAATAAAAATTCTGTTTGCCAAAACCAGTTTGGTTTTGATATCCTGCCAGCCAACAGGTTGCAGCCCTGTGACCTGGCTTCCCACAGTTATAACATGAAAGTTTTGCAAATTATCTTACAGGGAATTTAGCATGTTTGAGATTCATATTTCTACCCTGAATATGCCAACAGTCCTTGACTGTATGGCCATACTTCCCACATTTGAAGCACTCATTGTGCTTGCCTCTAAAAACATTACTTCCAAAAATATTTCCATTTGTAGAAAGTTTAACAGTTTTAGAATTGAATTGTCTACCCTGAGCATGCCAACAGTGGGCTGCAATGTGGCCCATCTTGCCACAGTGAAAGCATGAATTAGAACTTTTCTTACCAGCATTCAAATCTCTTATGACCCAATTTTTCACAATTAAAGCATGTCATATGCTGGTTTATTGGAGCAGACTTGTTCTTGTTAAGAGCATGATCGTTTGCATGAAATTTATTCTTATCACTAACAAACCAGCATTGTGAAATTTTGTGTCCTAGTTTACCACAATGAAAGCACTCAATTTTCCTTTTCTGAGATGAAGGATTTTTATCATGATATCTCCTAGCATTCTTATCATCCTTCTCCATCAACTTACACTCATGCATCAGATGTCCAACTTTATGACAGTAATGACAGATAATCTTCTTTTTAGATGCATGTGAGTGTGTGTGAGGACTGTGATCAGCAAACACTGATGGACCCTTTTTCTTTATTTTCTGTTTTCCAATCATTTTCTGATTTTTATCATGTTTTTCTGTTTTCTTAGCCTTATACTGAGGTGAAGATGAAGTGGAAGGCTTTTCCTGTTCAGAGGATTTAACAAAAATAGTTTTCAAATTGGATCCATCGATCTTCGTCATGACTGGACTGTAGCCCAATCCCTCTTTCTTAAAATTATCCTTTGCTCCCAACATTTTCTGAGCAATGGGCTGTTTGTCTTTAGAGGTGGTGGCTACATCAGAACCACTTACAAAAGATGTCATAACTTTGTTCTGTAGTTCCTTCTTGTTTATCTTATTGTAGCCCAGCCCTTCCTTCCTAGGGTTGATTTTTATACCTAGTAGCTTGTCTAGGTTTTTCTGCCCATCAACAAATTTAGACATGGAAACTTTCAAATCCTGAATTTCATTTTCAAGAGATGCAATGTGTATTTCATAACTAGCGATCTCTTGTTCACTACAATTGACAGCTTCATTCAAAGCCTTATTAGCTGTTTTGTATTCTTCAATTTCCTTTCTCAGCTCATCTACCTCTTCAGTCTCGTTTGTACAGATGACTTTCCCTTTCTCCAAAGTAAGAAGTCTTTCAGATATTGAAGAGTTCAGTAATTTTAACTTCTCATTTTCTTTCTTAAGCTTGTCATTCTGAATTAACTCATTTATTAGAGTCTGATCTTCTGAGTTAACCATGCTTTCTCTCCTAGCTTCAAACTCCTTCAATTCCTTTTGTTATTTTTCAAAATTTTTCTGTAATTCTATGTTTACAGATTTTATGGCATTAAAATTTTCAATCAGCAAATCATTCTCTCGTTTAAGTTTCTTTAATTATTCTTCATTTTCTTTAGAAAACTTTCTGAGAGAGTCATTCTCATTTTTCAGCTTGTTTAAGTCAGATTTAACACATTCAAGTTCTTTCAGCAAATCCTTACCCTGAACAGAATCATGACTAGCTAGGCTAAGCTTCTTTTCAAGTTTAGAGATTTCCTTTACATGATCTTGATCTTCAATTTTCAGCAATGAAACTTATTTCTTCAACATTTGAATATCAGACATAAAAGCATCATGAGCATTTTTCAGTTCAGCACAGTTTTTACATGGAGAATTGAAACTGTCTGACCTACTATTCTTCTTCAATTTTTTTATTGTTCTCTTAACTGTTCATGAGACTTTAATAATTCAGCATATGAATTCTCCCAATCATCCAAGATATAGTTCTCAAAAGGGTTTACCTCCTCATCATTATCGTCTTCACTTTGATTGTTGCCTTGATCGCTGCTACTTTGATTTCTTCTATTGGCCATCATGCAGCTTGTTTGATTTCCTTTCCCGGCTCTCTTCATCATCTCTAACATATCCCTTGCAGATCTGCAATCAAGGAAACATAAGTGAAAGGCTTTGTCAATGGCTGCTTTCATCAGATTTATGGCTGTCTTATTCTCCTCATACATTGATTCGTGACTGTCAGTCCATTTGGACCTTTTCTTTGGTAATTCATGAGGACCATGTGAAATCACTTTCCACAGGTCTGGATCAACAGATTTAACATAACTACGTAAAGCACTGTGCCACTGGTTGAAATCAGAACCACTAAAGACGGGTGGACAAGCCATTGAAATAGATAGCCGATAGATTTAATGCAACAAGAATATTGATGCACTAAAACAAATTGGCACCTAATACTGCTAGATCGATCTGCAGGTCACTGGACCTTGTATGCAGACACCCGCTCTGATACCAACTGTTAGGGTGCTAGGCCCGGATACAGAGGGGGGGTGAATGTATCCCTCTATGAATAATGGCCAAATAAAAACTGGGATGCTAGAGATAGACACAGAATAGAACCAATTCGATTCAACTCAAATACAAACACTTGGAGCGTGCCTATTCAAGCATCTAGCGGAAGCAAAGCAAATAATCAGATCAGTGCACAAGAGATTTTTAGGTGGTTCGGTCCTCCAGACCTACATCCACTCCTCACTCCCAACCGGAGTGAGGCTTCACTAGCAAATGCTAGAACCAAGCAGACTCAGTCTGCAAATAGTTGCTGCCACACAGCTTGACTAGGGGAACAGCCTCCCCTCTTCCTCCAAACCGGAGGGACACCCAAGTGACTCCCAGCCACTTGGAAACTAGAGGTCGCAGACCTCTCTTCCTCCAGACCAGGAGGGACCCGACCTCAGTCCAGAGGATCGGAAGTACAAAGGTAATCAGAAAACAAAGGAAAATAATAAACAAAAATAACACAGCAATCAGAAGGCTGTAAAGATGAAAACATAGATGTGGCTCTCAACGGAGCTGACTGGCCTGGATCTGATCCACGGTCCAGTAGGAACTAGTCTTCAGATGAAGCTTCTTCTTCCTCTTCTCTTCTCTCTCACTTTCTTTTTCTCTTAACCCTCACGAGCTCTCTAACTCTCTCTTACTCTTCTTCTCCTTCTGCTCTTCTTCTCTTTCTTTTCTTCTTCTTTTGCAGGCTCTCTCTATCTCTTCTCTTCTCTAGATCGAATACTCTCTGCTGCTCTCAGACTGGATGTATAGACTTTTTCCTTTTCTTTCGATCAGCCTTCTACAGCAAGAGGAAGGCTCATATATATAGCAGCAGCAGCAGCAGCCCCTGGGTGCGTGGCTTCCACATTTTCTCGCCCAAGGAATTCGCCAGAACCGAGGCAACTTCATCCACGTGTCAGCATCTGCATACCTCGTCCTCCTGGGATCACGAGCCAGGTCATCAATCTCGGTAAGAATCCCTGTCAGTGATAGCATCGGATAAGTCATCAGCTTAAGTCCAAATACCCTGTACAGACTCTGTGAATGCAAAGCATTGTATAGACTTTGAAATCAATCTAGCAAGTGTATAGACTTGATGATGCAGCGAGCATGCAATGTACAGACTCTACGTTGCAGGCAGACAGTAATGTATAGAGTTGCTACGTGCAGGCTGGCAGCGCAGTGTACAGACTCTGCGTGCAGGCAGTGGGGCGATGTGTAGACATAATGAGATGCAATGCATACTCTGTACAGACTTGGTCGTGTAAGGCGACGCAAGCTATGGCTGTGTAGACTTTACTTCAAGGCCAGTGTATGGACTTGATGAAACACTCACGAGTGTACAGAGTTAGTTAAGTGAGCATGCAGTGTATAGACTTGACATATGAAGACATCCGCTGTTCAGACTTGAAAAACATTCAGCAATGTGCAGACTTCATTGAATGAGGGAGCCATGGCAGACTTCAGGATGTATAGGCTTGTGAACGCAAATGCAATGTACAAACTCTCCAATGTATGGACTTCAAATATGTGAAGCTATGCGATGTGCATACTTTGAAGAACAGCAAGTGAGTAAGTGTGTACAATGAGAGAGTGTATAGACTTGAAGACTTTAGCAGATAAAGCAAAAGCAATGTATATACTTGTGAGGACGAATGCATTAACAGAATAGGAGAGTGTGTAGACTTAGGCCTTCTGTTCAAGACAAAGACCAATGTACAGACTACATGCTGTACAGACTTGATGTTTATCAAAAGACCTTCGGACATCAGCCCAAGGCGTCAATGCTTCCAACGTGCAGCGTCGCCTCAGCTCCTCAAGCGAGATGCTCACGCCCTTGGCAACTGGCCAATGCGTCAACGCATCCAACGTCAGCGTCGACGTAGTGAACAAGACAGGTGATGAACAATGCATGCACTAGCTTTACCAAAGTGTAGACTACACAAAGCTCAGCCACTGTATAGACTTCACGAAGCCAACGTGTGTATAGACTTCAATGCAGAAACCAAGGCTGTATGGACTTCAGACTTGAACGTGTGACTAGTGAACGATGTATACACTTGGCCCTTGAAGGATGTACAAACTAGAAGGAATGAAGCCCACGATGTATAGACTTGAAGATTGAAGGCGATGTACAGACTTTGATGTAAGACGCAGAATGAGACGCTGAAGACTGTATAGAGCTTGATGACTGAAGCATGAACAGTACGCCAACGTATGGACTTGACCAAAGCATAGGGAAAGCCCCCAATGTGTAGACTTCCGATAGAATGAAACGTTGTACAGACTTGCTCAAATAGTCCGATGTATGGACTCATGCAATGCAAAGCAGACCAATGTACAGACCTCCTAAATGCTTCAAGACCAAGCTCATCAAATGTCTAGACTTCACAAGGTGAACGACTGTACATACTTCCTATGTGAAGACCGCTGCTGTACAGACTTGTTGAAGTGTGAAGGAGTTGAGTGTATAGACTTCACGATGTGAAGACTTGTCAAGGATAGCAGGCCGATGTACAGACTTGAGCGAATCAAGGTCTGTATAGACTTGAAGATCACTGAATGATGTTCAGACTTTGTTCCACCGACCAGTGTATTGACTTTGCAAGCGTGAGACGCTGGTTAAGACGGTGGATGTACATACTTTAGGTGAAGGCATGAAACGATCTCTAAGATGATGAAGTCTGTATAGACTTTGCAGTGAATGGATGCTCAGTGAGACGCAAGTCGAGACGATGCAGTGTACAGACTTCATGTAATGCATGCAGACATTGAACAATAGAATGTGCAGACTTTGCCATGAGACGCTGAACAAGACACTCCAATGAATAGACTTGCTGGATGCACTGTAGACAATGTATAGACTTTGAAGGCTAACAAGCGTCCTCAGTGTACAGACTTTGCTTCAATGTATATACTTGGAAGTTCAACGAAGGAGGCACAGTGCAATGTATGGACTTGAAGTTCAGTTGGTGAGTGTACAGACTTCACCAATGAAACACACACTGTACAGACTTGCTGCCAACCAATGTATAGACTCTACTCATGCAAACAATGCAGCAGTGTATAGACTTAACAGATATGTGAGCTGTAGTGTATGAACAACCGATGTATAGACTTGGCTATGCGAGCAAGCTACACGATGTGTAGACTTAGAAGTGCCTGCAGCTGTGCAAAGTGCAACCAGTGTATGGACTTGTCATGCCTACACAGGACGTTGTACATACTTGCTACCTGAAGCAAATGTGCAGACTCTATAAATGCATATAAATGCTTTATGCAGCAGATAAACAGTCTGAATTTCAAATGCAATGACTCACAATGTAAGCAGATAAACTGATTGAACATATGAAAGACTGAATGGACATTTGAATGACAGACTGAGTATAAGAATGACTGAGTCATGATCTGATAAAATGATTGAGATATAGAATGACTGAATAAAACCATGGTGACTCACAGTGATTAACTCACATAAGACCAATCATCACAAACCCCTAAAGCCAATCATCAAAACCACAAGCCACAGGGGCCAGGGGCACAACAGTCAGGACCGTTTCTACATAGAGTCAGCGAATGAAGAAAGAAAGTGTCGACGCAGTGTGAAATCTGGACTAACGCGGTCACGGGATGACCGTTACTTGACAGTAGCGGTCGCCTGATGGCCGCTACAATCTAGGACATAGAAAAATAGCGGTCTTGTGAGTACTTTCTAGACAATTGGGTTTTGAGGGTACAACCAGCTCGGCGTCCTAGTGGGAATCCCAGGCTCACGGAGACTTACGGAGGCCTTGAAACAAGAACACCTAATCCGGTGGAAGGAATATCCAACGGAGAGGGTCACAAGTCCAAGATTGTGTGCCTATGAGTGCAAAGTGTAACTAATAGCCACGCACCAGAGTATGCACTATGTACTTATAAAAGACTCAAGGTGAGAGTGAGATCGTGAAAAACACTGATCAAAACATGCATAAAACAAGTCTCACAATCCATGTGGAAAATTCAATTTAGTACAAACTATATGATTTTGGCATGAAAATAGCATAAGTTTAAAATAGGTATTTAGAGCATAAAGGACATGAAACCTAGCATGTTTAATGCACAATATAACCATAATCGGGAATATGTAGCCAAAACCAGGACTAAAACTTATTTACCTAGGCTTAAAATACAATCATTAAGGCCATTCTACAATCTGTTTTGGGTTAACAGGTGACAGAACACAGAAATGAAAAGGCGGTCTCGGTAGGACCGTTTCTGATAGTAGCGGTTCCTCTGGGACCGCTAGAAGAAGTTTAGAGGTCTTGGGGAGACTGTTTTAAGCCTTTCGACAGAAAGGGTCAAAAAGTGTAATTAATGCTAATCCTAGGGCAAGTAATGCATAATAACTCCAGTAAACATGAAGACAAGTCATGATAGAAGAAACGTAATGCATGGAGATGCATGGACTTGCGTGAAATAAATCGATTTATCATATTCTTGTTAAAGGACAAGGTTCATGTATACATAAATAAGCTAACTGCGCAGTGTAAATAAAACATGAAATTCATCATATACAGAGCATGAAATCATGTGAAATTAGAGGGATTTTATTTCTAACTTGTTAATTTAGCCTTTTCATGAGATAACCTACTTCTAGAAGTACTCCTATGAATTGAATTTCTGACTGGAAGTTGATGCTGGCTCCTGCGCATCCTGCGTGGAACCGACTACTTCTGGGCCTTCTATCTCTTCAACCACTCATCCTAAAGTCACCAAACTTGGAGAATAGGTATAAGAAACAAAGGACAACAATAAGTTCTAAAGGTTGAACTTGAACTAACCTCGTTTAAGGCTTCCAATCTCTTCCTCTTTCTTGGACGGATGCACTATCTTCTGTGCAGACTGTAGAGGGACAGTAACTTCTGGGGCTTCTAGCTCCTTATAGACTCGACCTCCTAGCACGAAAATTGGAGGAGTGTTAGATAATACAAAGGGGAACAAAACCTTCAAAAGGCTTTACCTGAGATAGTGTCTCCTTACCTTCGAAAAATGTGATCCAATATTAGGGTTCGCATGAGTCGAAGTTGGGTCTATTTATAGGGTTTTGAATTAGGGTTACTAGATTAGGTCAACATAGAGTCCTATTCTTGGCTCAAATCATTCCCTAAGAGTCTTATATCAAGTGTCTAGGCCAGGTAGCTTCGATCTCTGGCCCTTGGGAGGGATAAAAACCCATTCTTTTTAGGGTTTATTGGACTCGCTCATGGAAGCCAGTAGCGGTCAGATGGGGACCGCTTCTATACGAAGGCGGTCGCGCGATAGACCGCCTCTAGGCGTTTAGTCCGAAATTTTTGGATTTTTTATTTTTTCAACTATTTATCCCCTAATTGGTTTATTTATCCCATTTAAATCTGAAAATAGCCCCAATTACGTTTCTATAATTGGGCCTGGGCCTAAAGGTCTTGGAATTGCGCCTTTGGGCCTATTCAAGTTGGGCTTAGCCCTTTGGTTAATATAGGGCTTTTAAATTGATTTAATTATCCTATAATTCTATTAATAGCCCATTAAGCCTTTTTAATTGCTTAATAATTATATGTAATCCCAGAAAATTCCTAGAAAATTCTCGGGCGTTATAGATTTCACCATTGAGATTGTGCCTGGCACGATGCCTTTGTCCAAGACACCTTATCGCATGGCACCGGTAGAACTAAGGGAGCTGAGAGCTCAGTTGCAGGAGCTACTCGATAAGGGCTATATTCGTCGTAGCATTTCCCCATGGGGTGCACCTGTATTGTTTGTAAAGAAGAAGGATGGCAGCTTAAGGTTGTGCATTGATTATAGGCAGCTAAACCATGTGACCATTAAAAATAAGTATCAGTTGTCTCGCATAGATGATTTGTTCGACCAGCTTCAGTCAGCTCGGGTATTCTTGAGAATTGAATTGTGGTCTCGGTATTATCAGCTGCAGATTAGAGAGTCAAATGTAGAGAAGACTACTTTCAGCACTAGATATGGGCATTATGAATTCTTTGTGATGTCGTTTGGGCTCACCAATGCTCCAGCGGCATTCATGGACTTGATGCACAGGGTGTTCCATCCTTACCTAGACCGATTTATGGTGGTGTTTGTAGATGATATTCTTGTTTATTCCCAGTTAGAGGAGGAGCATGTTCACCACCTGAGGATTGTGTTGCGGACAATGCAGGAACACCAATTGTATGCCAAATTCAGCAAATGCGAAGTTTAGCTATGGGAGGTATATTTTCTCGAGCATGTGATCTCGGGTGATGGTATTTTTGTTGATCCAACTAAAGTAGAAGCAGTGGTTCAGTGGCCGATACCAAGGACGGTGTCAGAGATTAGAAGCCTTTTGGGCTGGACAGGTTATTATAGGAGGTTTATCTAGGACTTTGCTCGAATTACTGCACCGATGACCAAGTTGACCCATAAGAACATGCCTTTTATCTGGACCGATGAGTGTGAACAGAGTTTAATGGAGCTGAAGAGATTGCTCACCCCCTACTCTAGTTCTTGTATTGCCTTTTGGGTCCGGTGGTTTCGTGGTTTGTATAGATGCCTCCTGGGTAGGTTTGGGTGCAGTATTGATGCATAATGGCAGAGTGGTAGCTTATGCATCCAACTAATTAAAGATGCACGAGGAGAACTTCCCCACTCATTATCTTCAGTTGGTAGCAATAATGTTTGCATTGAAGATCTAAAGGCACTATTTATATAAGGAGAAATTTGAGATTTTCACTAACCACTAGAGCTTGAAATATGTGTTCACTCAGAAGGATCTCAATCTCAGGCAGAGGAGATGGATGGAATATGTAAGACCCCAGAATTTTTATAAATTATTTTTGGAATATTTAATTATTTTCTAGAATTTATCAAGGACTAAATAAATTAATAAATAGAATATTAGATCAATAAGTCATTATAAGGCCCAATTATGTTAAATAACTAACCTAGCCTATTTAAATAGAATCCAAAAGGTTAATGGACCAAGCCCATTAAGTTTGGCCCATATTCTAGAAGGTTAATTGACTTATTCACGTATTTTAAAGATAAATACTATTTTTATAGATAATTATAAGGATAAACGAACAACAGAGTTTTATTTAATTGAAACTCTGTATACGTTTGGTGTAACAGTCTATCGGGCGACCGCTACAAGCATCTAACGCACCTAGGCTGATGCGTTACACTCTTACAGTTCCGTGAAAGAAAGAACGAGCAAAAAGATTAGAACTTTGGGATCTTATCTACAAGAGATTGACTTGGGAGAGCTTATAACATTACTAAGGACTCTTAGGGTTTAGGTTCTGGCAAATTAAGGACTCTAGAATCAATCTAATCTTCAAAACCCTATAAATAGGACCTAGTTCTGAACTGAGCGACCCTTACTTTTGGCTCGTGAAGAACCAAGGTAAGGAGATATAATTTCGAGTAAGTTCTTTAAAAGATTTTGTTTAATATACTTTAGACTAATAGTTCTCTAAATTTCGTGCTAGGAGATCAAGCAACCAAGGAGATTGAAGCTTCCAAAGTTGCTGGTTCGACCATAGTAACCCAGGAATCAGAGCTAAAGGCCACTGAAGATCAGGAAATTAGGACGTCTAAACAAGGTAATTAGAGTTCAGTTATTTAGAGCTTTTTGTTCACCTTAGTTTCATCTTCTTACCCTCAAAATTTCACGTCCTTAGGTTAAGAGGCTGAGGAGCTAGGGCAGCGTGAAGTTGCTAAAAAGTCACAAAAAGAGAGGAACTAGGGCGGTCCTTGAAGCTCAAATTAGAAGTTTAAAGCCTAGTTAAGCGGTAGGTTATCTCATGATTGGCAAAAACATCTTGTTAGGGATAAAAGCCCTCTGATTGTGTTTGATTTCATGCATTATAGACTATGAATTTTATGTTTTAATGGGTTCATGCATACATACATATTCTTAGCCCTAATCTAAGATCAAAGGTATTATCTTGTTAATTCACTGCAACATATGCATCTAGATGACCTTTACTTTGTTTTGTCATGATTAGGGTAGTAAATCTTTTCAAAACATAACATGGTTTCAAATCATAGTCTTTTTATTTCATTATACTGTTAGCAGGGACTCTGACGCATCATACTAGGACCGTCAGACGACTGTAACGGTCTTACGATAAGTCATCACAACCTCTGTTGTATTTAAAGTTTCTCAGTTATCTTTGACGCACCATAACAGGAGCGTTACAATACTATAACGGTCCGATGATAAACCGTCACAGCCCTGTGACGCGCCCATACTAGACCGTCAGAGTACGGGTTACTGTCAAACCGAGATAGGACTGAGGACAGCCCAACTTACTTATGAATAAGCCCAGTTATCTAAGTTTTAACCTTATTTCATGACTTTGAGTTTCTTAATTAATTCATGATAAGAAATTGTATGATTAAAGCATTTTGAGTTATTTTAAGTTATGTTAATTTCATTGGCTAAACTCTATAGTTTTATATTCTAAATCATAATTTTCCAATGTTGAATTGACGGGATTTTATCTTGGTTTCACATTGTTACACATTATTTTCTATCTATAGAGTCATTTCTTTAAGTACATGGCATATATTCAGGTATATGTCCATTAGTTTACACTTTGCACTATACGAACACTATTCTTGGACATGAGGACCTCTCTATTGGATATTCCTTCCAATGGACTAGGAAATCTTGTTGCAAGGCCTCCGTAATTCTCTACGAGCCTGAGATTCCCACTAGGACGTCGAGTTGGTTGTACCATTAAAACCCAAGTGATTAGAATACACTATTGAGGTTTCTGGTTATCAGTAGTGTAACGGACCTATATTGGACCGCCAGGCATATGTAACGGCCCAATATACAACCGTCACATTTAACTGAGTCCAATTACTGTTTCTGGATTTAGTCGTTCTAACGCATCAACTCTAGACCGTCACGTCAATGTAACGGCCCAATATTGGAGCGTCAAATCATGTAACGGCCCAGTACACGACCGTCACACTGCTTGAGTATTTTAACCCAAGGTTTGACCAAGGGTTGATATTCCAAAGGTTTCTAGATAGACTCTTGATGATCAAGAATTTATCATATTGATCAAGAAACCTAATATAAGGAATGGAAGATAAAGAATGTACCGTTGTGCTGCCGATTTATTTCCATAAGCATAACATAGTATAAGTCATTCTTGATTTCTCATGATTCTTATTGAAGCATTCATTCATTAAATTATTGTTATCAAGAGCTTGTTGGAATTGTACATTCTTGGCCATACTTTATTGTTACATGCGTGGAAAAAGCTTGATTTATACTTGAAGATGCGATCGAGCACTGATTGTGTTCAAGGGCTCTATGCTAGTCCCCTCGGCGGATTGTCAGAAACATACTATTATAAACCATGGGGTATGATGCTACTGGCGTCGCATTATGCTGGGAGTACTTTCTTTATAAATAAGTGAAAATCCACAACACAATATAGCATGATTGATACTTGACTTTCTTGATATTCCACAGAAATTCACAAAGTACTTGCTCATAAGCAAAAGATACTGGAGTGATGATTATGTGACTTGCTAGTACATTCTCGTTACATTCTTGTTCATGAAAGGCCACATTATGTTCTTATAACATTCTTGCTAGTTCATACTTGCTCTCATTTTATCTTACATACTTTGGTTTAATCGCATGATTGATCGCATTCGCATGATTTTACCGTATTCCTCTAGAGTAAAAATGTTAATTACTTTAATGATGCCTTCATGTTGATGTGAAGATACCTAATGGGCAAGTGTGCTCATTACCTATTTCCATTCTTTTTCAGGAAATGGAAGTGAGTCGGGTTCGGATTCGGAATGTTCAAGTAGCGGATCCGAGAGTGATTAAAGAATGAGCGAAGACTTAGGAAGTTTACATTGTTTAGATCGAGTCTATGTAATTTCTTATTTCTTGAGTCTAGCATGATGAAAGTTGAATTAGTGGTTGTATTTGAATATTAGATTTGATTATTAATAAAAATTAAAGTTGAGTAAATATTATGCGATTGCATTCTTATGTGTGATTGCCTTGCGCTCTGATCATTCTTGCTTGCAAGAGGTTTACCATGTCGGTTGTTCGCATTTCTCGAGCGAGTCTTCCGCTGTAATAAAGGCTCGGGGTGTGACAGTTAAGTTGGTATCAGAGCCTAAGTCTCAGGACTTAGGAAGAAGAGTCATGTCATAGGATAAGTCTAAGGTTTAAGGACCCATACCTATGAACTAAGGAAGAAATTTTCACACCCATGTGAGAATTGGGTAGAACCCGGGATAAGATAGTTAATTAGTTTTAGGATTGATTTTCCTTCCAATTCCACGAGAAATAACAAGTTGTGATTTTTCTCTCAGGTACCTTATTGTTACCGAATCCATGGAGATTATCTCAGCGGATATTCCTATTGTAAATGAGTTCCCTGATATGTTCCCGTCCGAATTACCCAGTTTACCGCCCGAGAGGGAAGTGAACTTTGATAAGTACAATATGAAGTGATCTAGAAGGGGAGGGGATGAATAGATCACTGTTTTTCATAGAATTAAAAAATACTGCAGAGTATATCGCTAAACGCAAATAACCTCGAGCTCCGACTATCGAAAATGATGCAATGCAGTTAATAGCTCAAGCAAATAGAAGGCATACCACAATATTACCACAATCGATCACACAAGGACTCAGAGGATTTTAAGGTGGTTCGGTCCTTCAGACCTACATCCACCCCACACTCAAACCGAGTGTGGCTTCACTAAAGGTTGGGCAACACAGCTTGCCAAACAACTGCTGATACACAGCTTCCCAGGAGAACAACCTCTCCTCTTCCTCCTACCAGGAGGGAACCTCTAGCGACCAGCAGTCACTAGAACCCAGAGACTCTCGTCTCTCTTCCTCTTTACCAAGAGGGAACCCCACTAGTAGCAGCCCTGCTACTAGTGAACCAGAGGTCGAAGACCCCTCTTCCTCCCAACCCGGAGGGAACCTACAAGCAGCCCACCTGCTGCTTGCAGACTGGAGATTGACTCTCCCTTCTCCTGATCTCACAGGAGGACCCCGACCTCAGTCCAAAGGATCGGAAACACAAACAAGAACAGTTGAAGAAAGGTAAGAACAATAAACGAAAAATATGATCGAAGGAAATCAAATGCCAGAAAATGGAAACAATGTAGCTCAGTACAGAGCAATAGACTTCGGATTTGATCCGCAAGTCAGAACAACTCTTCTGATCACTCTTCTGCTCTCTCTCTTTTTCTCTCTGCTATTCTTTCTTCTTTCTTTTCTTTTCCTGGATCGAAGGGCTCTCTATTTTCTTGCCTTTTCTTCTATGCCACTCTTCTTCGATCACCTTCATCTGAGGACGAAGGATTCTATTTATAGCAGTAACAACAGGTGGATAGGGCACAGAACGCGTGTGCCTCCCACGCTCTATCCAGAATATTCCTGCCACGTGCCTTTATCTGATTGGTTCCTCTTGTCTCGGATCACGTGCAGCCCAGGAGTGTGGAATGTTCTTCCTCGGACCTGTAATGAGATTAAATCCATTAATACGCTGCATGGCCACAAAGACCAAAACTGCATGAGGTATATAGTAACAACACGACGTGACTATTACTCGAAATGACACAAGAACGACATGAGATACTCTGTAACAGGTCAGACACACAGAAGGAAATGACACGAGGTGAGGTTATAAGCCAAAAGAGACACGAGGTCACGAAAGCAAAAACAACACGAGGACAACACGGGCTAACGACAGAAACCGACACGAAGTGGTTGCAAACATTCAAGACACGAGGTCTACGGAAGGCAACACGATGTGTGGTCAAGGCGAAAACGACACGAAGTCTAAAGCGAGAGACCAACACGAAGACAGAATATAAAGAGACGACTCGAAGTGAAAACAACACGAAGTGAAGTTTACACGAAGTGAAGAACAACGACACGAAGTATAGTGGTGACAAAAACACACACTACACAGAAAACGACACGAAGTATAGTAAGAACAGCACGAGATGAAAACAACACGGGGTGACCACAACTCAAAGACGAAAAGTAGAAACCGACACGAAGACAGATTAACACAAAGACGTAAACACAACACGAAAACATGGACAACATTAACCGTCACGAAGTGTGGTTACTAAGTAGGAACGACACGAGGTCTACAGAAAAAAACTACTCGAAGTTCATCAGAACTTTTAGAGCAGCTTCAGGAACACGACACGAAGACATGAGAAGAGAAAACAACACGAAGTGAAACGAACACTTGAACTTAGACTGACTTAGAGACTCAGCGAAAATAGACTCGAAGACAGGAATACAAACGGATGACATGAGCTAAGGATGACACGGAAACAGCACAGTAATCAAAGACTGCACGAGGTGAAAGACAACACTCAATCAGACGACAACATGGCTAACTCGACACGAGGTGAAAACGCGAAGTAAGAATGACATGAGGTTTAAGGAAAACAGCACGAAGACCGAACTTGTACGAACACACGAAGTGTTACCTCTTAGCAGCTTTTTCATATAAAATCATGGATAACTCAAGTGCAAGATATCTGATCAAAAATATCAACAACAATTAACATAGTGTTGCTCATCATCAAAACACTTAGGGAAGACACAAAATCCAACAATCTCCCCCTTTTTGATGATGGCAACACTATATTAAGTATAAGAGATAAGTTCAAAAGAGATCATTTCAAGAGATTTAATGGAGACAAATTAAAGCAGACTTTCAACGCACTAGCTTTCTTGCTTCCTCTGATGACACCAGAACACTCCCCCTGAACACAGCAACAGATTACCTCAGACTTGATAACTTACTCCCCCTCAACACAATGGCATGCAACAAAAACTCTGAAACTGAAACCACACAATTCTCTCCCCCTTTGACATCATCAAAAACTAGGGGCAAATCTGAAGATACAGAGAAAGGAAAATTGCTGACTATAGAGAGAAAACAGGACAGAGTAAGGCAGATAAATGGAGGTTATTGAGATGTTTAGTCAATTAAGAAAGCCATTAATTTTATGTGAGGATTTTTGAAGATCAGTTAGTCAGACTGTGCAAAAACTGTGAATAAGGATTCGCTCCATACACAGAACCAGATTCTAAGCAAGTGAGTTACAAGATGTCAGTTTGATCAAAGTAAGTCTTTACTGAGAGAGTATAAAGTAAGACAGTCTGAAGACAAAGACCTGTGGTATTGAGAACAAACAAATCAAGAGCTATACTTCAAGTGAGCAGGATCTTTAAAGATAGTCAAGATCAAAGGTAAGTCTGTCAAGTACACCTTTGACATTAGGGTGACACCTTGTTTAGAGGCATGAAATCCCAGTTACTCGGTGGCAGGACCACATTACCCCTTCTGACAAGAAGACAGAGATAGTATTCTAACTGGTGTTGACATTAAGGTGACACCTTTATCAGAGGTCAGACACCCCAGTTACTAACCAGATATGTACCATAGCTCTGTATGATCAAGACAATTAATAAGAAACCAGATAAGTACTGCCATCTCATGACATGGGATGTTTTTTCACTTCATTGATGAAAATCCCAGTTTCTCAATGAGCAGTTAACAAGGTTGACAACAATTTTATGAAATTTTTTGTTTTTATTAACCAGCTCTTAAAACCTTGTTAATTAAGCTTGAGTCCGTTTGAGAACAATACACCAGATCCAAGGTGATTCAGACTAGAGCACAAAATACCTCATTTCGGACTCAACATTGACTAAGTAGGTATGCTGTACTGGCTAGATCAGAAGACAGTTACCGTGTAGGAAGATAATCTTTGAATACATATTTTGATCTCAGTGGGACTAACAGCTGAAATTCCAACAAGAAATTAGATGAATAGTCTTAAAGGATAAAGCATCCAACACATTCTTTTATACACCTAATCAACCTGATTCTCTTTTGATGTCAGCAAGATGTCATTCGGAGTATGTTCAAATTAGGCCAAAGACCAAAGCACCTATTATAAATCTAGCTCCCCCTGAGACCTTGACCCCAACACAGACTTAACCAAGACAACCCTCAAAACACTTCAAAGAGAACACCATGAAGTTTGAACAGACTATTCAATCAAAACGGAGTGAGTCACCAAACACTCATAATGAAGTTATTTCTTCAGCAACAGATAATGAATATGATAAGCACAATAACACATGACATGGTATTCAGAAATCAAATGTTCAATCATGAAATTCTGTAAATACCTAGTTCTCTGCGCAAAGTGCTAAATTTTTCAGTATCCAGTGGCTTAGTGAAGATATCTGCAATTTGTGAGTTAGTGCCAACATGGATCAACTCAAAAGTCCTCTTAGCTACTTCATCTCGAATAAAATGATGCCTGATTTCAATGTGTTTAGTTCGGGAATGAAGTACAGGATTCTTTGTAATATTTATTGCACTAGTATTGTCATAAAAGATAGGAGTACAACCTAGCTCAACCGAGTAGTCCAGAAGCTGGTGTTTTATCCATATAACATGTGTGCCACAGCTCCCCGCTGCTACATATTCAGCTTCAGCAGTAGAAAGAGCCACAGAGTGTTGCTTCTTGGATCCCCAAGAGACTAAGCATCCTCCTAGATATTCACAGTCACCACTAGTACTCTTCCTGTCCAATTTACATCCTGCAAAATCTGCATCAGTGTATGCAATGAGATCTAACTTACATGATGCAGGATACCAGAGACCTAGATCATGGGTGGTAGATAAGTATCTAAAGATTCTCTTTACAGCTGCCAGATGCAATTCAGTAGGCCTAGCCTGGTATCTGGCACACATCCCTACACTAAATTGAATGTCGGGCCTGGATGCAGTTAAGTAGAGGAGTGAACCGATCATACCTCTATATAGTTTAGCATCCACCTCTTTACCTTTTTCGTCTGAATCCAGTGAGGAGCTGGTACCCATGGGTGTTGAGATTGTCTTGAGGTTGGTCATTCCAAACCTTTTCAGCATCTCCAGAGTATACTTGGTTTGATTTATGAAACAACCATCCTCCATTTGTTTGACCTGCAGTCCAAGAAAATATTTTAGTTCGCCAACTAGACTCATTTCAAATTCTTGGGACATAGACTCAGAAAAATCTTTACATAATTTTGAATTGTTAGATCCAAAAATGATATCATCAACATATACCTGGACCACAATTAACTCCTTTCCGAGACTTTTGGTGAATAGGGTTTGGTCAACCTTACCTCGAGTGTAGCCCTTGCTCACAAGGAACTCGGAAAGTCTCTCATACCAGGCTCGGGGAGCCTGCTTCAATCCATAGAGGGCTTTATTCAACCTAAAAACCATGTTAGGCTGAACAGAGAAATTAAACCCAGGAGGTTGTTCAACATATACTTCTTCCTTCAATAACCCATTTAAAAATGCACTTTTGACATCCATTTGCTGTAGCCGAATATTTCTAGAGCATGCAAATGCAAACAGAATTCTTATAGCTTCCATCCTAGCTACTGGTGCATAGGATTCATCAAAATCCACACCAAATTCCTGACTGTAGCCTTGAGCTACAAGTCTTGCTTTGTTTCTAGAGATAGCACCATTTTCATCAATCTTATTTTTGAAAACCCATTTAGTGCCAATGACATAAGTGTTTTCAGGTCTAGGAACTAGTTTCCATACATTATTTTTCTCAAATTGATTTAATTCCTCACCCATGGAGGATACCCAAGAATCATGCTTTAAAGCCTCTTCCACAGTCTTGGGTTCTACCTGAGATGTCAAAGCAGCTAAGTCCTGTTCTTGGACAGTTCTAAAATGAGACCTTGTCCTAGTGGGATCATGCAAATTACCTATGACATTTTCACTAGGATGATCTTTGTGAAATATTACCTCACCCGAGGGTTCACCTACCTCAGTTGCTCCTTCTTGTTGTAAGTTTTCTGGTTGAGCAGTTTGTTGCATCTCTTCTTCTACAATTTTCTCCAAGAAATCTCCCTCATCAGGTGACTCCCTGTCATCATTTATCTTTTTGTCAGATAGAACATTCTCATCAAACACTACATGAGGTGTTTCTTCAACAGTTTGCTCATCTTTATTGAAGACTCTGTAAGCCCTAGAGGTTTCTGAATATCCGAGAAAAATTCCAGGAGAGCTTCTTGCTTCAAACTTATCCAAACCATTCTTACCATTATTGTGGATGAAACATTTGGAACCAAAGATTTTAAAGTAAGAAATGTTTGGCAGCTTACCCTTGAGGAGTTCATAAGGAGTTTTCTTATGAGTAGGTCTTACCAAGGCTCGATTTAAAATGTAGCATGTTGTATTTGCAGCTTCTGCCCAAAATCTCCTTGGAAGTCCACTCTCAATCAGCATAGTCCTGGCCATTTCAATTATTGACCTGTTTCTTCTCTCAACAATTCCATTCTGCTCCGGTGTCCTGGGAGAAGAAAATCTGTGAGTCACTCCCTCTCTTGAGCAAAATTCAGAGAATGAAGAGTTTTCAAACTCTCCTCCTGTGGTCAGACTGAATTGTAATGATATTATGTTCACCTTGCAGTTTGATTTTATTAAAAAGTTCTTCAAAGTGAACAAAAGCATCATTTTTATTTGCTAAACAGAACAACCAAGAAAATCTAGTGAAGTCATCAACTATGACTAGACCATATCGCTTACCTGACAGGCTTTGTATTCGAGTAGGACCAAAGAGATCCATGTGCAAGTGCTGTAGTGGTTTAGATGAGAGACCTTCAGTTCTCAACTTAAAAACTGCACGAGTCTGTTTACCTTGAGCACAAGCATCACAGAGCTTGGACCCTAACTGGAATTTTATTTTGGGCAAACCTCTGACTAGGTTATAATTAGACAGTTTATTCGAAGTAGACACACTAGCGTGGCCTAGACGCCTATGCCAGTCAAAAGCAACCTGTTCAGAATTAGCAGACAGACACAAGTTTGTTTCAGAATTATCATCTAGATCAACGATGTACACATTATTTACTCTATGAGCTTTGAACATGATGTTATCAGAGTTCAGCTCAAAAACAGTGCACGAGTTGTGGTCAAAGAGTACCTTGTGTCCTTTGTCACAAAGTTGACTTATACTTACCAAGTTGTGCTGAAGTCCTTCTACAAGATACACATCTTCAATGGAGTTAGTGGAGGACTTACCAATCGTACCAATTCCAATTATTCTACCTCTGTTATTTCCTCCGAATTTGACCAAGCCCCCAGACTTCATTTTTAGTTTGCTGAATTTGGACCGGTCTCCTGTCATGTGCCTGCTACAGCCGCTATCAAGATACCACTTGTTATGCTCAGCTGCCAGGCTGACCTGCAAAAAATTTAGACAGAGTAATGTGGGACCCAATTCAAATTGGGTCCAGAACCAGTTTTCAGATTATGCAAAAAACACTTGGGAATCCACATTTGTTTTATAGTTCTCTTCAGTGGTTTTATGTGGGTTGATTCTTCCCTTTTGTCATTTCTTGGTGGGTGTTGAATAAGCTTATTCCTATTTGAACTATGCTGTTTCTGAACAAAGACATTGTTGGTTGGCCTCTTAGAGGATACGCGTGTGTGTTGAGCATAATTCATGTAAGCATTTTTACTCCAATAAAATTTGTGCTGAACCTAGTGAACGTTGCCATGTTCTACTTGATAATTAGCATGATGAGCTTTCTTAACAAAACTTTTCACCCTTTTTGTGACATCAATAGGACTGGTTCTGTGAGAACCTTTGTTCCCCACCTGTTGCACATGAGCAGTTCTTGTTTCAGGATTTCCCGACTTAGGTTGCTGACCAGTGGATTGAATGAATTTGCCGGTCGAAAACTTCATTGTAGAGACAGATTTGGAACTGGATGGTGTTTCCAGTTTCTCTTTGCCTTTGGCGGGGCAGAACGTGGTAGTCTTAAATTCAAAGGGTTTTTTACTAGTAGGATTGTATCCTAATCCCTCCCTATTGAAGTTTACCCTCGACCCCAGAAGGACATTCAGGTTGTTTCTCCCCTCTGTAAACTTCTCAAGCACTTTTTCTTTGTCCTCAATCTCCTTCTGAAATTCATTGCATTTGTCCTGGAGTTCCTGATTAACTTTTCTAACTGCCTCATATTTTTCAGCCATCAGTCTAATCTCTCCTTTACACTCTTCAGCTTTACACTTCAGCTCATCCATTCTAGCTAGACTCTCCTCTCTTTCCATTCTCAACCTCTCAATCTCACCTTTAACCTGGTCTAGCTCAATGGCCATCTCCTTGGTTTTCATGCTATCAGTGACAATAGAAGAGTGTTCTTCAGACAGAGAATGAAACTTACGTCTAAGCATTCTGTGCTCCTTGTTTAAACAATTATATTTACTTAACAGGTCGCCATAGGCGTCCTCCCAATCATCCAAGGTAAAATTCTCAAATAAGTTTGTTACCTCTTTCTCATGGTCGGCCATGAGGCAGATCTTTTCTTCATTTTCACTGGACGAAGTGGCTTCTGGGTCCTCCTCTCATCGCTCCATGTGCACAGCATGGCCTTCTTCTTCTTGTGCACCATCTTCTTCTGGTGTCCTGGAGCCTTAGCTTGTAGCTCTGGACATTCACTTTTCATGTGACCGGGTTTCTGACAATGATAGCAAGTGATCTTCTTAGCAGACCGGTTCTTCTCAAATCCTCGCTCAGGAGACTTCATTGCAGCATTAAATTTCTTCCTCCTGTAGAATTTTCCTTTAGTTCTCAGGAACTTTCTGAATTGCCTGGTGAGCATAGCTCGCTCGTCCTTGTCCAGGTCTGAGAATCCATCAGAGCCTTCGCTGCTATCATCACTGCTGCTGCTGCTGCTGTTGTTCTTCTTAGCATGTCGTGAGACCTTCAGAGCAACATTCTTTCCCTTTCTGTCATGCCCATCGTTTCCATGTTTGAAATTCATTTCATGGGTCATGAGGGATCCAATCAGCTGGGTTACTGTCATGATGGATAAATTTCTTGATTCCTCTATTACAGTCACCTTGGTTTCCCAGACGGGAGTTAGAGACCTAAGGATCTTCCTGACTATGTCTTCTTGTTGAATATCCTTTCCAAGGCCCTTCAGACTGTTGATGATCACAGATAATCTGGCATACATTTCTGTGATCGGCTCCTCTGGCTTCATCTTAAATAACTCATATTGAGTTGTAAGTATGTTGATCTTGGTAGCCTTCACCTGAGATGTGCCCTCATGAATTAACTGCAAATCATCCCACATGTTCTTTGCAGTCTTGCACGCTGAGATCCTCGAATACTCTTCCGGGTGGACGGCGCACTGTATGATGTTAAGAGCTGTCCAATTCAGTGCGGAGAGTTTGACCTGATCTTCTGTCCACATATCTTCATTCGGTGGAAGGGTGTATGGACCATCTGTAATAACTTTCCATAGCTTGTGGCTTTGGGCCCTGATAAAGACTTCCATCCTGTTCTTCCAGAAGAAGTAATTATTACCATCAAAGAAGGGGGGACGGGTGATAGACTGCCCATCAGCTATGAAACTGCGAGGACCAGTGGATCCGTTTCCCTGGCCGTTGGACCACATTCTGGGAAAAACCCGCTCTGATACCAACTGATAAGTACAATATGAAGTGATCTAGAAGGGGAGGGGATGAATAGATCACTATTTTTCGTAGAATTAAAAAATACTGCAGAGTATATCGCTAAACGCAAATAACCTCGAGCTCCGACTATCGAAAATGATGCAATGCAGTTAATAGCTCAAGCAAATAGAAGGCATACCACAATATTACCACAATCGATCACACAAGGACTCAGAGGATTTTAAGGTGGTTCGGTCCTTCAGACCTACATCCACCCCACACTCAAACGAGTGTGGCTTCACTAAAGGCTGGGCAACACAGCTTGCCAAACAACTGCTGATACACAGCTTCCCAGGAGAACAACCTCTCCTCTTCCTCCTACCAGGAGGGAACCTCTAGCGACCAGCAGTCACTAGAACCCAGAGACTCTCGTCTCTCTTCCTCTTTACCAAGAGGGAACCCCACTAGTAGCAGCCCTGCTACTAGTGAACCAGAGGTCGAAGACCCCTCTTCCTCCCAACCCGGAGGGAACCTACAAGCAGCCCACCTGCTGCTTGCAGACTGGAGATTGACTCTCCCTTCTCCTGATCTCACAGGAGGACCCCGACCTCAGTCCAGAGGATCGGAAACACAAACAAGAACAGTTGAAGAAAGGTAAGAACAATAAACGAAAAATACGATCGAAGGAAATCAAATGCCAGAAAATGGAAACAATGTAGCTCAGTACAGAGCAATAGACTTCGGATTTGATCCGCA
This sequence comes from Amorphophallus konjac, assembly GCA_022559845.1. Lineage (NCBI taxonomy): Eukaryota > Viridiplantae > Streptophyta > Magnoliopsida > Alismatales > Araceae > Amorphophallus > Amorphophallus konjac. The sequence continues at coordinate 417,684,742 of CM040118.1, forward strand.
AGTCAGAACAACTCTTCTGATCACTCTTCTGCTCTCTCTCTTTTTCTCTCTGCTATTCTTTCTTCTTTCTTTTCTTTTCCTGGATCGAAGGGCTCTCTATTTTCTTGCTTTTTCTTCTATGCCACTCTTCTTCGATCACCTTCATCTGAGGACGAAGGATTCTATTTATAGCAGTAACAGCAGGTGGATAGGGCACAGAACGCGTGTGCCTCCCACGCTCTATCCAGAATATTCCTGCCACGTGCCTTTATCAGATTGGTTCCTCTTGTCTCGGATCACGTGCAGCCCAGGAGTGTGGAATGTTCTTCCTCGGACCTGTAATGAGATTAAATCCATTAATACGCTGCATGGCCACAAAGACCAAAACTGCATGAGGTATATAGTAACAACACGACGTGACTATTACTCGAAATGACACAAGAACGACACGAGATACTCTGTAACAGGTCAGACACACAGAAGGAAATGACACGAGGTGAGGTTATAAGCCAAAAGAGACACGAGGTCACGAAAGCAAAAACAACACGAGGACAACACGGGCTAACGACAGAAACCGACACGAAGTGGTTGCAAACATTCAAGACACGAGGTCTACGGAAGGCAACACGATGTGTGGTCAAGGCGAAAACGACACGAAGTCTAAAGCGAGAGACCAACACGAAGACAGAATATAAAGAGACGACTCGAAGTGAAAACAACACGAAGTGAAGTTGACACGAAGTGAAGAACAACGACACGAAGTATAGTGGTGACAAAAACACACACTACACAGAAAACGACACGAAGTATAGTAAGAACAGCACGAGATGAAAACAACACGGGGTGACCACAACTCAAAGACGAAAAGTAGAAACCGACACGAAGACAGATTAACACGAAGACGTAAACACAACACGAAAACATGGACAACATTAACCGTCACGAAGTGTGGTTACTAAGTAGGAACGACACGAGGTCTACAGAAAAAAACTACTCGAAGTTCATCAGAACTTTTAGAGCAGCTTCAGGAACACGACACGAAGACATGAGAAGAGAAAACAACACGAAGTGAAACGAACACTTGAACTTAGACTGACTTAGAGACTCAGCGAAAATAGACTCGAAGACAGGAATACAAACGGATGACATGAGCTAAGGATGACACGGAAACAACACAGTAATCAAAGACTGCACGAGGTGAAAGACAACACTCAATCAGACGACAACATGGCTAACTCGACACGAGGTGAAAACGCGAAGTAAGAATGACATGAGGTTTAAGGAAAACAGCAGGAAGACCGAACTTGTACGAACACACGAAGTGTTACCTCTTAGCAGCTTTTTCATATAAAACCATGGATAACTCAAGTGCAAGATATCTGATCAAAAATATCAACAACAATTAACATAGTGTTGCTCATCATCAAAACACTTAGGGAAGACACAAAATCCAACAAACTTCACTATTGAACTCATTCCAGGAGCAGCACCTGTTTCTATAGCCCCTTACAGGATGTCCCCCACAAAACTCAAGAAATTAAAAAGGCAGTTGCAGGAATTACTAGACAATGGCTTCATCAGACCTAGCACATCCCCTTGGGGTGCGTCGGTTCTATTTGTCAAGAAAAATGATGGTTCTCTCAGGCTATGCATCGATTACAAGCGACTGAATCAACTCATAATTAAAAATAAGTATCCGTTGCCGCGTATTGATGAGCTCTTCGATCAGCTTTTCAGAGCATAATATTTTTCTAAGATTGAGCTCATATCAGGTTATTATTAGCTTAGAATTAAAGAAGAAGACATTTATAAATCGGCTTTTTGAAGTCGTTATGGTCACTATGAATTAGTGGTAATGCCATTCGGATTAACTGATGCCCCGGCAGCATTCATGCAACTTATGAACGGTGTCTTCCAGCCATATTTGGATCAGTTTATCATCGTCTGCATTGACGATATCTTGATATACTCGAAGACAAATAAGGAACATGAAGTACATTTGAAGATAGCTTTGCAAACACTTAGAGAACATAAACTTTATGCCAAGCTTGACAAATGCGAATTCTGGCTCATGGAAGTTTCATTCCTAGGTCACATTATTTCAAAAGAAGGTATCGTTGTGGATCCTTCTAAGGTAGAAGCTGTCAAGAATTAGAGCCGGCCATGATTGTATCAGAAGTAAGAAGCTTTCTGGGTCTAGATGGTTATTATAGGAGATTCATTAAAGACTTCTCAAATATTGCGGTTCCTTTAACTAGACTCACGAGAAAAGAAAATCCGTTTGTCTGGTCAGAGGAATGTGAGAAAAGTTTTCAAACTCTTAAGAATCATCTTACCACAGCTCCTATTCTATCACTACCAATGGAAGTTGGTGGATTCGAAGTATATACGGATGCATCAGGTGTTGGCTTAGGGTGTGTCCTCATGCAAAATGGAAAAGTAATCTGTTATTCTTCAAGACAATTGAAACGTCACGAGGAAAATTATCATGTGCATTATTTGGAATTAGTAGCTGTCATTTTCACCTTGAAAATTTGGCGTCATTATCTCTATGGAGAGAAGTTTACGGTCTACTCGGACCACAAGAGCTTGAAATATTTATTTTCTCAAAAAGAGCTAAATATGAGGCAGAGAAGATGGTTGGAATATCTCAAGGATTTTGATTTTTCTATTCAATATCATCCTGGCAAGGCTAATGATATTGCAGATGCACTCAGCAGAAAACCAATGGGTATGCTATCGAGTCTTATGATTAGTATGACTAATCTTATTCCTCAATTTGCTCAGTTGAACTTAGATGTTGACAGGAAGGAAGAAGATTGCTTCATGGCTAATATCCGAGCTCAACCTACCTTAATAGAGGACCTAGTCAAGTTGCAAAATGATGATCCTATATTTCTAGAAATTAAGGCTAATATTGAACAACGGCCGGATTTCTGTACTACGGAGGATGGAAGATTGCTATTCAACGGCCGAGTGTGTGTACCGGATCATGAGGATACAAAGAAATTGATCCTAGAAGAAGCACATAATTCCAAGTACACAATTCATCCAGGTGGTACAAAAATGTATCAAGATCTTAAAAGAAATTTCTTGTGGCCCAACATGAAGAGAGAAATAGCTGATTTCATGTCTCGCTGTCTCACTTGTCAACAAGTAAAGGCAGAGCATTTTAGACCCGCAGGTAAACTGCATCCCTTGAATATTCCCGAATGGAAGTGAGAAAGTATAGGGATGGATTTCATTATGGGATTACCTAAGACAAGAGGTGGACATGATGGTATATGGGTAATCATAGACCGATTAATTAAATCTGCACATTTCATACCAATCAAAAGTCGATGGTCTATGGATATCCTGGCAGCATTATACATAAGGAAAAATTTTAAATTACATGGTGTCCCAGTCACTATTATATCTGATAGAGATCCTCGATTCACATCACAATTTTGGAAAGGTCTACAACAGTCACTAGGGACTAGATTGAATTTCAGCACAGCCTTTCATCTACAAACTGATGGTCAGACAGAAAGAACAAATCAGGTGGTAGAAGATATGCTCAGGGCTTGCGTAATTGATTTTGAAGGTAGTTGACATGATCACTTGCCTCTAGTAGAATTTTCTTATAACAACAGTTACCAGGCCAGCATACAAATGGCATCTTTTGAAGCTCTATATCGAAAGAGTTGTCGATCACCAATATGTTAGAGTGAAATAGGGGAAAGACAATTCCTAGGCCCCGATATTATCAGAGATTCTACAGAGAAGATCAAGCTCATTCAAGAGAGAATGAAGATGGCCCAAGATAGGCAAAAATCTTATGCTGATAATCGAAGGCGCGACTTGGAATTTTAAATAGGATACCATGTGTATCTCAAGGTTTCTCCAGGTCATGGTATTCAGAGATTTGGCATTAAGGGCAAACTAACTCCAAGATTAATTGGTCCGTTTGAAATTCTCGAAAGGGTCGGTGAAGTGGCTTATAGACTGGCTTTACCTCCATAATTAGTAGGAGTTCATGACGTATTTCACGTCTCTATGCTGAAGAAGTATGTATATGATCCTGACCATATTATCACTTATGACAATCTGGAGATTCAAAAGGATATGACGTACGAGCAAACGCCAATAAAGATTCTGGAACAGGAAGTGCGTCAACTAAGAACTAAAGTTATTCCTATGGTCAAGATTTAATGGAAGAAAACATGGCCATATGAAGCAACATGGGAAACCGAAGTAGCCATGCGGAAAAGATTTCTGGAATTATTTAACTGTAAGTACATTTTCCATAATCCATGAATTAAATTTGGGGACCAAATTCTCTTAAGTGGGGGAGGGTGTAAGACCCCAGAATTTTTATAAATTATTTTTGAAATATTTAATTATTTTCTAGAATTTATCAAGGACTAAATAAATTAATAAATAGAGTATTAGATCAATAAGTCATTATAAGGCCCAATTATGTTAAATAACTAACCTAACCTATTTAAATAGAATCCAAAATGTTAATGGACCAAGCCCATTAAGTTTGGCCCATATTCTAGAAGGTTAATTGACTTATTCACATATTTTAAAGATAAATACTATTTTTATAGATAATTATAAGGATAAACAAACAAGAGAGTTTTATTTAATTGAAACTTTGTATACGTTTGGTGTAACGGTCTATCGGGCGACCGCTACAAGCATGTAACGCACCTAGGCTGATGCGTTACACTCTTACAGTTCCATGAAAGAAAGAACGAGCAAAAAGATTAGAACTTTGGGATCTTATCTACAAGAGATTGACTTGGGAGAGCTTATAACATTACTAAGGACTCTTAGGGTTTAGGTTCTGGCAAATTAAGGACTCTAGAATCAATCTAATCTTCAAAACCATATAAATAGGACCTAGTTCTGAACTGAGCGACCCTTACTTTTGGCTCGTGAAGAACCAAGGTAAGGAGATATAATTTCGGGTAAGTTCTTTAGAAGATTTTGTTTAGTATACTTTAGACTAATAGTTCTCCAAATTTCGTACTAGGAGATCAAGCAACCAAGGAGATTGAAGCTTCCAAAGTTGCTGGTTCGACCATAGTAACCTAGGAATCAGAGCTAAAGGCCACTGAAGATCAGGAAATTAGGACGTCTAAACAAGGTAATTAGAGTTCGGTTATTTAGAGCTTTTTGTTCACCTTAGTTTCATCTTCTTACCCTCAAAATTTCACGTCCTTAGGTCAAGAGGCTGAGGAGCTAGGGCAGCGTGAAGTTGTTGAAAAGTCACAAAAAGAGAGGAACTAGGGCGGTCCTTGAAAGCTCAAATTAGAAGTTTAAAGCCTTGTTAAGCGGTAGGTTATCTCATGATTGGCAAAAACACCTTGTTAGGGATAAAAGCCCTCTGATTGTATTTGATTTTATGCATTATAGACTATGAATTTCATGTTTTAATGGGTTCATGCATACATACATATTCTTAGCCCTAATCTAAGATCAAAGGTATTATCTTGTTAACTCACTGCAACCTATGCATCTAAATGACCTTTACTTCATTTTGTCATGATTAGGGTAGTAAATCTTTTCAAAACATAACATGGTTTCAAATCATAGTCTTTTTTTTTCATTATACTGTTAGCAGGGACTCTGACGCATCATACTAGGACCGTCAGACGATTGTAACGGTCTTACGATAAGCCATCATAACCTTTGTTGTATTTAAAGTTTCTCAGTTGTCTCTGACGCACCATAATAGGAGCGTTACAATACTGTAACGGTCCTACGATAAACCGTCACAGCCCTGTGACGCGCCCATACTAGACCGTCAGAGTACTGGTTACTGTCAAACCGAGATAGGACTGAGGACAGCCAAACTTACTTATGAATTAGCCTAGTTATCTAAGTTTTAACCTTATTTCATGACTTTGAGTTTCTTAATTGATTCATGATAGGAAATTGTATGATTAAAGCATTTTGAGTTATTTTAAGTTATGTTAATTTCATTGGCTAAACTCTATAGTTTTATATTCTAAATCATGATTTTCCAATGTTGAATTGACGGGATTTTATCTTGGTTTCACATTGTTACACATTCTTTTCTATCTATAGAGTCATTTCTTTAAGTACATGGCATATATTCAGGTATATGTCCATTAGTTTACACTTTGCACTATACGAACACTATTCTTGGACATGAGGACCTCTCTATTGGATATTCCTTCCAATGGACTAAGAAATCTTGTTGCAAGGCCTCCGAAATTCTTCGCGAGCCTGGGATTCCCACTAGGACGCCGAGTTGGTTGTACCATTAAAACCCAAGTGATTAGAATACACTATTGAGGTTTCTGGTTATCAGTAGTGTAACGGACCTATATTGGACCGCCAGGCATATGTAACGGCCCAATATACAACCGTCACATTTAACTGAGTCCAATTACTGTTTCTGGATTTAGTCATTCTAACGCATCAACTCTAGACCGTCACGTCAATGTAACGGCCCAATATTGGAGCGTCAAATCATGTAACGGCCCAGTACACGACCGTCACACTGCTTGAGTATTTTAACCCAAGGTTTGACTAAGGGTTGATATTCCAAAGGTTTCTAGATAGACTCTTGATGATCTAGAACTTATCATATTGATCAAGAAACCTAATATAAGGAATGGAAGATAAAGAATGTACCATTGTGCTGTCGATTTATTTCCATAAGCATAACATAGTATAAGTCATTCTTGATTTCTCATGATTCTTATTGAAGCATTCATTCATTGAATTATTGTTATCAAGAGCTTGTTGGTGTTGTATATTCTTGGCCATACTTTATTGTTACATGCGTGGAAAAAGCTTGATTTATATTTGAAGATGCGATCGAGCACTGATTGTGTTCAAGGGCTCTATGCTAGACGTCTCGGCTGATTGTCGGAAACATACTATTATAAACCATGGGGTATGATGCTACTGGCGTTGCATTGCGCTGGGAGTACTTTCTTTATAAATAAGTGAAAATCCACAACACAATATAGCATGATTGATACTTGACTTTCTTGATATTCCACAGAAATTCACGAAGTACTTGCTCATAAGCAAAAGATACTGGTGTGATGATTATGTGACTTGCTAGTACATTCTCGTTACATTCTTGTTCATGAAAGGCCACATCATGTTCTTATAACATTCTTGCTAGTTCATACTTGCTCTCATTTTATTTTACATACTTTGGTTTAATCGCATGATTGATCGCATTCGCATGATTTTATCTTATTCCTCTAGAGCAAAAACGTTAATTACTTTAATGATGCCTTCATGTTGATGCGAAGATACCTACTGGGCAAGTGTGCTCGTTACCTATTTCCATTCTTTTTTAGGAAATGGAAGTGAGTCGGGTTCAGATTCGTAATGTTCAAGTAGCGGATCCGAGAGTGATTAAAGAATGAGCGAAGACTTAGGATGTTTACATTGTTTAGATCGAGTCTATGTAATTTCTTATTTCTTGAGTCTAGCATGATGGAAGTTGAATTAGTGGTTGTATTTGAATATTAGATTTGATTATTAATAAAAATCAAAGTTGAGTAAATATTGTGTGATTGCATTCTTATGTGTGATTGTCTTGCGCTCTGATCATTCTTGCTTGCAAGAGGCTAACCATGCCGGCTGTTCATATTTCTCGAGCGAGTCTTCCGCTGTAATAAAGGCTCGGGGCGTGACAGAATACATAAAAGACTATGATTTTAACTTGTCTCATCGGCCAAGCAAGATGAATGTAGTGGTTGGTGCATTATGCAGGAAGGTGGTAGTTAGTCACTTGATGTTGAGAGAATGGAAGTTGTAGGAACTGGTGCCAACGGAAACTTTTAGGCTCAAGGTTCCTCGGGACCCAGGGTCAGCTATTCTTTCTAGCTTGACCGTCAAGCCAGCTATCCATCGCCAAGTAGTGGAGGCTCAACGTGTGGACCCCGAGCTATCTCATATTTTGTCAATGGCCGAGGTAGAGTTTGGTGGTGATGAGTGTGGACGCGGATTTTTATTTATTTATTATTTGTTCATTTATTTATATTTATGGATTTATTGGCGTGCCAGTCACATGTGTGACGATTTCATTGTGCGCTCGATCTGACATGGTCAGTCGATTGTGAGTGATCGTGTCGGGACCTGAAGTCCGTCATACCATGAACGTTATGACGTTTATTACGTCCTTCCGGGGAAGGACAACCCTTGATTAAACGCTAAAGTAAGAGGCCTCGAGAGGCAAACAGATATTCACATGCTTAACTTTAAACTTCATACCAGGGCCGGGGAGGCGGGTAAGATGATAACATCAACCACAGAAACCGACTAGATCGTGTGGTTGGCGGTTCAAAACAGTTATACTTGGTGGAAACAAGGAGATAGAAGATATTCATCACGGGAAGGCAAAGCCATGGCCATGATATAGGTTTAAAGCTTCGATCGGTATTTCGATGGCCTTTTCTCTTAATCTGGGTTATGCCCAGGGGGAAATAGACTATCACCCACAGAATGCCGAGATGAAAGCCGGGAGCTAGAGAGGCCGAACCTCCCAACCCGTGTACATATGGGCTATGGGGCAATTTGTGATTTTCCCTTTGAAAAGCTAGCGGGATTCATGCAGTGGCAAGACCCCCCTTGAGCAAAAGGGTTATTCGTAAATCTGTTGTAGTTAGGTGGGGTTATGACTCCCCTTCAATTTTATCCCCGGGACATATCGGGTGATCCACAGATATCCCTTGTGTGGGTTCGCTTTGGGTATTGGAATTCATTGGGTGGTAGATCGGGCTCTCGGCACGCTCTGAATGGACGCAGGCTCTCGGCACGACCCAAAAATGGGAAGGCCAGAGCTCTCGGCGCCAAAAACAAGAAGGCTGGGGGTTCCCGACGCCAAGACGAGAGGGCTTGGGTTCCCGGCGCGACGAAGAGAAGCCAAAGGGGAGAGGGCCTTCGGCGCAGGCTTCCTGGCGCGAGGAAGAAAGGCTAGAAGAGGGTCTCGGCGTGGGACGGTTGAGGAAGGCTCCCGGCGCGACGCGGCTGCAAGGGGGGTGGCTCCCGGCGCGCTCAGCCGAAGGGGAGGAAACCTCCCGGCGCGGCCAGAGTGCAGGGCTCCCGGCGCGATGGCCAGAAAGCCAAAATCAGGTCTCGGCGCCTGAAGGATGGCGCCGAGAGCTATTCACCGTGTTTACTGTAGGTTGATCCGAGAGGTATGAGGGCGCCGGGACCAGAACAGGGCTTACGGTACTCTGTTTTGGGTTTCCGATTGATTCAGGCCAAGGGGAAGGGTTTCTTTGGGGTCAAAAATAGGTCAGGGCATCAAAGTTGAATTAGATTAGGCTTGGGCTTCATAGGAACATCAGGATCTGGGAGGACTTTGGGAAGGCCAAGGCGTAGAGAATCCCTGTCACCAGTGTCATACAGAGTCCCGGGGACAGTTTAATGTCGGCTTTCGTGGTCCTGGGAGAATTTTGACAGCATCTCCCCTGGACTCAGCATTTGCCAGGGAATGATAGACGATCACCCACGGAGTGCCGGGGTGAAAGCCAAATAGAGGGGTATTGGACCCCTGATCATGTACATGCCTGCAGCACTGCTCCGATATCCCTTTAGAGGTCAATGAAGCTTACGCAGTGGCGGAGCTCCATTGCCTCGGAAGGTTATAAAAAACCGATCGAGTCCGGAAAACCTCGTAGAAAAGGGGAGGGTTATCCCCATTAATTGTCACCCCCGAGGTGCACATGATGGCCCAGGGCATCCCTTGACATAACAAGAGTATTGATGGGGCTTCTTCAGTGGTAGCAGAGGTTTTACGACTTGGGGTTTACAGGTTGGCTTTTCGGCATGGATGGCAAGGATGCTAGAGAGCTCCCGGCGAAGGATTCTCGGTGCGCTGATAGGATGGCCTGGAGGGTCTCCCGGCACACGAGGAAGAAAGAGGGCCTCCCGGCGCGCGGGGAAGAAAAAAAAAGGGGGGGAGGAGCTGATCCTGATGGTTCTCGGTGCCTGAAGAAGCGGCGCCGGGAACTATTCACCAAGTTTACTGTAGGTTGATCCGAGAAGTATGAGGGCGCCGAGATCAGAACAGAGCTTACGATACTCTATTTTCTGGTCTTAATGGTAGTTTGGGCTGAAAGCGACAGACTCTATGGGCTCTGAGCTGCCCGAAACATCCACTTTGAGTTGGATTAGGTCTAGAATCCAGAGGAGTATTGGGATTTGAGAGGCATCTGGGAGGCCAAAGTCTGAATACCCCTGTTCATCGCCGTTATCATGCAGAGCTTGGGGACAGACTTAATATGGTCATTCGTCACCCTGGGAACCAAGAGATAGCTGTCTCTGGCCCCAGAGGCGACTTCTGTGACATCAACGAAGGAGACACATAGGCTCGGAACCCCGGAGTTTCTCAAGCCTCAATCATTGCACAGCGCGGTTTCATCCCAGCAGCCAAGGAATAGTCTGTTCCGGGCTCTGGGGTGAGCAATAATAGTGCTACGAGGCAGAGAAAAGACACAGACGAAACTGATCATCATGCTATTGATTTACAGATAACACGGGGATTAGCAATAGGGCTTAAGAAGAAGAAGCAAAAATCAAGCTCAAACTACAGCCCATCATACATATATATCCATTCGTTTGATGATGCCCATCACGGAAGGCACATGGTCAGAAAACCCATATGAAACATCATTCTCATACCCAAACCGATTACAGGGAGAGAGTGAGGGAAAGGGGAACAGACAGATGCCGAGATATTTCGGCTACATTGCATGAATCGAGATAAGATTCGAAAGTATTACATGAAATAGAAGAAAAGAGAAAACAAACATGGGGGAGGGCGGAGCATTGACTCCTCTCCCTCCCCCGGATGCCCACCTGGAGCTTCTTCCCTGGGAATGGGTCTCTTCTCTCTTTCTTTTTCAGCGGAGGAGGCTCTCTCTCTCTCTGGTCTCTTCTCTCTTTCTTTCTTTTTGATCGATGGTCTGGCTTCTGATCCTCCGATCCTCCGATCCTCCGATCCCCTTTTCTTTCAAAGGGGGTATGTTTATATAGGTCTCATCCTTCTGTGCTCTTGGTGGAGGGCAGTCGGTGTGTCCAGTTCCATTCGAGACATCTCCCGGCGCGACAAGTAGCCCTTCGTTGAGGCTCCCGGCGCCATTCTCAGAAGCCCAATCGGCCGGCCCATTTGGTGCTTTTAGGCCTCATAATTGCCTTGGCTCCTAAGACTTTTGAATTGACTTTCATAAGGACCGAAGAAGGCCCCTTTAATAGTGTCATAACTTTGTTGAGCTCATCTTGAGGTTCCATCAGTGGACAAACAGGGGTTTAATCAGTATTGCCGTCTGAATGACGACAAAACCGGATATGTTTCATCGGCATTGTCATCCGAACGGTGACAAGACCAGACATCAGCTTCAGTCTGACAGACTTCGGCCGGGTATGTAATCTGTGGAGAGGGTTGCTCTTCTGTTCTGACTTTGTAGGAGCTCTGACAATCTTTATCTGTCGGTGCCGGTTTCATCTTTATCTCATATTACATCCATCAGTAAGCTGACATCTGGCTTACCCTGACATATCATCCGTGGATCCTCGGACGAAGCAGTAGTACAGCTCTTTTTAAAAGGCTGGGAGGTCTCATCAGTCGAGTGACTGCGGCTTCATCGGTGCTGCCGTCTGAATGACATCGGCACCGAGCATCAGCTTTGGCCGACAAAGGCTTTAGCCGGGTGAATGGTTGACGAGCTTCATCAGTGGTCTTCCACTGTTGGTCTGATCTTTTTTTTTCAGTTATGCTTCCACCCCTGTTGATTTTCTAGGTGTCAACAAATGCCCCCCACCTGCGGGCGGCGTAAGTGCAGAATAAGCGACACGGGGTCTGCAGGTGTTCTTCATCATTTGAGGGTATATTCCTCAGTTTTATCCTTGACATTGTCCTTCAGCTTGATCATGTTGCTGTAGTAACCCTTTTGCATATCCATCTTTCATTTTGATGTCTTCTTTTTTGTATTTTCTTTATTTCCAGCATTTTGGAGCTTCTCGGCAAGGACCTCCCGGCGCGAAGGATATCGGCGCGGCCGTCTCGGCAGGGGCTTCTCGGCGCGCTCGCGCTCGCTGGGCTTCCCGGCGCGAGGGCTTTCGGCGGTTGCTTCTCGGCGCGTGCTGCTCTCAGCGTGCCTTTTTCCTTTGGTGAAGGGGAGGTTCCCGGTGCGCATTTCTTCGCGCCGAGAAGCACCTCCTCCTCTTCTTTTTAGACCTGTGAGAGGGCTTTTACCCTCATTTCTTACCTCCCTTTCTCTCTCTTCATCTCGGCGGTGGCGGTGAGCTGTGAGCTTTCCCCCCCGAGAGCGTCATTTCCCCCCCCCCTTTCTTTGCTGATTTTTTGGGGTAGCTTCGCTACATATATGGGATTGAATCCCATTTTATGCTCAGGATCACTCCCTCTTGGTGGGTGACTCCCTATTCTTCTTGGGCATATCTCGGACAAGAGGAGATGCTGCCGAAATTTTTTGAGAATTTGTTCGTCTTATTGTTTCATGCCCATTCATCTTTCTGATGCTTCTTTTCCTGTCTTTTCCTGACTGCAGGTGCTGACATGGCTTCCAGTTCTGCTGTTGCATCTTCCGGAGCCGTTGGAACAAGTTCATCGGCTCAGCCGGACATATCTCGGGCCAAAGTCAACTGGTTGAATGTATACAGCCTGAGCTTTGGCTATGACCAGATTGCTAGTGTCGACGAATCTTCCGATTCTGAAACTGACACCGTATCGACCGCTGAAGTTTATTCTTCCCTGGAAGGTACTGAATTCAGGAGAGCTGCTGACTACCGCCCGGACTTGCCGAAGGATCGTCATTTGCTGCCGTTTGTTCGGACTTTCACTATACGCGGAATGCGGGATGTTATTATTGCCCGTTCCGTGGAAGCGGCAATACTTGCCGATAGAGACAGCATGAAGGGCTCTGTCTATCGAGCCCGAGCCATATATCTCCCAGGTGAACAGAGGGACTGGAATGCTGTGCTGGGCATTTCTGATTTAGAACCCGAGAAGAAGATGCTGACCCGGGCCCCAGAATTCACCCCTGCAAGGTGGGACCATACAACTGGCCGTGTCCACCGAGAGAAGACCTCATTCGGGCTCTCTTTGGCGCCTACGAAGTGGGGTTATAGGGACGAGCCATTTGTTCTTAACTGCCTGGCCGTTCAGTTTAAATATCAGATGGCTGACGGCTGGTTTGGAGATGCCAAATTGACAGATGCCCATCTTTTTAGGGTTGGAGCAGTGGAATTCACATAATATGTTTTGAAGGAATATGCCCCTCTATTGGTTAGAGCCGGGGTATACCACAGTGTGTTTGCATCCAGGTTCCGCTATCCCGTCTCTCGGGGATTGTGTTGCGGCATGCTTGAAGTGTTCTGCCCGCAGTTCAATACATTCTATACGGTGGAAGGCGAGACATCCCTCGACCTCTGGAGTTTATCGCAGCTTTCTGGCCTACCCATGGACGGAGAGCCATATGAGGAGGTCTGCCTGGACGATTCCATCAAGGACGCCTCTAATGGAGAGGGCTGCTATTCCTTCGGTTATGCATACCGGTATCTGATGAAAGCTTACCGGTCCATCTGTTTGGCCTACAGTAGGGGGTCCTCCAAAGGCTATCAAGCCAGGGAAAAGAGCAGCCGACTGAGAGTCCGTGTGGGGCAGTGGATACAATATTTCTTCGGGGGTCCCTTGAGGTACGCAGACTTTCCTTCCGTAGGGCTGACTTCCGGTAAACAGGTCAGGGCCCCCCGTTACAAGTCAGCACTGCCAGCTTCATTGCGCCGGACAGACGCGGATGGCCCGAACCCAGCAGGGGTTGATCCCATCACCCATTGTGCAGCCTATTTGACTTTCTGGCTATGCACTTTCGCTCTCCCTCAAGGGGAGGAGACGATTATTAGACCAGAGGCTATATATCCGACATGCCAGATGGCTTGGGGGATGCGATTGTCTTTGTGCCCAGTGGCTCTGTGTTTAGTTTACAAATCCTTGGGGGACTTGCATAGACATCGGACTCCCCGCTCTTCGAGGACCATGGGTCCCTTTCATTTCTTCAATGCCTGGGTTTACAGCATTTTCCCTGAGCTGGCCCCGAGAACTTTGCAGTCAGACACACTGCTCCCTCGTATGATTGAGTTCGCTAGCGCTGAACCTGGTCCTTTCTCGGAACAGCTGTTCAAGATGAGGGGTAGATTAATAAGAGTGCCTATAGACGCACCCGGCAGCATTCACTTTTGGAGCTTGGCAGTAGGTTCAGCTCCCTTGGTGGACCCTCAGAGGGAGTGCAAAATGGAGGAGGTGGAGGCTTATGTCCATCCTGTTTCGGGGGTCGCCGCCACCCGGCCTCTTTTAGAACCAGAATTGGTGAGGTGGGCCATGGCCATACGGCCCAGTGTATTAGTTTTCAGGAAGGGGGGCCTGCTCATTTTGGAGCCCTATTATCCCTTCCGCTTTGGCAGAAATTTTGGTTACGACCAGCATATCCCTCCATCGACTGCTCAGTTTCCTCTGGAGAGCCGGGCCAAGCACGGGTCCAGTATTGCCGGCGACGGTCGGATATGGTGGGATTTCTTTCATCGTCGGGAAGACACAACTTTCAGGGTCCCGACCGTCTCCAATCGTCTCCCTCGGGTCTCATCAGACTACATCAAGTGGTGGAACATACGCACCAATTTTTATAAAGATGGCAGAGGCGCTTTCTGGGATGTGGCCGAGCGCTCCTTTTTGAAGCGGCAATCAGGGCCTATATTTGATATTGACGAGCTTCATCTGAGGAGGCTTTATTCCCAGCACCAGAGGGAGGCAGAAGCTTATATCGCTGCCCGCCGGTCTTTGAAGGAGGCGGGTGCGGAACTACCCACTCCTGTCTTTTCTGAAGTTGATGTGGACACTTTCACCAGAGACTTGAGACAGCTGGGCCACATAGGGGACACTCATTTGGAGGTGCAGTATCCATTCCCCTCGGAGGAACCACTTTCGAAGGCTACTTCTTGGAGGGGTCCGACAGACAGGTTTCATCCTTATAGGACCTTTGTGCGGAGGGAGGACCGCACCCAGTCATATTATCAGCACACCTCCTGGATTTTTGTACTGTTAAATGTCCACGGGCTGACAGTGGAGAGCCCGGTAGCTGTTATTCTAAATAAGCAGCTTTTTGTTTCTTTTCATTATGTTGACGCCTGGTGCATAGATTACCTCGGCCTATTTCATTGCCTTGATTTCCATGGCCATAAGGACTTGGCCGCCCTGACGGAGAAGTGTCAGACTATTGGCGATGTATGCTGGCTCGTGAAGGAGGCCGCCTCTCGATCAAAGGAGGTAGCTTATATGTATTGGCCGCTTTCCACATTTTATGACGGCCCAGCAGGTGTGCTCCTTGTTTGTTTGATCATGGCTTCTTTCTTCTTATTGTCATGTTTTGCATATGTTGACTATGACTGCCTTTCTCGCGTCTCGTACAGATAGACCAGACATAAAGCGGCAGGGGCTTTACAGGAAGATAATTGCTCAAGCTGAGAAACCTGCCCACTTTGAAATTCCTGAAGCAGCACCTACGACCACTCCCCTGCCTCCGGGCAAGAAGAGGAAGCCTTCTATGGTGAAGGTTGCAGTCGCCAAGGCTAAGAAGGCCAAGGTTGCTCGGACCCAAAAGTCGGCTTTGACTGCGAAGGAAGCTGGAACCCCTCTTCCGGATATCCCTTCATTTGACGCATTCGCATCTCAGAGGGAGGCCGCACAGGCATCTGCCGAAGGTGACGGTGATAGCTTGTAGCTGGAACTTCCTTTGTCATCTTGACCAATCTCCTAGGGAGTTCTTTGAGGCTGAGCTTCTTTTTATCTGATACAGCCCAGGAGCAGGTTGAAGCGCCTGTGGAGACGGACACAAGACTGCCTTCTCCCACCCCGGCTGGCGAGGAGGAGGGTAAATGTGCTTTTTCCATTTGTCTCATACTTCCGTTATTTTCTTTGCTATACTTCTCAGAAGTTTTCTTTTCTTGTAGCAGTGGCAGTCGGGGAGCAAGCCGAGGCCATGATAATGACAGAAGAGCTGCCTCGACCACAGGAGGGTCACAAGACTCGGCCAAAGTAGAGTACTATTCTGGCCAGACGCATAATCACTCGATCTACATCCTGCCATACTTTAGAGGTACCGGCCCAGCATATAGCTAGTGTGGAAATATCTTCGAGCAGCTCCCAGGTCGCCTCCCATGAGGAGGAAGTAGATTTCAGCGACAGCGAAGGAGAAGGTATTGCCGAATCAGAAGCCCCTCCTGCATTTGCGAAAGGTGTTCTGTCTCTTCGACCCGCCGAACTATCAGTGTTATCCCCTGAGGAAGAATTCCAGGAGGAGTTTGCCAGGCTCGATACTGAGATTGTCATAACTCCACCACTCGCCATTTCGGCTACGGAACTTTCTTCTCTTTCGCCCCATTTTGAGGGTGCAGACCCTGCTCCAAAGGTGGGTTGTTCATCATATATGCTGCTTCATTTGTTTCTTTTATTTAGTGCTGAAGGTCGCTTTGCTTTGGTCTCAGAGTATTGTTGCTGCTACCTCGGCCACCTCCACATCCTTCATGGACATTTCCCTTGTAGATTTGGCTATTGTTCCTTTTCTGCCTTTAACTTGCACTGGGGCTCCTGAGATCATTCGCCCTGTGCCAGTGCGGATACAGTCCTCGACAGACTTGGCATCATTAGACTTGGGGGCTGCAGAAGAAAGCATCATCCCTGCTAGGGCTTCAGATCTTAGAGCCGAAACAGATCCGGCTAGGAGCTCTGCTTTCATACCGACCGCAGTAATGTCAATTGCGCCCGAGTTAGCAATTCCTGCCATAGTGGCTACAGAGTCCGAATTCCTGCCTACACAGTCTAAGGCACCTCTGTCCCCATCACCAGAAAGAGCAGCTGAAGGTGCAGCCTCCATTGCAGAGATAACCCCATTACTCATTGATTCTCCTCCCGTGGATGTTCAAGGTGTAGCTCCCGAGGCAGCAGCAGAGGAGGAGTCTTCAGTCCAGCAGGGGAGTACAGAGAGATACCGGCTAGCTCCTTCGGCAGATTTGCCTTCTTCGTCCTCCCAAGCGGGCATTGGACTATGGGCAGATATTGACGGAGAGGTGACTTTCAAAATCGTTGCATCTGCTTCCTTTGGCTTTACTTCTCCTGACAGCTTCGTCTGGCAGCATCTGGACATGTTACGCCAGCTGGTAGAGTCTCAGCCTGGCTTGACATATCTACAGCTGAAGGAAATTGCCAATCGCCTCACCGCTGGGCTGCAAGCCATGGGCTGCCCTTTGGACATATGGGCTCAGCGGGTCTTGCTTTTATTGAAATTCGTGCATCGGAGAGACTTCCTAGCACGAATCATGGTTGACAGGCTGACGGCGTTGAAGTTGCAGAGGTCGGAATGCAAATCCGAGGTGGAAAAGCTAACGCTGACACTTGATGAACGCCAGGCCGAGCTACAGAGTATTATTCAGCGGGAGGAGGCTATCCAGAAACGGGTAGCCGTTTTGGAGGCGGAGCTCACTGAACTTCGGGCCGAGCTGCAGCAATTATCTTCTGTTCGGCCACAGTCCACCGAGGAGGTGGCTTCACTGGAGGGTCGGATGATGTCTTTCCAGGACCTGTCCATGAGGCTTCAGGAGGAGGAAGCGCGCCTTCATGAGTTAGGAGCCGCCCCCTATGTTGGTCTTCTGGCCTTTGAAGATATCTTTCGGCGGCCATGAATTATCTTCACTTTCTTTTCTTTTCTTTCTTCTCTTCCCATCTTTTTTGTTTGTGACACAGCGTCCCCTCGGGGCCCCTTATGTACTCACTTCGTAATGAAATGAGAAGAGATCTTTTGGCTTCATGTGTATCCATCTTGTCTACCATGTGGTTTCATCACTTCGGGAAGTGGGGTAGTGGTTTTAGCAATCCCTCATGTGAATGGCTCGTACCTAGCAGGAGAGCGTCCACCCCTTCAGAGAAAGGATGGGGGACTCGCTCCACCGCATGACGGCATCCGAAGAGGTGCTTAAACCGGATTTTGTGAGTGGCAGCAAAAATCCTTCCGGCCACGTGTGCCGTAAAGGAGACAATTTGCAGGAGTGTGAAAGGAGAGGTTCCATCAGAATAGACGTGAGGTCTAGACTGGGTAGGGGTTATAGTAGATGGGATAATTAAAGGATATGTGGTTTTCATCAAGACAGACGTAGGGTCTAAACTGAATAGGGTTTCATCATTGATCGGGCGAAATGCCAGTCGATCAATAGTTGGTTTCATCATCGATATTGGGTTTATATCGATGCAAGAGGAGTTTCATAAGTTTCATCAGAATAGACGAAAGGTCTAAGCTGACAGGGTTTCATCATTGATCGGGCGAGGTGCCGGTCGATCAACAATTGATTTCATCATCGATATTGGGTTTATATCGATGCAAGGAGATTTCATAATTTTCATCAGAATAGACGAAAGGTCTAAACTGCATGGTTTTATCATTGATCGGGCAGGGTGCCGATCGATCAACAGTTGGTTTCATCATCGATATTGGGTTGATACCGATGCAAAGGGTTTTATAAGTTTCATCAGAATAGACGAAAGGTCTAAGCTGGCAGGGTTTCATCATTGATCGGGCGAGGTGCCAATCGATCAACGGTGGGAAGTGTGTGAAGGTGTAGGTCTCATCAGGACAGACGTAAGGTCTATTCCAACAGGTTTTATCGCATATGGGGCTTGCCAAGAAATGCGTAGGCTTCATCAGGGCAGACGTGAGGTCTGAGCTGGACAGGCTTCATCAGGGTGGTGATGGGTTTCATTGTCGGTGGGACATTTGAAAGTGGGTATGTAGGTTTCATCAGGGTAGACGTAAGGTCCATCCCGGGAAGGCTTTATCATCGGTGGGGCATAGAGCCAGATGACCGACGGAAGGCTTCATCAGTGAAGGGGAGGCAAAGGTAGCGTGCCGGTTGGCATGAAGCTTTTAAATTACCACATTACTGACCCAAGTGCCCTTTCGGGTTTTCACCGGAGCCAGCCCCCTCTTGCTTTTGCCCACGTGCCCTTTCGGGTTTTCACGTGGCGGGGTACCCGATTTTGCCTGCGGTGCCCTTTCGGGTTTTCACCACAGCTGGGTTTTTGGCCATTTTTGCCCTTATCCGGGATGTCCGAACAAGTCTGGCGGGGTATCTCTATTTTTAACCCCCTCTCTTTTTTTTTATTTTATATATACATAGTTTCCTGAATTAGGACTTCAGCACGGATCTGGCGATGTGCTTCTTCATTAGTGCATGTTCTTATCATCGGTATTGGGTATATACCGACGCAAGGATTCCATAGGTTTCATCAGGGTAGACGTAAGGTCTACACTGGGCTGGTTTTATCATTGATCGGGCAGGGTGCCGATCGACCAATGGTAGGTTTCATTACGGCGGGACGTAAAGGGATATGCAAATTTGATAGGACGGTTTTTTTTTGTTGATCGGGCAGGGTGCCCATTGACCAAAGGTGGGTTTCATCATTGGTATTGAGTTTATACCAATGCAAGGGTCTTATGAATCTTCATCAGAATAGACGTAAGGTCTACCCTGGGCTGGTTTTGTTGCTGATCGGGCAGGGTGCCAATCGATCAACAGCAGGTTTCATCATCAGTATTGGGTTTATACCAATGCAAAGGTTTCATGGGTTTCATTGGGATAGACGTAAGGTCTAAGCCGGATAGGTTTTATTGCTGCTCGGGTAAGTGTGCCCATTAATCAGCAGCAGATTTCATCACGGTGGGACATAGCGAGACACGCAGCTCTAGTCGGAACAGATGTAAGGTCTAGACCGAATAGGCTTCTCCGCCGATCGGGCAGGGTGCCCTGTCGACCGAAGATGGGTTTCATCATCGGTATTGGGTTTATACCAATGCAAGGATATCATGGATTTCATCAGGATAGACGTAGGGTCTAAACTGGATAGGTTTCATCGCTGATCGGGCAATGTGCCAATCGATCAAAGCAGGTTTCATCATCGGTATTGGGTTTATACCAATACAGGGATTTCATAGGTTTCATCGGGATAGACGTAAGGTCTAAGCCGGATAGGTTTCATCGTTGACGGGCAGTGCGCCAATCGATCAAAGCAGGTTTCACCATGGTGGGATTTTGGCAAGGTATGAGGGTTTTATCAGGACAGACGTAGGGTCTGAACTGGGTGGGTTTGATCATTGATCGGACAAGGTGCCGGCCGATCGACGAGAAGTTTATGACGGGAGGTGAGGTTTCTTTAGGATCACCATATTACTGGCCTAAGCGCCCTTTCGGGTTTTCACCGGAGCCAGCCCCCTCTTACTTTTGCCCACGCGCCCTTCCGGGTTTTCACGTGGCGGGGTACCCGATTTTGCCTGCAGTGCCCTTTCGGGTTTTCACCCCAGCTGGGTTTTAGCCATTTTTTGCCCTTGCTCGGAAAGCCTGAACAAGACCGGCAGGGTATCTCTATTTTTAACCCCATTTTTATTTATTTTCATTCTTTTATTCTCTCTTCCCCTCTTTTTGGGAGGGTAACAAGTCGGACTGTCATTAGATCATGGTAAGGGATGGCTCGGCCAGGGCGGAGTGCCGCTAGACCAAGGAAGAAGGGTAGCTTGGTTAGGGCGGAGTGCCGCTAGACCAAGGAAAAGGGTAGCTCGGTTAGGGCAGAGTGCCGCTAGACCAAGGAAATGGGTAGCTCGGTTAGGGCGGAGTGCCGCTAGACCAAGGAAATGGGTAGCTTGGTTAGGGCAGAGTGCCGCTAGGCCAAGGAAATGGGTAGCTCGGTTAGGGCGGAGTGCCGCTAGACCAAGGAAATGGGTAGCTCGGTTAGGGCAGAGTGCCGCTAGACCAAGGAAATGGGTAGCTCGGTTAGGGCGGAGTGCCGCTAGACCAAGGAAATGGGTAGCTCGGTTAGGGCAGAGTGCCGCTAGACCAAGGAAATGGGTAGCTCGGTTAGGGCGGAGTGCCGCTAGACCAAGGAAATGGGTAGCTCGGTTAGGGCAGAGTGCCGCTAGGCCAAGGAAATGGGTAGCTCGGTTAGGGCAGAGTGCCGCTAGGCCAAGGAAATGGGTAGCTCGGTTAGTGCAGAGTGCCGCTAGACCAAGGAAATGGGTAGCTCGGTTAGGGCAGAGTGCCGCTAGACCAAGGAAATGGGTAGCTCGGTTAGGGCGGAGTGCCGCTAGACCAAGGAAATGGGTAGCTCGGTTAGGGCAGAGTGCCGCTAGACCAAGGAAATGGGTAGCTCGGTTAGGGCGGAGTGCCGCTAGACCAAGGAAATGGGTAGCTCCGTTAGGGCAGAGTGCCGCTAGGCCAAGGAAATGGGTAGCTTGGTTAGGGCAGAGTGCCGCTAGGCCAAGGAAATGGGTAGCTTGGTTAAGGCAGAGTGCCGCTAGACCAAGGGAGCAGGGTAGCTCGGTTAGGGCGGAGTGCCGCTAGACCAAGGCAATGGGTAGCTTGGTTAGGGCGGAGTGCCGCTAGGCCAAGGAAATGGGTAGCTTGGTTAGGGCAGAGTGCCGCTAGGCCAAGGAAATGGGTAGCTTGGTTAGGGCAGAGTGCCGCTAGACCAAGGGAGCATGGTAGCTCGGTTAGGGCGGAGTGCCGCTAGACCAAGGCAATGGGTAGCTTGGTTAGGGCAGACTGCCGCTAGGCCAAGGAAATGGGTAGCTTGGTTAGGGCAGAGTGCCGCTAGACCAAGGGAGCAGGGTAGCTCTTAGCCTGATTACTCGGGGAATATTGGTTGGGCAGCATGATACGGCTTTAGGTGTCTACCGTTGAGTGGTGAGAATTGGATCTCCCCTCGATGGTTAACAACCATGTAGGCCCCTCCTTCGTAGACCCTATAAATCACATAAGGACCTTCCCAATTAGGATTCAGCTTTCCTTTTGGGTTGGACGCCATGACTTCTCTTTTCTTGACCATGACGAGGTCACCTTTCTTAAATTCTCGTCCTTTTACGAGTTTGTTGAATGCACTGGCCATGCGGGCCTGGTACATCTGGATATTCTTCTGAGCTTGGAG